>OU744736.1:28417611-28885111 GCA_916613615.1 Steromphala cineraria | reverse complement strand
CCTGCCTTAAATAAACGTGTGCCTCGAATAGACGCCGTTGTATGTGGCTCTCTCAAAACAATATACGCCTGCCTTAATTAAACGCCGGGTAAACGGAATTTAAATTCTACAATTATTGCATGATTGATAATAGTATGATATTGCCTGTCAATCAAAGCCTTATTACGAAATAGAGTAGTAGTAGTAGAATATTTTTTATTAAAGTGTCACACGCATCATTACATTTATATACAAAACATTATACACATTATAAAACAATGCGTCGGGCCACAAATGGCTTATGAGACACTAAAAGAACTGTTGATAAATACATGTTTTTGAATATAAAATATCTAACCAAATCAGATAGAACGCTTGCCTTGAATTGAATGCCTCAAAAAGAACGCCTATTTTGACCGTTTGACAATAATAGACGCCCGCTGTGTATTCAAGGAAATACGGTAGCTCATAAAGAATTGATGGCGAGAGATTTCGGGTTTGGTACACTGTAGGGCTGTTGTATATAGCAGGATATGCATGAAGTCAAAGTTAGGTGTTAATAACATTAATTGGCTTTGTTTATCCCTGAAATGTGAAAACTCAACATCTCCAAAGGGTTTCGATTTCATCCTTGAATGTCAATTACAAACGAATAAAATAAAGTGAACTCATAGAAACTAAATGAATTTAATCAATTTGAAGATTATGTGTTTGAATGAAAACAAAACAGCTCTAAAGGAACGTACTATGTTAGGCGAGTAAACTAAAAATATTTGGCTTGATCATCCATTATGAAATATTTACCTCTCTTAACATAAGACATTTGTTAAAAGCTTATATTTATTTGCGAGTTTAATAAAACCTATTCTACCGTTAATCATATAGTGAGATGAAATTGATTCGCGTACAAGTAGATTAACCAAACGTGTTACGTTCGCCCGGTTATACCATTTTTGATTGAAAGAATGTCTTGCATTTCAAATTTATTTTCGTTTTCGCAAGATGCCTTTGTTAAAAGTATCTAATTCAAAAGTCTTTACGTGGCTTATATAAGGCTGAACCAGATGTTGTAAGCAAATTCAATATCCCCAAATTCTCTCAAATTTTGAATAGAAGCTCTTCTTAAAGGGGCAGTAGTACGTTTTTAGGGGGAATAAAAGGTGAAAATAAATGGTTCCAATTGAACGACAATGTATTTAAACTAAATGGAGCAGTACAAATTCAAATATATAACGTAAAGTTCAACCTTGCGATTCCCTTTTCTTACAGAAAATGAATTAAAGGTGTTCACATAAAAATGGCAGCCAATGGACTTTATGTGAAACCTCATAATTTGACTATGGATAATTGGTTTGTGTAATGAGATGTTTGACAATGCCAAAATAATACATTTAGCATTAACTAACAATTATCAGTGAAAAATTTTAAATATAAAATTATCAAAAACCGTGCTACTGCCCCTTTAAAGGCACCACTCGATCGACTTTCATCCGTCATCATGTGGAAACTTCTTAGAAATGCTTTAAGACTTCGCGTCAGTCTACAAATGTGTCACCAGTTGACCCAATAAACCATACGCTGAAATCGTCAAAGTGTCTTCCGGGTTCAAACAGATGACCTTGACCTAAATTTGCCTGAATGACGCTATCACCTCAATACATTTCAAGAAGATATTATGTATTGAATAATGTTTAAAAAACTCAACCATTTTGTTCCATATCATATTCATGAAAATAATCGTATTTAAATCTAAAATGACTTTTCATATCAGGTCGCAAATAATCTGGTTAAAGTTTAAAGGTTAATCGTGGTCACGTGACACAGGGTGACGTCATCTACATCCCGCGTCCTCAACATTTGTAATAAGAGATTTATAGTGCAAGAAAATAGTATTTACAAAACACTCAAGGTATAATATTTCTCGAGTTCAATCTTATCAAAATATGATCTATTTGCTACACTACGCTACGTAACGTAGTGAAGCAATTAAGATATCATTTAAATGAGATTGTCTCGAGTTGAGACTACATTCACTCATACCATGTGACATACGAATTTGTCAACATTTCAAATTATATTATCATTTCATGAAATTAACATAAGCATGTCTTTATTTTTGCACGAAACTATTTGAACATGAAAGTTGATTTAAATATGCTAGACAAAATATTTTGAAAGCATGACATGAAAATTCTTAAACCTTAAAGGGGCAGTAGCACGTTTTTATTGGGAATATTATAGGTGATGTCAAGAAAATGAAAATTAATGGTTCCAATTGAAAGACAATGTATTTAAACTAAATTGAACAGTTATTATTAAAATATATAACGCAAAGTTTAGCCATGCGATTCTTTTTGTTACACAAAATGAATTAAAGGTGTTCACACAAAATGGCCGCCAATGGACTTTATGTGAATCTTCATACTTTGTCCTCTGACTATGGATGATTGGCTTGTGTAATGAGATGTTTGACACTGTCAGGTTAATACATTTAACATTAACTTTCAATTATCAGTGAACAATTTATAATATAAAGTTATCAAAAAACGTGCTACTGCCCCTTTAAATTCAAGTCATGTTTAATTACCAAGGTTTAAATGTTACACTATTTTCATATGTGCAGATAATATCAGTGAAAATTTTATGTTACCTTGTTCACTACTTACATAGAATTGATACATTTCATCAACCTAAAAATGTTATGTTTCATCTCTTGGCACATAACCTGTCGAATTTATCATTTGTACACTGTATATGGCCTTTCAACTGAATTCAGTTCTGTGATATGAAATGGCACCCTTCGGACGTTTCATTTTGAAAAGAAAATATTCAAAAAAATATATAAAAACCGTGATGATCCCCCATGGGAATCAACCCCGTCTAGTTTGACCACTCTCACGTCTCATCATGTGTCTCTCTCACCATGTGTCTCTCTCATCATGTCTCTCAATCCTATAGCTTTCCTACAATCGATGTGTTCATATGTCTTCACTCATTTAATTTAGTCTAAAGAAATAACAATCTGTTTGAAATTCAGTATTAATAAACCTAGCCTCAATAATACCCGATTGAGTCTTGCAAGATGTAGTAGCATGTCGCGTTAACCTACCTTTCGCCGATCTATGACCCTCCAACGTTATATGTGCGAATTCAGACTATGGCGGCTTGATAAGACGACCCCCTGATTGGTCAATTTGATAGATCGGTTGACGCGACCCGCTTCTACATTTTGCTAGACTCAATGTCGGAGTGACACGGGTATTATTGAGGCTAGGTTTACCAAGACTGTTTGAAATTACTTGACCAACTTGATCTATATGTGTATGGAACTGTCAGATGAAGCTGCTCTTCTAGCAATAGTTTGCCACATTCCGGTCATTACTATTGTATTTGAATTCACAAAATTTATTTATGACATGATAAACTCTCTGAGCAGATATTTATGAGGGAAAATGTTTTTGTAAATAATACCGTTAGAACTGTTGGTATGAATACCTTGTAAATGGCCTATGTTTACTTGTGACTGGTTGATGTTTTTATCTTTGTTACTTTTAAAGGCTATTTGAGGAACATATTCATACATTCATTCATTCATTCATTCATCCACTCACTCATCTTCATGACTGTCTCTCTCACGCTCTGGCTCTTTTTCTGTCTCTCCTTCAGTCTGTAGCTGTTTGTCTTCCTCTGTCTCCTTTTGTCTTTCTCTCTCTCTCTCTCTCTCTCTCTCTCTCTCTCTCTCTCTCTCTCTCTCTCTCCCTCTCTCTCTCTCCCTCTCAATCCCTCTCTCCCTCTTTCAATCCCTCTCCCTCTTTCAATCCCTCTCCCCCTCTCAATACCTCTCCCCCTCTCAATCCCTCTCCCCCTCCCCCCTCTCCCCCTCTCCCCCTCTCCCCCTATCAACCCCTCTCAATCGATCTCTCAATCGATCTCTCTATCCATCTCTCTATCCATAACCAAACGTATCGTTTCTCTTTAAGATTAAACTGATAGGCCTACTGTTGATATGTCTCGAAACAGGAAGTACAGATTGTCAGATAGCGATTGTAGTATTGAACAAGTTGCTCTTAGATAGAGTAAAAGGGGTCTAAATTTAGGCCAAGGGGATAATTGTGGTGACATAATCTAGCAGCGCGTTTCCCCAGGAGGAAAGTTTCCTTCCTCTTCTCGGGAGAGCTTCTTTGTAAAGGAAATCTTGATGTTGCATTGTCATAGCGTTGAACCAGACCCTAGTTTGATTTGAATTTGTTCAGGTAACGGTTAAGTGTCACTAGACATTGAGTAACGCTCATGATAAAGAATACATTATACGGCGTAATTTTCCTGTTACCTGGTCTTTTGACGATAACGGTTTAAGTTAAATGAATATGATTTGAAAATTGTAGTGTATAAGTAAAAAAATAAACAAAAAGGAAACTATAACAAGAAGGGAATATTCTATTCTTCCTATTTTGGGAGCCGTTTCTAGAAAATTTGCAAATGATATACAGATGAATAAAATCCTTTTTCTATACATATTCCGTTTTTTCATTAGCATATTACGAAATGTAATATCTCCTTCTTTTGGATGTTACATGTTAATGAAAATGTACATGCTGAAGCAAACGGCATCGATCGATTGTTTGTAAAATAAACTTTCTGCTTTAAGTGATGGGAAGATGACTTTTTGTTAAATAACAATCGAATAAAACATTTCTTCCTTTCTTCAAGAGGTAAAATAAATGCAATAATATAAACAGGTCAATATTACAACAACAAAAAAACCTGAAAACGGCGAAGCAAAATTTTGGTAAATTTCCTCTGAAAATTGACAAATACTAACAACAACAACCCTTTTTACAAGACTCGCCATTCTTCCTTCAGTTCAATTGGTTACTCTGTGCGGAAAACAGAGGGGGTGTAGAGTTTTGAAACCCAGAACATATACAAACAGTTGTCTCCTAACAGCATGAAAAACAATATTTGGTACGTTAGACCACCGCTAACGTGGTCGCTACAATGCACCATCAAAGGTCTGCATTATATCATGTGTAAATGATTCTTTAGGAGTGAAAAATCGGGATAAAAATATTTATGATGTGCAAAGTATGTACAAATTTAATAAACTTCTACAGAGTAATTGCAATGATGCCATTCTCAATTTATCGAAACGTAATTATCGTATCTTTAAGGAAAGAAATATTCGTGTATTATTTTAAAAGCTAAAGGCTTGTACACTGAAACATTTTAACTGGCTATTGAAACCCCAGGTAAGCACTCATCTGGTATAAGTTTAATGTTATCATTTTTCACAATGGCATACTATGTTAGTAATGTATCTAATGCCTAGTACTTGTGTGTGTGCTATAATCATATATCTGTTAATTTGTAACTGGTCAGTGACCTATACTAGAATAAACTTGTATCCGATCGATCTCAAATGAATAAATGATGTTCACACAAAAATGACAGCCAGGGGCTTTTGCTTTAAACTTGGTTCTTTCTTCTCCGACAATACGGATGTTAGACCCTAGGAAGATAATTGATTTGACATAAATTAATTTTAATTCAATTCAATCTTTATTCAGCGTTAAGGCCATAGGCACAAGTACAAAACTGAACAAAATTTGATATGACAAAATGGTTTTATACATCTATGAAATACATCTTAACCTAAGAGCTTCTTTCAAAAACTTTGCTAAGTCTTTATAATATCTATCTTATGTCAACTTAAAGGGGCAGTAGCACGTTTTTTGACAATTTTATATTTACAATTTTTCACTGATAATTGTAAGTTAATGCTTGATGTAATACTTTGAAAGTGTCAAAAATCTCATTACACAAACCAATCATCCATAAACAGAGAACAAATTATATAGATTCACATAAAATCCATTGGCAGCCATTTTTGTGTGAACACCTTTAATTCATTTTGTGTAAGAAAAGGAATCGCATGGCTTAACTTTACATTACATATTTGATTTATTACTGCTTCATTTACTTTTAATACATTGTCTTTCAATTGGAACCATTTACTTTTATTTTCCTGACATCACCTTATATTCCCCCTAAATACGTGCTACTGCCCCTTTAAAAATGAATTAAATATATGGAGAGAAGGGTGTTTCCAAAACTATTCATGAATATAGTAAACTCTTAAAATGGAATAAACTTTACTATTTAACACAAAATGAAATTCATCTTCAATAACCATCCATACAAAAAAGACAAAAAAATTCATTCCGAACAATGCCACAACGTCATCCAACATTAATCATTAAAGGGGCAGTATCACGTTTTTATGGGGAATATAAGGTGATGTCAGGAACATGGAAATTATTGGTTCTGATTGAAAGACAATGTAAATGACGCAGTACTAATTCAAATATATAATGTAAAGTTTAGCCATGCGGTTCCCTTTTCTTACACAATATCAACTAAAGGTGTTCCCATAAAATAGCCGCCATGGATTTTATGTGAATTTCCATACTTTGTCCTCTGACTCTGGATGATTGGCTTGTGTAATGTGATTTTTGACATTTTTAAATAATACATTTAGCATTAACTTACATGTATCAGTGAAATATTTGAAATATTAATTGCTACGTGCTACTGTCCCTTTAAAGGTAACTCCCCCTATCTTAATAGCAATAAAAGCCTTCAAATCCTCGATTCTTAAAGTGGGTAATATGTGATTCAACTGTAAGTAAAGACTTATATTATTGATAGAGACATAACTTATTTGACTCACAGACTTTAGAAAACCAATCTTGCTGATGACAATCTTTGACTCTTTGAACAAATTGGTTAATAAATTAAGAACAGTTAGCCACTTCTTTTGAGATCCAAACAAATCCGAAACCCTAAGAAAAAGAAAGTGTCCTAATTTGTGAAGCCCACTTTACAGGATTACAATCGTCTCATAACTTACAGAGGAGGTAGCCTTGCTTCGGATATCTTTGATTGGGCATTGAAAGCAACTTCAACTATATCGAATACACCGTTTATAACAATCAATATATAAAAATATCTACCACATTCACCTAGTGTAACTGCTTAGAAACGTAATTTCCGACATCAACAACATATTTACAAAACGTTCGAGACATTCAAAGTTTGAGTGACCCAACACTTCACAAGAATATATCAAAATTGGTTTTATCTGCGCATCAAATATCTTGAATAAAACTTAAGGCGATATATTCTTAAACTTATATTGCAACATCTTTACTGCAACTAAAGCTTTTGATGCTTTGTCAACAAGAATTTCTTAACCCTTTAACTAATGTTAATTGGGGGAAATTAAAAAAATATTTCAGGAAAAGAGCCACTGTCACTTTATAAGTCGTTTTCAACAGAATTGGAACCAAACCCCTTTATTTCTTGTTTTACCATTCACATACAAATAACGCTTGTCCGTTAATTGGAAGGTGTAGATATAGTCTAAATCGTCATTTTGAAACATCTTTCAGTGGTGCAATCTGTGACAAGTCTTATGAGCCTAACTATCGAAGTTAAATCCTTTTATTGCATGGTTTTATGGACAAATATAAAGGGGTTTCACTCAGAGAGCTTAAATTATCATGCAATGTCTGAATACAAATAACTCTTGGCTTGAACTCGCTGAAAAATCAAGTTTCATTATACACTAATTGTGAAATAGGGTAATGGATTATCATAGCTGACTGAACTTAGTATACGTTAATAAGAAAAAAAAAATGTTTTTAAATGTCTTACTTCCAGTTACATGTATTGTCATTTTCAAAAGATCATTGTTTTTTCTTTTAAAAAATGATTCTAGTTCATTAAATGAATAAGAGGTATATTCAGCGACAAAATCAATAAGAATATTGCTTAACGAATCACTGTATATTATCTCTGACACCAGTTCTTTTTAAGGCACCGGTAACGCCCTGCTATCAATTTCTAAAAAGAAATTCACTTAAATCTTTTAGCTGAGTTGAGAGAAGTCAACCAAAAAGTAAAAATAGATCATTACATAAGCGTCTTTGAAGACAGACTAAGAACAGAGAAACGAGGACATCGAAAATGGGGTTCACCTTTTTGGGGGTGATTCCCCCCAAATCTCAATTGAGTCACCAGCTCAGTGTGTCACTGTGTCAGTAGTGTGGTGAGAGTACATTTGTGGGGAGGGGGGATCGGGGGAGGGGTGAAAGGAGGAAATATTTCATCTCATCGGAAGAAAAAGAGCTTCTGAAAAGAGCAATACGTGTCTTAGTGACGCAAGGGGGTTTCTTCCAGTTTCACAATCCTCTTACTCTTTGTGTACTCGAGACAGTGAGGTATAAATGTCATTGAACATTGATTTATTAAGGATCAATTGATTACTTTTCATGGATACCTATAACTCCTTGAACCAATTTAAGTATAGGCAGAGGAACAAACAAAGAGTAAACACTTAGGAATTAATATCAATCATTTTCATTATAACTTCTTTGAGAGGCATTTTAGAAGTTGAAATGACAACAATGCAGGGGAATATATGAATGACAACTTTTTTGTTCATTGTATGCGACGTATGTGTCGAAACGTCGCGTACAATGAACAAAGAAGTTGTCATCCATATATTACTCTGCATTATTTTCATTATAGCATTGATGAAAACATGAAACCGGCGAACGTTGCACTTAAAACAGAAGCTATAGTGAGAAACACTTTCCGTAGCTTTAAAATTCCATGATCCACCTTTCTATTCAACTAATACCAAAGAAGACAGCAAGTCCCGAATCTAAATAAATTCAGATCGAGAGGTCCATATTTCTAAATACAACAGTATGAACTAAAATAAACAGTTGATCTAAATTTTGTTAGATTGGTCCCTAACGTCTCACTTACCTGTAGTCATTAATTTTGCTACACACATTTAATTAAGACCTGCAATAAAATCCATCTGTGTGATCATAATAGTCATAAGTAATCATAATGGACAATGTTCGATACGTATTCAACAGCTACATCATACAGTGTCATACTTATTCAACAGTTACTAAATAACAATGTTCAACGTATTCAACAGCCTTCGCATACCAGTGTTTGACCTTATGAATACGAAAACCATCATTCTTTTTTAAAGCGATTAAATACTATCGTTAAACTTATTCAGCAGCTTTTATTAGACAGACAGACAGACAGAAACGTCTATTGACTCAAGCCATAACAAATGGCTTATGACCATGTACATAACATTTTCATATGATAGTTTGATAGCGAGGATGTTTTACAAATTAACCATTTCTTCGCTGAAAAGCTTTATATACATTTGCTGCTCAATTTCTTATTTCTTTAACATTATTAGTAGAAATTTTTTTAGAAATTGGTAAACTGAAGGTGCTTTAAAATAGTATTGTTTTATATATTAAAGTCTTAAAGGGGCAGTAGCACGTTTTTAGGGGGAATATGAGGTGATGTCAGGAAAATGAAAATTAATGGTTCCGATTGAAAGACAATGTATTGAAACTAAATTGAGCAGTAATAATTCAAACATATAACATAACGTTCAGCCATGCGATTCATTTTTAGCTCATCTGGCCTGTAAGGCCCGATGGGCTTATGGTATGGCATGGTGTCCGGCGTCCGTCCGTCCGTCCGTCCATCCGTCCATCCGTCCATCCGTCCGTCCATCCGTCCGTAAACTTTGTGGAATTTCGACTTCTTCTCCAGAACCATAAGGCCTAGAAAGCTGAAACTTTGTGTACAGACTCCTTGGCTAGTGAGAATTATAAATTGTAGCTTTGGTGGCCCTGTGACCCCTAATAAGGGCCACAGGGGCCACGCCCTAAAAACCTATTTTCATCTTCTTCTCCAGAACCATGAGGCCTAGAAAGCTGAAACTTTGTGTACAGACTCCTTGACTAGTGAGGATTATAAATTGTAGCTTTGGTGGCCCTGTGGCCTCTAATAAGGGCCACATATGCCACGCCCTAAAAACCTATTTTCATCTTTTTCTCCAGAACCATGAGCCCTAGAAAGCTGAAACTTTGTGTACCGACTCCTTGACTAGTGAGGATTATAAATTGTAGCTTTGGTGGCCCTGTGACCCCTAATAAGGGCCACAGGGGCCACGCCCTAAAAACCTATTTTCATCTTCTTCTCGAGAACCATGAGGCCTAGAAAGCTGAAACTTTGTGTACAGACTCCTTGGCTAGTGAGGATTATAAATTGTAGCTTTGGTGGCCCTGTGAGTCTGTGACCCCTAATAAGGGCCACAGGGGCCACACCCTAAAAACCTATTTTCATCTTCTTCTCCAGAACCATGAGGCCTAGAAAGCTGAAACTTTGTGTACAGACTCCTTGGCTAGTGAGGATTATACATTGTAGCTTTGGTGGTCCTGTGACCCCTAATAAGGGCCACAGGGGCCACGCCCTAAAAACCTATTTTCATCTTCTTCTCGAGAACCATGAGGCCTAGAAAGCTGAAACTTTGTGTACAGACTCCTTGACTAGTGAGGATTATAAATTGTAGCTTTGGTGGCCCTGTGACCCGTAATAAGGGCCACATATGCCACGCCCTAAATACCTATTTTCATCTTCTTCTCCAGAACCATGAGGCCTAGAAAGCTGAAACTTTGTGTACCGACTCCTTGACTAGTGAGGATTATAAATTGTAGCTTTGGTGGCCCTGTGACCCCTAATAAGGGCCACAGGGGCCACGCCCTAAAAACCTATTTTCATCTTCTTCTCGAGAACCATGAGGCCTAGAAAGCTGAAACTTTGTGTACAGACTCCTTGACTAGTGAGGATTATAAATTGTAGCTTTGGTGGCCCTGTGACCCCTAATAAGGGCCACATATGCCACGCCCTAAAAACCTATTTTCATCTTTTTCTCCAGAACCATGAGGCCTAGAAAGCTGAAACTTTGTGTACAGACTCTTTGACTAGTGAGGATTATAAATTGTAGCTTTGGTGGCCCTGTAACCCCTAATAAAGGCAACAGGAGTGTCCTTCAAATCTATTTTCATCTTCTCCTCCTGAAGTGTAAGGCCTAGAAAGCTGAAACTTGTCGCCTATATATACTTAATTTTATGGTGACCCTGTGGCCTCTACAACGGGGGAATCACATTGGCCACACTCTAAAGCATAATTGATGATGAAGCCTGATGAGCTACAGAGCCAATGGCTCTATTTTTCTTACACAAAATGAATAAAAGGTGTCCACAAAAAATGGCCGCCAATGAATTTTATGTGAATCTTCATACTTTGTCCTCTGACTATGGATGATTGGCTTGTGTAATGAGATTGTTGACACTGTCAATATAATACATTTAGCATTAACTTACAATTATCAGTTAAATATTTGAAATATAAAATTATAAAAACGTGCTACTGCCCCTTTAAGTCACTGTTATACTGGTATGTAATAATGAAGTGATATTCATCTACTATTTAATCGTTGTTACATTTAAACATTTTCCTTGGGTCCGCCCAACTCGATATGTAGAGTGTGCGAGAGTATTAGAGTATAATGCTAAACGGATTGGTTAACAAATGCAAGTCCTATATTTATAACTGCTATCAACTTGATTACGTACACAAAAATTCTGGATAGAAATAATATCTGTAAAAAATATATATATTGTTTGATTTTCGGGAACATATAAGGAATAAATATCAATATAATGGATTTAAACTAAATGAAGCAGTAATAAATTCATATACATAATGTAATGTTATGTGTTCTCTGTCTATGGATAATTGGCTTGTGTAATGAGATATCAGACACTATCAATATAATACCTTTTAACATTAACATACAATTATCAGTGAAAAGAATTAAAGTTAAATTTTTCAAAAAAAGTGCTTCTGCCCCTTTAAAATGTAAGAGTAAAATACAAATAAGCTGTGATGTTACATTAAAGCAGGGATGATTTCGATGAGCTTAAATGCATGAAAATGTTACATGAATACATGAAAACTCGAACCTTGAATACAAAAATGCATCAAAATTAATTTCAAATTCGAATATTTATTTCATTTAATGTTGCTTAACGTTTCTTCTTAGGCTTTTGACAAAAGGTTGACGTTTAAACCAATGTTTACATTCATCCATCTAAAATGTGGTCTCATGATGATGAAAATAACAATTTGCTTATTGCTTACGTTTTATATGTATTTTTCAAAAATAATTTATGATTTTCAGAAAACATTTTAAACATATTTTTTTATCTTCCAAATACTTGTTAATAAACATAAAAATAGTTAATTCGTTGACCGTTGTACGGCAGAAGTGATAGAATGTAATTGTGCTTTCCTTAATCAAGGTTGTGTTTCTTTGTTTTTAATGTTGCAGTGTTTTTGTTTTGATTTGTGTCGTTTTTCTTGTTGTTGTTGAAAGTTTTTGTCACCGAAAAGAAAGTCAGGCAATAACTGTTGACAATGTTAAAAATCACACAAATAAAGGAAACAGGGAGAGGAAAGAGGTGGATAGGAGAGAATGGAAAGTAATATGATGAGAAGGGGTCAATTTTGTAAAGACTTTTACTATTTCTTTAAAGGTTTTGGTTTCTGTTGCAGTGTTTATTGATATGGATAATAATCATTTTATATAGTACAGTTTAATACGTCATATTTGCAAAGCCACTAACACCTTAAACAATTTATTTGTTACACTTTGATTTTTTTTGGATAAACCATATGGGGTTGAGTAATGCTAGAAGTTGCAACAAACAAGTCAAACATTCAAACAATTTGGCTGTCAGTCTTCAAGTGGCAAACTGTAACAATTCATCTCTGAGGACGCCGACATATTGAGAATGCATTCATTCAGACACAGGTCAATCCGATGTTCGTTGTTGAGTTTAAGCCACATAACCATTTGAATAGAGTCGAGTGTTCATACAAAATTCGACGAAAATTCCTTTAATTTAATCATGTTTTCATTATTTTAGCAACGCACTACAAATTGCAATATATCCTATTGAACTTTAACAGATGAAAACAGTACTGATTATGTTTTGTGCATTTTTCATGAATTCTATGATATGCCCCCTAAACTGTTATGATTTGAATTTATAAGAAATAAATTATTTACGGTTTGAACACGCCAGTTAATATGTCAAAAAACATTATTATCGTTAAAAGTTCCATAGCAATCATCAAATCTGTATTAAGGTGTGGGTTTAGAAGTTCACTAATAGATAAGCATCCGGGCACTTATTGTAGGAAACAGGGTACGAAGCAATTGAAATATTTCCCATTTCTTAAGACCGAAAATACCTTTCGTTTTTTGCATGATATTGAAAATGTGATTTAGAGCGTGATGGGTAAAGTAATGTAAGTAATGATATAGGTAATGTTTATGATGCGTCATAGTCACGAGCTTTTACAGTTTACTTAGTTAAAAGGTTGTTTTCGTTCACAGCCTTGGAAAATTGCTTATCGAAAACTGGATTTCAATATAGCTTTTAAGATACACGTTCGTAAAGACCTGTGACGTATTGCTAAGAGGGGAAAATAGATAGATAGATAGATAGATAGATAGATAGATAGATAGATAGATAGATAGATAGATTGATAGACAGAGAGAGACAGAGAGAGACAGACAGAGGTAGAGAGAGACACACAGAGACAGACAGAGACACACAGAGAGAGAGACACACAGATAGAGAAGAGAGACACACAGAGACAGAGAGAAAGAGACACAGAGACGAGAGAGACTCAGACAGACAGACAGATAGACAAACAGACAGAGACAAACTGACAGACAGACAGAGAGACGGACAGACAGACAGACACTGAGCGAGAACGACATAGAGACACAAAGATAAAGAAATAGATAGGGAGAGAGAAGAACTGTTCCTACTGGATATATTATTTTAGTGCAGAAGCAAAACAAGTAGACTTGACTTTAAGCCCATAACTTTACTTTTTGTAGATACTTGACTTTGAGATATGCTTGTATTGTTCACTAACCAGATTATATCTAGCGTCAAGTTTCATGTCACGTTTTTTTTCTTATTTCGGGAACAGGGAACAGTTTATTCAATTAATAAGGTATTCGATGATCTATGGCATTACATGTTTCAACTTTATTCATTAGTGATTTGTTTCGTATCAAAATTGAGGCTTTTGGTAGTGCAAGTGTTGATAAAATCCTGGAGATGAAACTATAACAGGAGGAGAAAATTTTAGAATAGCAATAAAACTTCATAATTAATGGAAGGTTGCAAATTAAAGATATTTGATGTTAACAAAGTTATCATCGACACATATGTCACATTTAATATTTATAATGATATTTTCTGAATAAGATAACAGTATGTTTTACATAAAACCTAAAAAATATATGCATCAGGCAAATTCAAATTTCTTAGATATTGATTTTGAGCAATAGGCATACATTTAAAAGTCTTGTTGAAAAATGCATGTCAAAAACCTCGCAACAACCCTTTCGAGATTAGGTAGCGTGCGTGCAAATCATGGCCACTCGATCTTTGTTCCGCGGAACCAGTTTTCGTGCACTTGATAAACATGCTGTCAACAATAGATGTCAATTTCAGAGTGCTGTGTCGTATTTCACTTTAAGGAAGACGCAACTCCATAGCGTCATTTTAACGAAAACCGGTACAAAAATAATATTCCTTTGCGGCTTTGGACCGATATTAATCAAACAAAGCACCTCGATCGTAACCTTATCTCGATTTGCAGTAGCTAATTTCCCCGGGAATCGTAACTTAGTTGTTCAACTCGGATCTCTAAGCAGCCGATGTCAGGTCGCGTCAATAAGGGATTAAGAAACTGGTTTCAGTCTGGGTGTGTCAACTGCAACTGAACAACCAATCACCGCGCTTGTACTGTCACAGCTTTGCACGCTTTTCACACTTGTCTCTTTCAGATGTCAATCTCAGACGAGCTTGATCGCAGACAGAGAGACAGACAGATTGTTTATTATCGCATTTGAACATTTAGAATTAAGAAGTTTTGCATTTTGCATACTGCAATATCTATCTAAAATATATGTGACATGAATGATTGAAAAAAATCAAATGTTCAACTTGGTGAAACTTGTGCACAAGATTCATGCCTTCAATAGGCATTAAAGGGACAGTAGCACGTTTTCAGGGGTAATATATGGTGATGTCAGGAAAATTAAAGTAAATGATTCCAATTAAAATATTATAGTATTTTAACTAAATGAAGCAGTAATAAATCAAATACATATTGTAAAGTCTAGACGTGCAATTCCTTTTTCTTGCAAAAATTAAAGGTGTTCACACAAATATGGTCACCAATGGACTTTATGTGAATCTTTATCATTTGTTCTCTGACTATGGATAATTGACTTGTGTAATGAGAGTTTTGACAATATCAAAATTTAACATTTAGCATCAACACACAATTATCAGTGAAAATATGAAAATATTTTTTTCAAAAACCGTGATACTGTCCCTTTAAAAGGAAGATTAGCTATCTGATATTTATAGATAGAATCACAAACGATTGACATATTCAATAAAATTACAGTTTTTTTTATGAATAACAATATTAAATAGCATTACATGAACATTTACTTCTGAGCAAAGAAGATCACATACAATCAATTGCATCAGAGATGATTTATTTTGTTTTAAGGAGATAAATGTTAAAAAATAAGGAATCATTTCTTGTAATCTACTTATTTTTGTTTTATACTCTCAATTAATTAAAAGCACACATGTTTGAATGAAAAAAACGAATACCTTCTATAGACTACGTTTTTTACGTCAATGTCACTACATATATGTTATGTTTTTTGTGCATTCACATAATCAAAGATTTGCTTAATTACCAATCCGATCATTTTTTGGAATAATTACGTTTAAACCATATACCATGACTCAAGTGAATTGTAAGTTTTGAAAACTGATGAAAGATGTTCAATGTCTGCCAGCTGCATATCATTTATGAAAACTTTGGATTATTATTGGTATCTTGATTTCTTTTAACAACATTTTTGTTGGCATTTCCTTGGAAACTTATCCTCGTTGTTTTGAATTTATTATTTAAAATTTGAAGAATGTGTTTTGGGTTCAAATTACTTTATCTATTTTATGTAGTAAGAATATAGTTTGAATCCAATCCCTTGTTTTATAGTACAGCTTCTAAATTCCTACCAAAGGTGGATAAGATACTCAAGAAAAGTGCATCTTCCGCAATAAAAATTGAATTATGCGTCATCAAAATGAACCTCATCACACACCAAATTTTCTCGAATTTGATTAGAATTTGAATAAGAATGGCATATCATAAAATTTGGGGAAACCAAATTTGTTTCTATGACTGAAATAGCGTATAGTACTTATCAATTTAGATGTTGTTCATCTTTAAAGACTTCTTACAGTTTTGATTTTTTGTTTAGGGCCTTTCAAAATAACATTTTCAAACATTCAATGTTTCGAATTCATAACAAAATATCCCAGTTTTCATTATCCATATAGAAAATGATAAGGAACAAGTAACCAAATATTACAAATCTTATATTTAGTATATACATTGGTCATTTACAATTTTACAAAAAGATTATGTTTATTGACATGAAACATAGACATAAATTTTGTGTAGAATTGCACACTTGTTATACAAATTACTGATGAAAGATTGCATTATTTGCATTATGGTAATGACACTACGTCACGTATTTTCGCACTCAAATTGGTCATTTAGGGCATATGTGGCTATTTGAACATACTAACTTTCTATGGTGCACTAAATACTTATAACTATTTTTACCTGACCTGCAATAATGAAAAATTGACGACCGTAGTCACTTAAGGAAGTTAAATATCGCAAATGTGATTTGGAAATGGAAAAGTGGATGGTTGAAAAATGTTGAAGTAGGAATGTTAGCAGCTGTTTTAAAGCAATAACTGCAACTGTTTCAAACACAGAACAGGAACTATCGTTGCATGAGACACAGCTGCTCATTTGGCTTTTAAGGTTGCCAAAATGTCAGATTCGCTGATTATGTGTCCAAAGGGATAATTTATCACAACTGATATCTATATCATTTATATCAATGTTCACATTAGTCTGTCATCCAGACCCTAAAGCAAACATATTTGATTGATGACCAACCAAGTCTAGAAAAGTAAAGCAAGTCTAGATCGCTCAGCTGAAGTTAAAGCATCTTCTTTGCTCCTTTTTGTTATAATACATGATTTGTGAAAAAATATTGTCAATATTGAAAGAAATACTTCTGAGACCAAATGTTAGTCCATGTTCACATGACAAAGTATGTTTTATGATAACTTTCAAAATTAAGTTCTTTTTATTTCTAGGGTCAAAGTGTCAATGATTCTTTAAACAGGAACAAAGACCTGATGATGTTCCTTTTTGGAGGCACCACGCAAAAAAAATAATCGACATTTTCTGGGTTTTTTTATTAGAATTTAAAGGGGAACAAGCTGACAGACTGGCATTTCTAGTTTGGCTCTATCAAATAATCTCTATCTCTATACATTTGCAATTGAACGTTTCCTGGACATCTTAAGATGGCAAGATTTGAGAAGTGTTTCTCATGAGTTAAATTAAGATATTTATCAAAATCATGTTTCACCTCATGTTAAAAACACTTCACTTTTTTTTATATTCTCTTAAAATGACAGCATATTTCATGTAAGAAGATTCAAAATGTCAAATTTTAAGATTATTGTTTGGATGACACATGTTTCGGTGAAACCTCTGTTGACCTTTCAGATGACCTTGGGTGATTTTTTATATATAATTGACATCTACTATCGGTTTCATAGTGTCGCATGATAAATAACGGTTGTTGATTTTAAAGAAATACTTCAGTTTTGAGAAGCTTTGGTGTTATACATTGCTATTCACGATGATCATCTTACAAGGAATGTTACGTGATTCTTTAAAAATGAATTCAAATGGTAAATCTCTGAAGACCTTTATGTTGATACTAAGTCTACAATGACAAAAATATATTCCCTGTGTAATGAAACAATCACCAAGGTTTCGCAAAGTAATCGTATTATTTTGGTTTCATTTATTCTGTCCAACAGTGTATCGAATATCTTACTTCACTGGTTCGTGTGTGCATTTCTTTCAAAATATCTCTCATTTCATATGAAAGTGAAATGAATAAATATGGAGCAAGACAATAACCCTGCATCGATCCTGCACGTTGATACCGCAAACTGTCAGATAACAGAGAAAAACCGCGTTTTATAGTCCCTTTTTTGATTAGCTGTGCTATTGGCTTGAATATGTTTTCTTTCGAACGTTAAACAAGTTCTCCATTTTTAAATATATCTTTGCATTGAAAAAAAACCTTGAAAGTTTGCTAATAAAGAAACAATTTATCAATTACCTTGCTTCAGTCTGTATATATGATAACAAGCAGACATACATTATGAATGTAACGTAATTTAAGGGTTTGAATAAGATGAACATGAATGATGGTATAATTTGACATATTTGCCACAATTTGTAAAAATAAGTGTTAGACATACAGGCATGCAGTGCATATACAAATACCAATAATGGATACCAAATGATAATGACAAAATCATAAAAAATACTCTTACTACAAAGAACTGAAAAGTGAGCAACTAAGAAGTAATTTGTAGGTAACATGTCATCATAATTGTGGGTACCACTAGATAATGTATAAAATACAAAATGCTGAAAATAATACAAATCGACGAAAAATATATGATAAGTGTCAACTGTCAAGACATATGCAATCGACTTATCATTGGTAAGAATCGAAGAACTTTTTAAAATATTTTAAATAACACAAAAACATGAAATAAGATAAGTATAAAAACATCTTAAATGATTTTGCATTATTGCAAAATACTTTTTGCTGCCAAACTGTAATATAAATCGACGAAAATAAAATAACATAAATTTACAAAATTAAAATAAAATAATTTGTATTTGGAGGTACTAATACTGCATCATTCAACCCGAAAATGTAAAAATAATTCACAGTCAAGAATAAGAAATGAGTCATGACATACAGATGCGTACCATAAGTTTGTTCACTTATTGTTTGTCCTAGTGTAAATATCACGTAGCTGGCTTTAGATTCGACGTCCATTGAATAATTTCTGCAGAACTCACAAAGGATAACCTATTGCCGATGTTTACATGATCTTTTATCTTGGATCGACTGGTCTCTCCTGCGAGATATCAAATTTTTAAATTATGATTGAAGTTTCATTTCGATTTAAATGAGAAAAAATCATAAAAAATCAGTACATTGTCCCAGTGCAAAGGAACCATTATAACCTTTGTTAAAGCTGAAGGAATTTGTAGAGAGAAAAACGAATTTTATTTTTCGAAAATTGACTCTTGGCTCCAGCTACCCTTCATGTATTTTATACGAATATAATAACGCAAAATGAACCACAACTGTGATAGAATTTCAACATTATCAGATTGGTTTTCGCAATGCTGTATTCAAAGCATCCAAAATTACACGGTATTTGCACTAGGACGCATTGGTGAGTGAACAAACTGAAAGAATGCAGCTCTATGCTGTATGTCATCTAGAAATTAATTGCATTAATGAGTATTAAATCGTGATAACATATCACATATAACATATCATATCTTAAAATCATACAAACCTTTTTACGTGTCAACACATTAAGATAAAAAAAATGGTACATTTCGTTGTTAAAATGCATTGTCTTAACTTTTAATATGATTCTACAAAATGACATGAAATGGGTCTCAAAGCATATGACATCGCTTGCGTAAGTGGGTAAATCAAGTGTCAACACATTTGTGATCTTAAAAATGTTGTCCATTCGTTTGTTAAAAATGCATTGTCTTAACTTATAGTATGATTCTACAAAATGGCATGAAATGGGTATCAAAGCATATGACATCGCTTACGTAAGTGGATAAATCAAATGGTGCTAACTAAACATTAAAATTTCAAAAGATTTCTTTTTCCTACTCGACGAAGATCATGTTACACAAGTGTTTATAACCGTTTTGCTATCAATTCACTTGATAGTACTTCTGATTTATATCATGACATGGCTAGTTGACAATGGGTATCACAAATTCGTTCTTCGTGTCAACTTTGAGTAATTTCCGTGAGTACTTCCTTTACGTAAGGAAGAAATACAGAGGTTCATCGAAAAATCTTCCAATCTTTTGCTTAATAAAATGAAATACTTCCTCACATTGAGGACATTAAAGAAATGCTAAGTCTTCAGAATTTAACGATTATCTTTGAAAATCGAGAAAAATATCATCTGCATTTGATTATGTTTTATTGGCAAAGAAATTGAAACTCAAATGTTTGGGGACTTTTCTTAAATACAAAAAGGAAATATTTTGTGCGTTTTCATTCGCTGAGAGGTATTTGAGTTTATTTGTAAAAACCTCGCTTTATGGTGTCATAATTTAAATTCTTTTCAGTGATAATTGATGACTTGACCTATCTGAATGTGATAAGAATATTTGATATATTTTCGAGAAAAAAACCCATTATTCTTATCAATAAATATAAATATATTATGCAATACTTACAAAAACTTATTTGAACAAATGTTGATTCTAAATTATGCAATTAAAATATGAAAGGTAAACGAAAAGATTTGATAAAATGTCAGTTTTTCTATTGATATGCATAGCCAACAAATTAATCCCGTCAAAAAAGATTATTAAAAAATGAAAAAAATTAAATTCATTTCACATGATAAATTTTATTTCTTCAACGTAAACTTTTCATTAAGTATCTTGATTAAAAGGGTAACCACGTGTATAAGTAAATATGAAAAAGCATGAAGAAATGCAATGAATTTAATTTGTTAAAGGGGCAGTAGCGCGTTTTTTAGATAAGTTTATATTTTCAATTTAACACTGATAATTGTACGTTAATGCTAAATGGATTATTTTGATAGTGTCACAAATCTCAGGACACAAACCAATCATCTATAATCAGAGAACAAATTATGAGGTTTCACATAAAGTCCATTGGCTGCCATTTTTATGTGAACACCTTTAATTCATTTTCTGTAAGAAAAGGGAATCGCAAGGTTGAACTTAACATTATATATTTGACTTATTACTGCTTCATTTAGTTTTAATACATTGTCTTTCAATAAGAAGCATTTATTTTCATTTTCCTGTCACAAAAACGTGCTACTGCCCCTTAATAATCTACCTTAATCAAAATATGACAACATAAGTCTACATCAATTAGAGATAAAAACATGATAATGACAGTTAAATAACATTACAACACAAGTGACAAGTGACAACAAGTGACAAGTTTATTCTGTGAAAAGGCCTCATGGCCAAAAGCACATGAAAATACAGCTCAAAATCAACGCATGTCAATTTTACATACATTATACTGGAAGTTTTCTTTTCAAATAAATAGCTAATTTTTTAATATGCTCAGGATTGTTGAATGATAATAATTTACAACACAGTAAACATTTGATCCAGTAAAACATCATTTCGAGCCAATAAACATCCTTTTATTTTCACAGGTGCTGGTAAAGGTTATGTAAAGCCCATCCAATTTATATACACATAAGTGACATATCTTCTCTTTAATTCATCTTATTGAAAACAGTAATAATTTCGTGACTAATTTATGTCGATAATAGCATAATGAGTTGCAGCAAAATTATGATCTCATTTTAATGAGATTGTTTCAAGTGTATATGACGTGGCATAACAATCTGTCTGCCATACGTCTTATACACAAGTGTCTGTATGACAATAATAAGAGCATTTATATAAGTCAGTTTCATATTCAGTCTATGTGTCCACCCAACAACTTGACTCATAAATTTGAACTTTCAAACAGCTGTGTTGACTATCAAATGGGAAGACACTTGCACTAAACATTAATAATATCTAAGACGATGATATAATCATACAATCAAAAATGTCATTAACCATGTCAATTATTGTCATAGCCGTATAGTGTAGAGTGAGGTAGGATATCTTTAAATTAACTTAAGGAAAATCATTGCATCCTTATATATGTTTCTAATATATATCAACCGTCTTATGAAATGTTGATTAACTTAATTTATTCCATATAAAACCTGCGACACCAGATCTAGGGCCAAATATGTGCAGGAACATATGAATTTTTGCCTACTTAATATACGATGATAATCTATGTTAAAACATGTGTTTCAATTGATATACGTACATAATATTAATAATATCTAAGGCGATGATATAATCATAAAATCAAAAATGTTATTAACCATGTCAATTAATATCATCGAGAGAGTGAGTGAGGTTATAGTGATGTGGGATATCTTTAATGTTACTAAAGAAAAATCATTGCGTCCTTATATCGAATTCCCATATTTTCAATCATAAACATATATTTTGATAAAGAAAATATTAAAATCTTTATTTTAATAAAGAATGGATTAAAAGGTTTCATATGAAGAACTTGTTATTCAAGTTGATATTTATTAGATATGAAACTCTAAATCATCTTGTTTCTTATATATATCAACCGTCTTATGAAATCAAGCGAATATTAAGGAATAATTTTAATTACAAGGACATTGATTAGGCTACTTGAGAAATTATTTCCAGAAGAAATAATGCCTTATTAGAAAGTATCCTGGTTTTATTTTCGATGATGAAAACACGGAAAGTCAAGACAAATATAATTAAGCATCTTTAATAAAATATTAGAAGACGTCCAGGTTCTTTATGGATACTTACATGTGATTTACGTCAGGAGAATATAAAGGTAATACAATATTCAATTATGGTAATCCTTTTATAAATATTGTTAATACTATCTTAATATCTGAATGTTAAGAGGATGTATTGAATATATGCAGAAAATAATTTTCCTTAGTTTATCACTGATATAATCTTAAACAAAATTGTATAAACATGTTCTGATCGCCCGTTGGCACTCGTCGTTAATATAGTTTTAATGAACTGAAGCGCGGTTTTGATGGTTTCGTTCAAAATTTTGCAATGATCTTGTCTTGCCATTAACAAGGACTTGAGAGATAATCATATTTCACACTTAACCGATTATCCGTATTCATAGTATAAGTTTCACGTCTTTAACGAAAACTGCATGCGGCCAACATTCGATTAAGGAAATGTATTATTTATGGAAACTTTTAACTTGTTTAGTGCTTGGTTTAAGAACATTGGGAACATGTGTTTCCATTCAACGAAGCATACTATTTCCACAAGCGAACTTCTTGCTTTTATATCTGTTTTTCCGAAATTTAAGGATTTATTGCATTGTACTATTTATTTGTAAATAAAAACATGCTAGCAAAGTAATTTTAAATCAGTTGACATTACATCAAAATAATATTCCGAAATTTGTTTTCATTTAACTTTATTGATTGAAATTGTTTGAATAATTTCAAAATAGTAGATGTTAAAATTTTCAATATGATAACATATTTATGGTGTAAAGTGTAATTTTATACGGTAAATGGTACTTATGAGTATTTCTAAAATAAAGGTATATACATTTGCATGAAACAAATACCAAGACATAGTGAAATAGTCTTTTTGGAACATGATTGAAAATAATTTGTTAAATAGTTCTTGTCAATACTGTTATGTGTACATCTTGTGCCTTTAACGGTCTTGATTTTTTAATTCAGATGTAAAATTAAAAATGTCTTCAACGTTTTAGCTTAAGGAGCTGATGCACTCAAATTATCCGTGAATATATGATACAAAGTTGAAAAAAATAATACCGTTATATTAAAACCATATGAACTTCGATAAGGCAATATACAAACTGTGCATACAATCTGTAAAGTAAATAAAGAATGGTATAAATGGTATAAATAATATTATTATTCAATTTTTGTAGAAATGCTTATATTTTGTTTCTAAATACATGTAGGTGAAGAAACATTTTCCCTGATTCCAAGGATTATAATAATTTCAAAATTTCACACATTCCCAGTTAAAACAATCATGATATACATTTTTTTTCATAATTTACTCATACAATTTTGTATGTCCTTGTGTATCTTCGGGCGACCTAACGTCGTAACGTCGTTTTAAATTTCATGTCAATTGCAGAAAAAAAATATGCATTTTCTCTTCCAAGTGAAAATGTCCTTTTACTTCCATAAAATATCCACTGTGAGACAGAAATACGTTTGATAGTGCCTGTGAATATTCATTTATTAATTAGATTGAGAAGTTTTACTTTTCGATGCCGCTCATTATGTATGAGTATGAAGTCTTTAAATTTGAAGTTGTTAATTTCGTCAGGTTAGAGGTGTTCAAGAATGAGGATAATTGATGAAAAATGAAAAGTTGTAAAATGCAAATGGGAAACGACTTTGAAAGGCATAAATTGCCAAAACTGATGTAAGAGAAATTCGAAAACGAATTTTTTTTCGATTTTGACAATCATAAACATCATTATGAATATTGAGATGTTCTGCTTCCTGTTAGGATGTATAGAGCTACAATTATTTCCTTAATCACTTGCTACAATTATTTCCTCATCTTTATTCACTTAAGTGGGAAATTGAAATGACAATTTAAATAATTCCGCATACAAAAACAAGGATTGCTAAATGAATAATTGAAATTGACATATTTTCGTTAACTGTCATTCGCTTAAAATTCTTCAGTTTAACCAAATATCCAAATAATACAACGACCTCTCGAACTTATCCTTAACTAACAAGCCTATATTAACATTGTTTTGCAACATTCCATCTAAATACATTTGCAATATTTACTTTAAAGTTTTATTTTTCAAAAAAAAAGAGGAAAATATATCGGGTTATACAGTCTGCATATTATTCACACTTTGAAGTTTTCAGTTTGTCCAGAATTCTTTCATGTAACTAATCATAAATTAAAAAATGAATTTGAAATGCATAAAAAATGATGCTTTTAATTGATATTAGAATAAAAAAGAGTTTATAGAACATGACAGGTATCACTTCAAAAACTGCTTACAGGTAAATGTGATATTGTCGATAGTTCCATATTTCATCGAACAAGTTTGGTATCTTTTACAAAATAATATTAAAAAATTTGATTTCGTCTATGCATCCTAGTTGTGGGCAACTACGATTAGATAAAAAAAACAAAAGTTGTCCAATTTGTAAAATAGTGTCGATATACAATATTATTTCAAGCAGATGTCATATAATGTCATCAATTGCATTTTAATTTTAGTTATATAACATTTAACGTATATAATTTTAACTCAATCAAACTTAACATTTCATCAGCAAACTTAGTTTCCGCTGCATTCAACAGTAAAACTCATTCAAGTACAGTAATCTTTAAAAATTAAAACAATTTCATTCCTTCTTCAAACACATATTCAATATATCATTACAAATTTCATGTTTGATAATATGTAATATTAAAATCATATATAAAATATACATGATTAGAATACAAATATTTTTTTCGCCCTTTTCTCTTAAACGTTACAAAATTGTGTTGCATGTTTCGTTATTATACATTTTCCACTTAACAATAGCCAGAAACAAAATTAGAGACGTAGATATAATTGATTAAATATGAATATAAACGAAACGGAATCCTGTGTTGACGTGTTCCTGTATTAAAATATTGTTATATCTAAAATCAAATTCAACAAACCTTGAAAAATAATTTTTGGTTTCATTTGATTGTTTAAATATCATTCTTTCTTCACTACATTAATTTATATTATATATTCATTTCACCAGAATTATCAATGAATGTATTTTAAATGTTTACTGGGAAAAGTTTAAGAAAGTGATACATCAGTTACGTATCATTCCTTTAGTTTCATCAGACATATTTCACACATTGGAATAAATGTCTTAATATCAAACATATGATTGAAATACAAAAAGGAATAATCAATTAATTTTGTTATATTTTTATATGGTAACAGATGTGGTATATTTAACGAAAGCATGGTCGGTGAAACTAGTAACATGTTTACAACAACAATTATTAATTGGTATTAATTAATTAATTATCCTGCGTACACATCGTGCTGAAACTGGTTTGAAAAAAGATTATGAGAACATTGTAATATTTTGGATAACGCTATCTACTAGAGCTGAGCGTTGCACAACTTTCACGTATTACAATCTATTGCGATACAACTCTTGTATTGTAATAACATTGCAATATATTGAATGAACTCTACAATAAACGTTTTATCCTTTTTATGCAGGTTAAAGGGGCAGTAGCACGTTTTTAGGGAGAATATAAGGTGATGTCAGGAAAATGAAAATTAATGGTTCCAATTGAAGTGGAGCAGTAATGATACAATTATATAACGTAAAGTTTAGCCATGCGATTCCTTTTTCTTATACAAAATGAATTAAAGGTGTTCACACAAAATGGCCGCCAATGGATTTTATGTGAATCGTTATACTTTGTTCTCTGATTATGGATGATTGTATTTTGAGATTTTTGACACTTTCAAAATAATACATTTAGCATTAACATACACATATCAGTGAAAAATTTAGAATATATATTTTTTTTAAAGGTGCTCTTCCCATTTAAAGAGTAAACATAATGTCTTTACATTCTTCTAACGATTCTCAACCAGTTTCACAACACAAAATTCTACAAGAATCACAAACTGGATGTCCTGTATCTTTGAATTGTGGTTTTTCAATTTTTCTTCTTGTTCTTATGTACAACATCATCCAGCTTATACTTCATGCATTTTAAAATAAATAATAATATTAATCATATTTAAAACGTTTTTTAGTTTTTAAAAATAAAAGTATGTCACTTACATGTAGTTAAGCACTGTAGACATAGAAAAAATATCTTATCATGCATAAGAAAATCGAAAGACCATTTAATCAATCATATCATCACAAGACAACTAACACATGCACATGCATATTAAAACAAATAATCATATTTATCGTATTTAAAACCTTTATAGTTTTTAAAAATAAAAGTATGTAACTTAGTTAAGCGCTGTAGACATAGAAACAAATATGTAATCATGCATAAGAAAATCGAAAGACCATTTAATCAATCATTTCATCACAACTTAACTTGCACATGCATATTTAAACAAATAATCATATTTATCGTATTTAAAACCTTTTTAGTCTTAAAAAATAAAAGTATTTAACTTAGTTATGCACTGTAGACATAGAAAAAAATATGTAATCATGCATAAGAAAATCGAAAGACCATTTAATCAATCATATCATCACAAGACACCTTACACATGCACATGCATATTAAAACACATAATCATATTTATCGTATTTAAAACCTTTTTAGCTTTTAAAAATAAAAGTATATAACTTAGTTATAAGCACTGTAGACATAGAACAAAATATCTTATCATGCATAAGAAAATCAAAAGACCATTTAATCAATCATATGATTACAAGACAACTTACACATGCACATGCATATTAAAACAAATAATCATATTTATCGTATTTAAAATGTTTTTTAGTTTTTAAAAATAAAAGTATGTAACTTTGTTAAGCACTGTAGACATAGAAAAAAATATGTAATCATGCATAAGAAAATCGAAAGACCATTTAATCAATCATATGATTACAACTTAAACTGCCACAGACGTATACATTGTGCATTCATGAATATAACATAAAGTAATCATTTGCAATTGATGTATCAACAAAGATTGGTATAAATGCAGACAGATAGTCAAATTAGTACACTAGGTCAAGTTAGTAAATAAATTGGCTCCGGAAGTAATTCTGATTCATAAACATCCGAATTCTCAGGAATCACCAAAATCCCAAATTTCACATAATCTTCGCATTTTGAATTGTCTGCAGGCGAGACCGGAAGGAAGTCGTGCGATTTACAGGGAATTGGGTTCCCATAATTGGGAGTGGGGCCTTTGAAAATGGCATTTTCCTCGAATTATCAACGAAAATTGAAATCACATTAGCAAATTGGATGAATACTTCAAACATGATTATAAGTACACTGACTAATGCATGTCGCTTGTCAATAAAGAACCCAATCCCCCCCACTCATCTCCCCACCCCACTCTTGAGATTTGAGTGACAATATCATATTCGAATTATTTTAATTTCATTTGATAAATAATGCTGTTGTTACTATATACTTATAAATCACAGATGGTTATCCGTTAAAGGGGCAGGAGCACGTTTTTTGATAATTTTATATTTTAATTTTTTCACTGATAATTGTAAGTTAAAACTAAATTTATTAGTTTTATACTGTCAAAAATCTCATTACACAAAGCAATTATCCATAGTCAGAGAAGAAATCATACAGATTCACATTGGCCATTGGCGGCCATTTTTGTGTGAACGTCTTTAATTCAGTTCTTGTAAGAAAAGGAACCGCATGGCTGAGCTTTACATTATATATTTGATTGAATACCGCTTCATTTAGTTTAAATACATTGTCCTTTAACTGGAACCATTTATTTTTATTTTCCTGGCATTACCTCATATTCCCCCTAAAAACGTGCTGCTGCCCCTTTAACAAATTTGATGAATACTTCAGACTAATGCATGTCACTTTTCAATAAAGTTCTCACACCTTCATTGAGATTTGAGTGACACATTCATATTTGAAATATTTTAATTTTATTTGATAAATAACGCCATTGTTACTATATATTTTGACATTTCAGAGCGTTACCTGTTAATCGAAATGATAGATATCAATATACTAAATATATATTTAAATGGATTTTATGATATTTTTGGTAACAAATGCTGCTTTAATTACATTAGGAAGTCTAAAGCTTTTTTAAAATGCGCATGAATATAACAATCATCTTTTTATTTTCCGCTTCCCTATCAACCTTGGTTATAACATTCTTGTAATTTATTGAATACCACAAATATCTCTTTTATTTAAATTATTTAAAAAGATAAATAAATTAAGTTGTTCAACCTTGAAACGTCAATATTACGCTAAATAATATGCGTTTGAAATATCTTTCTTAGGAAATTTGTATTTTTATTGTTATGGTTTACTTGGATAGACATTATTTTTTTAACTTTCTTCAATCATGAATCTCGGAACAATTTTGTTTCATTTAATTAATTTTTGATACATTCATTGTTCAATTCGTAAAGACTTTATTTTTAATAATTTGTATCGGAAAAAGTTGTACATCTATATGCATTTCGTATAAGCAAATGTGCAGAAACTTCAGTTATTTATTTATCATATCAGTTTAAATTTTCAAGCTATTGCCAAATCATTTATTTCATGTACCAATTTTGAGTTTGTTTGCTTGTTCGTTCGTGAGTTTGTTCGTTGCTTTAAAAGGACAGTATCATTTAGGTAAATGAATATTATTTAACGTACTATACCGTCTCCGACTCACCGTAGCCCATTGATTGCCAATCAATTATCTCTCGACCCATAACACAGAAAAAACAATACGGGAGTTACCTGCACATCCCCGCCGCGCCACCTATGGTCACGTGACCAAAACCTCATTCCAACTTCCTGTCGCTCAGTGAACGGTCGTGTTTCTGAGCGCTCTCGAAGTTATATTGCCTTGGATTGTATTAAAGTATACTCCTTTTTTCTCTCGTTCCCTTTACTTGGGGGTAGGGTTCTTTCTCCTATCTCCTGGTTTGGTTTCCAATTGTGTAATTGGAATTTAGACTGGTTGCCTGTGTATCAGGCAGGCTAGTCAGTGTCGCGCTACCCTGCTTGGGTCGCGCTGCTCGTGTTGCACGTGCTTGCTCGTGCGTCTCGGCTTGTAGGTCTCGCCTACGGGTACCTGACCTTTGACCCCGCGGTTGGTGCGTGGGACGTGTGCAGGCAGCGTGCGGCTTGCCGTCCGCTCCTCGGGGGTTCGTCCTTGCTCCGCTTGGTTCACCGGGCGAGTGACGGACTGGAGTGGAGGGTCCACCCTTCGTCGGTGGTCCACCCTTCGTTCGCTGCGCGGTTGCTTCACTTCGCTCCGCTCTGGTTCACCTGGCGAGTGACGGACTGGAGTGAAGGGTCCACCCTTCGTTCGGTGGTCCACCCTTCGTTCGGTACGCGGTTGCTTCGCTTCGCTCCGTCTTGGTTCACCTGGCGGGTGTCGGACCTGGGTGACTGGTTCGTTCTTCACCCTCGTCGCGGGTGATTCACTTCACTCCTCCTCGGTCCGTCGGGCGAGTGACGGACGTGAGTGTCGGGCCGGTTCGGTTCACTTGTGACGGGAACCAGGGTATCGTCAGCGATGTACCCTGGCTTCTGTGGACGTTGTGGACTTCGGAAGTCGGGGACCCATGATCCCCACTCCCTCTGTCGCGCTTGTACTTCCACCTGTTCTTGGCAGGACAGGTGTGAGGAATGTGAATCTCTCACTTCGGAACAATTTAGAGCGTACCTTCGAGCTCTAAGGAGAAGTGAGAGGGACGCTGTAACGTCCAAGCGTAGGGTGCGGACTGCCGGGAACCCTTCGGCTTCGTCCACCATCACCTCCCCCACGGACGGGTTGATAATTTCGGAGGATACGAGGGAGTTTGAGACGGAAGGTCTGGTTTCAGATTCGGACAGGGGCGTACATGGGGGTAGGGATGGGAGCCCTTCCCCTCCCCCTACCCCTCGTCCCTCCGCTCTTCACCGTTCCTCTTCGGTGTCCTCCGTTCCCTCCCGAGTGTCGCCCGTTCGGATGCGGAGGAAGTCCAAAAAGAAGAAGAAGAAGTCAGAGGAGCGTGCACCCTTCGACCAGGCTGCCTTCTCCGCGAAGCTGCTTGCGTCGGTGAAGGATATGGTTTCGGGGTTGTTGGACGCCAGGGGAACCGTTCCCCCCGATAATGTACGTCGGGAGGTGTCCCCCCCACCCGTGGATAGGTCCACCCAGGACTCCCCTCCTCAACGCACTGGGCGTAGGGTCACTCTCCTTTCCCCGGAGGTGTCCCCCAGTGACACGTCGAACCCCGCCCTGTCACCTCATTCGGACCAACAGTTCGTGGATACGACGGACCCCCCCTTCATTCCTATCACCGAGAGTGGGGGCGGGAATGCATCGGGTTCGGATGCGACTGATAAGATGGATGCGGTGGCGGAGTGGGCGGGGCTTGTCTTGCGGGAGGTGGACGATTCCCCGTCATCGACCAAGCGGGCTCGTCTTGAATCCTTCTGCGAGGATGAAGCCCCCCGCTCCGCGAGACAGGTCTTCCCCCCCCATCGGCTGTTTGACACGGCGGGGAAGGATTTCGGCTCGGCGATTTCGGCCGCCGCACCGGGGAGACTCATTCCTCCACTTGTGCTGACGGACCGTCAGCGGTCAACCCTTCCGGTGGCGGACCCACCGATTCCACTTAACCCTCCCACTTTGGATGAGGACATCAGGCGGGTGGCCGCACCCTCCGCGGCTCACCTCGTGTCGGATGCCCATCTTGTCCACCTGGACAAGGAGGCCAGGTCCATCCTGGGGACGGTGAACTCTGTCGCCCATGCCTGTCAGGCAATGACAGCCTTCGCAAGGGAGGCGGAGATGGACAAGGGGGCCCCAGCTCTCTACCGTGCGTTCGGCTCCGTGGCGGGAGGATTAGCGCAGGTGATGTTGAGTGCAGGACGCATCTCGGCGGGGGTCACCAACTTGCGTAGGGACGGGTTCCTCGGACGGACCAACCTCCCCGTCGGGATACGGAGCAATCTCCGTGGAGTGTCGGGGTCAGCCCACACCTTGTTTGCCGGGGCGATACCGGAAGCCCTCCGACAGCGTCACGAATTCCAGCAGCAGGACCTGACTAACAGGCTCGCGGTAGAGCGGAGGCAGGGGTTCACCACACCTAAGAAGGGGAGACCTACGTACAAAGCCCCACCCCCCAGTACGGGGGGGGTGTCGTTTCGGTTCGGGGGTCGGGGAGGAAGAGACTCGGGCAATGTCTCCGGCCCCTCACCAGGCAAACGTACCCCTCAGAAGAAATGGCCCAAGCGGGGGAAAGGTCCCTTCACCCCGAGGAAACAGTGACACGTGGCGTCCGCCCCTGCTCCCCCCACCTACGATTTCTCACTGGGATGGCCCTGTCGGAGGGCGTCTCAGCCAGTTCGCAGCGAACTGGAGGCAACTAGGATTGGATCCCTTTGTGTGTCGGATTCTGGAGCGGGGGTTTCAGATACCAGTCTCGTCTCCCCCTCCGCTCACCTGCTCTCCAACGGAGCGTCCACTGGCAGCCGACAAGCTTGCCCTCACGTTGGAGCAGGTGGAGATTCTCATCTCCAAGGAGGCGGTGGAGGAAATCCCGCTCCAGGATCTCTCCCCCGGGTTCTACTCACCCGTGTTCGTTCGACCCAAGAGAGACTCGGGAAAATGGCGGCTCATTCACGATATGTCGGTGTTCAACCGCTCCTACCTCGTACGGCCGCCATATTTTCGTCTCTTGACTGTGTCGTCAGTAATGCTATTACTGGAGCAATCGGATTGGATGATATCCCTAGATCTTCAGGATGCGTACTTGCACATTCCCATCTTCCGGGAACACCGCAAGTTCCTCCGGTTCGTCCTGGGGGGGCGCCACTTTCAGTGGAACGTGCTCCCGTTCGGGATATCATCCGCTCCGTGGCTTTTCACCAGAGTGACCCAACCAGTGGTCCACTTCCTTCACCATCACGACGTACAGTTCGCCATGTACCTGGACGACGGGTTCAGTCACCACCACTCCCCCACAATCCTCGCGGAGCAGCGGGATTTCGTGATCGGCCTGTTCAGGAGGCTGGGGTGGCTGGTAAACCTGGACAAGTCGGACTTACAGCCAACCAACGTGCTCACTTTCCTGGGCGCCAGACTGGATACAGTTCGTTACAGGGCCTTCGTTCCCAAGGAGCGGATGGCCAGGATAGACAGCCTATTAGATCGGGGACTCAAGGGTCCGCTTCTGCTCCGACAGTGGCAGCGGATCCTAGGGTTACTCACATCAGCTCAGGACCTCACCGCGAGGGGACGGCTGGAGCTGAGACCCCTCCAGGTTTTTATCAACCCGCACGTCAGGGAGGAAGTGTGCAGACACGTGTTTCCACTTCCCCAGAGGCTAGTCCCCCACTTAGCGTGGTGGACAGTGGAGGCGAACGTGTTCTCGGGTGTTCCACTCAGACCTCCCGTGCCGACCGAGCACCTCTTCGTGGACGCTTCCACGCAGGGGTGGGGGGCCCACCTGGGAACGGAACAGACGGCGGGGCTCTGGTCGTTGGCCCAGCGTTCGTGCCACATCAACGAGCTGGAAATGGAAGCCATCAGGCTGGCGATCTGTCATTGGTCCGCTCGGCTGTGGGGTCAAGTGCTACTCGTGCACACGGACAGCTCAACAGCGGCCTGGGGGATAAACAAGCAAGGCTCGACCAGGGCAGTCGGCATCCTCAGGCTAGCACTGGACCTCTTCCGCGTGACGGACGGGCTGCACATGTCGGTTCGCGCGGTGCACATTCCGGGGGTGAAGAATGTGCTGGCGGACGCCCTTTCCAGGCCGGACAAACCGCCGTCCACGGAGTGGAAACTCCTCCCCCAGGCGTTTCAACAAGTGTGCCAGCACTTCGGGAGGCCGCACATAGACCTGTTTGCGACCCGGCTGAACCACCAGCTGCCGGTCTACGTCTCCCCAGTTCCCGACCCCGGGGCGTGGGGCCTAGACGCTCTGTCATTCGAGTGGGAGGGGATGGACGCCTACGCTTTTCCTCCCCCGAGCATTCTCACTCAAGTTGTGGCGAAGATCAAGGCCACTCGGACGATCAGGCTCATCCTGATAGCTCCCCTCTGGCCAGCGAGGCAGTGGTTCGTACCTCTCCGGAGGATGTGTCTGGAGGACCCAATCCCCATTCCTCTCAGGTGGAATCTCTTAGTGAGCGAGCCAAGCGGGCGGGTGCACGAGAACCCGCAAGCACTGGATCTTCACGCTTGGCTTGTCTCCAAAAGGGGCTGAAAGGGGCGGGCTTCTCTGAGAAAGTCGCAGCCGCGGTTTCCTCCGCCCAGCGGGTCTCCACTCGCAAGCTGTATGATGTACAGTGGGGATCATTTGCTTCGTTTTGTTTGGACAAGGGATGGGACGTCCAGGTAGCAACTGTCCCTCAGGTGGCGGAGTATCTAGTGTATCTCCGGGAGGAGAGGGGACTTAAAGCCTCCTCTATTAACACCCACCTAGCGGCGATCATGTCGGTTTTACGCAAGCGGGACCCCTCTGTGGACATCTCCGTCCTCAAGGAAGTGGTCAGAACCTACCGTCAGGAGGACGGACGGCTCAGACCCAGGCCTCCCGAATGGGACTTAGCGATCGTTCTGGAACACTTATGTTCAGACTTCTACGAGCCCCTGACGGAGACCATCATTCTCCGACTGACGGTCAAGACTGCCTTCCTGGTGGCGATGGCTTCGGCCGCAAGGGTCTCGGAGTTACATGCGCTGCAGGCCGATTTGCTCCGCTTTGAAGCGACGGATGGTGGTAAGGCCACGCTGGGTCTTGCTCCCGACTTTGTGTGCAAGAACCAAGGGTCGGACGAACGGGGCAGGGTTTTCCACATTCCCGCCCTCTCAGGTTCGGTCTCCCCCATGGACGAAGAGAGCAGACTCCTTTGTCCGGTTCGAGCGCTTCGGGTGTATGCTGAGCGCACGCGGTCCCTCAGGCAGGGGAGGAGGAGGCTGTTTCTGCCTCATTCCCAGCGTAGCACGAAGGAGATAGACAAACGCCTCTTGGGGGTCTATCTGCGGTCTGCTATCCTAGACGCCTACAAGGCCAAGGATCTAGCACCGCCGGCTCGTACTAACCCGCATGAGATCAGGGCGATCTCAGCCACAATGGCTTTTCACAGCAACATCGCCGTAGCGGACATCATGTCGGGCTGTTTTTGGAAGTCCGGCATGGTTTTCGCTAACCACTACCTCCGAGACTTGTCCACGGAAGACCTCGCGGGTGTTACCAGGCTGGGGCCTCAGGTGTTCGCTCAGCATCGCACGGCGGGTTCTGCTTTCCCCAGGGGGGTCACAGCTCAACGTTAGGGCTTATTTTGCTTTTTGTTGTTTGCTCAATAAACTTCGCATCGCACCTCCGTGTCTCGTTGGGTTCTTCTTTCGGTTCGGGGTGGGCTCCTTCCTTAGCGGGGGTCCTGGACTCCCACCCCTAGCCATACGGAAGTAAGGGGAAGTACCTGCGCTCCTGCCGCCTCGCTCTCGCAGCCCTCCACCCTCTGTGGTAGTCGGGGCTACGGTGAGTCGGAGACGGTATAGTACGTTAAATAATAGTACGTTTTTGAGTAAACGTCATTATTTGTACTTACCGTCGACGACTCACCAATCATTATTTTCCCACCCTTGCCTCCCCTCCTGCGAGTAGGTTCGCTCTAGCGTTCACGAGCTCCAGGTAGGTTGGAATGAGGTTTTGGTCACGTGACCATAGGTGGCGCGGCGGGGATGTGCAGGTAACTCCCGTATTGTTTTTTCTGTGTTATGGGTCGAGAGATAATTGATTGGCAATCAATGGGCTACGGTGAGTCGTCGACGGTAAGTACAAATAATGACGTTTACTCAAAAACGTACTAATTATCACGATAACGAAATGAAAGTAACCATTTGCAAGAAAATGTTTAGAAATCAAAAGAAGCAATAATATGAGCAAACACGGCATGTTCATTTAAGTTACACGTGTATCCAATGTTCTACCTCTAATGATAAACCAGAGACTCTATAAACATGTACATGTATATGTTATATAATGTCTCTGGATACACATTATTATTTATATATATGCCAAAATATAAGTATTATGATAAATGTAGTTAAAGGGGCAGTAGCACGTTTTTAGGGGGAATATAAGGTAATGTCAGGAAAATGAAAATTAATGGTTTCAATTGAAAGACAATGTATTTAAACTAAATGGAGCAGTAATAATTCAAATATATAATGTAAAGTTTAGCCATGCGACTCCTTTTTCCTACAAAACATGAATTAAAGGTGTTCACACAAAATGGCCGCCAATGGATTTTATGTGAATCTTCATACTTTGTCCTCTAACTATTGATGATTGGCTTCTGTAATGAGATTTTTGACACTTTCAAAATAATACATAAAGCATTAACACATAATTATAAGTGACAATTTTAAAATATGAAATTATCAAAAAACGTGCTACTGCCACTTTAACTCTTTTATATATATAACATACCTCAATAACTTTTAAATTGTTAAAAATCGACAAAATACAAGATGCAGGAACGTGCCTCACCCCCTTTAACATTTCCCTTTATTACTAAATTACTTCCTTGCAATTCTAACATACGTTTCTTATTAATGAGATCACACCATTGTCCTAAGCAACGTTCTACAATGATTTTACAGAAGAAAAACGTTTCTTATGAGTCATTACGGTATAGTTTGAAGACTTTTAACATTCGTGTCGTGTTTACGAATAATATTCTTACTATAAGGATATACAAATAATAACGTTGTAATTCTTTAAAATGTAAACAACAATCTACGTTTATTCTTCTTCTTAATTTAAAAGTATAATGAAACATCATGAACAAAATTTAAGAGCATAGATAAGAAAAGATTTTCCTTAAATATTATATACGTCCCCGTTGGAGGAAAAACTATAGAAATACACAGTTATCCTTAAAGAAACTGATATTGTTTACTACGCTGATATAAAATCTGTATATCGATAACGTTATGAAATATTTTAGTCACGGACTGCAAGACCCCTAATCTTAGAAAACAATCTTAAAGGGACAGTTCTAGTCACGTATCACCCGATCAATGTCATTTTATCGAGAAGTACGGTTAATACGAACAGTATCATTTAAATCTCTTGTTGTGCACTTACATGTACATGACAATATAAAGCTAAAGAAGTCTTAAATTTTTGACAGGTGAAATATCTAAAGCGTATGTGCCATTTCAAAATAACGTCATTCATTTAAAAACAGAACATGGTACATGTACATGATATTAACGTGTATTTTGTTATATCATTTTACTGCGCCAATCAATGTTTGATATAGTTTCACATAACTTCAGATGGTTTGATATTTTCATACGCTAAGCACGACTGGGTCAGAATATGCCGTTTTAGTCAATGTTTATAAATCTATCAAGACGTTTAGTAAGTCATAATTGTAATCACACTATCACATATGACCTCCTGCGCCATCAAATTCAAATTCTTGATTCTCTATTCGCCACCAACGGTGGTACAAGAGCATATATATATAAACAAGCATATCAGATATATAAAATGTGAAGGTCGATTTTACATCAGTTTTTCAGTACAGAGTTTACAACTGTAATAAATTTTGGCATTTATTTAGAACTGAGAGTCTTATAGAACACATCAACATTTTCATTTTATGAATGTTAGGGAAAATACAACAATATTCCAGTATGTAAATTTTTAATATCTGCAAAAGCTAAACATCGGAATTAACGTCGCACACGTCGCCTAATGAACCCAATCATCGCCAATCATTAATCGGTTCCCATTGAAGCTCCAGGGAGTTTAGCTAAGATGAAATATCATTTGTTTGTCTTCTGTTGAGCGAACATAAACAAACACCGATTATTATAAGTACCCTTTGCTCATTTGGAGTGGCCGTGGGAGAAGGTTGCTGTGATAACTCACAAGTTTTGTCGATATCGAAAGGTCAAGGTCATGCCAGAGAAAGGAATGACGTAAAACGTGGCTCTCAAAACGAAACAAGTTCTGTCGATATGGATTGATGTAAAACGTAACAAGTTCTATCGACACTGAAGGGCCAAGGTCATGCCGAAGAACGAAATGACATTGAACAATGCTTTCAAAACGTTACAAATTCTGTCGATATTGAAGGGTCAAGGTCATGCAATGGAATTGAATGATGTAAAACATGGCTCTGATTACTCAAAAGTTCTATCAAAATGGAAGGGTTAAGGTCATACCTGAGAATTGAATGACGTAAAACGTGACTGCGATAACTCCCAAGTTCTGTCGATATTGAATGGTCAAGGTCATATCGTAGAACGAAATGACACTGAACATGGCCTTCAAAACGTAACAAATTCTGTCGATATTAAAGGGTCACGGTCATGCCAGAGAATGGAATTATGTAAAAGGTGACTCTGATAACTCCCAAGTGTTGTCGACACTGAAGGGCCAAGGTCATGCCGACACGGACATATGACATGGCTCTCAAAACGTAATACGTTCTGTCGATACTTAATTGTCGAGGTAATGCCAGAGAATGGGATGACTTCCGCCCTTTTCTCAACACTATCAGGGGTTGCCATTGTCGTTAGAGAGTAGCGACCTAGGTAAACTATTTCTAAGAAGCTGTCCTCCTGTTGACGTGTGTCTCGTTATTTCCCACTTCATGACATGTTCGCCGCCCACCCTCTTGTACCCCTTGAACAAAATTAAAACTATCAGGGAAAATGAGTCGAACGTTTTTGCAATTTTGGTTCAAACGGCCCCCATATCACCTATACTGCTCACTCTGGCTGCTCTTAGGTTAAACATAAAAATGCTTTATTGGTTTTTGTAAAGAGACATGAAAACGTGTAAATACGTGGCCTTTGCATACACGTTATACACAAGCATTGTTCATTTAAGTATCTACATCAAATGTTATGGGTTCTAATTTGTAACAGTTAAGTATCTGCATCAAATGTTATGGGTTCTAATTTGTAACAGTATGATTTAAATGTAATTTGTTGTTGATCATGATACAGTGATAAGGCTTTATCGTAAATTCTGTTAAAGCATGTTTTATTCATTTTCCTTATTAAAGATAAGATATTATATCCTTGTGATTTTCACTATAAATCTCTGTTGTTTTGATACGATATATTTAAAGTGTTAATGACTTATAATAAAATTAATAACCAATAACTTTTCAAAATAGGTGTTTATTTCCTTATCAATTCATTTTACATTTCTCCTAAAGATCCTCTCCTTAAAGTGTCGGATTTCAATATGCCAAACTTAATCAATACTTTCATCTGATCAAGCTTACCAACTGTTGTAGGAATGTATCAGTTAAAGGGGCAGTAGCCATTTTAGGGGGAATATAAGGTGATGTCATGAAAATTAAAATTAATGGTTCCAATTGAAAGACAATGTATTTAAACTAAATGGAGCAGTAATAATGCAAATATATAATGTTTATAAAATTTAGCCATGCGATTCCTTTTTCTTACACCAAAATTAATTAAATGTGTTAACACAAAAATGGCCGCCAATGGATTTGATGTGAATCTTAAAATTTGGTTTCTGACTATCGATGATTGGTTTGTGTAATGAGACACTTGACACTATCAAAGTAATACATTTACCATTAACGTACAATTTTATCAGTGAAAATTTGAAGTATAAAATTTTCAAAAACGTGCCACTGCCCCTTTAAAACAAAAAGTGTTGATTAAAACCACGCTTTTGGCTTATTGCTAATTTCAACATATTTTATTCATCAGCATATGGTATATTTTGCTTTATTCCAATGCACACGTTAGAACCATCAACTAGAGATAAACAACCATAAAAGTTTAGATAAAATTAAATATTTCCGTAATTATAGAAATAAGTAACATGATAACAATTGTCAGGAGTTTTCATTTTCATTTTATCAGAAGCTACCTTTTAGATAAAATAGTGAAACTAGTAGAAAGGTATCACAAACGCTTTCAATCAAATGAAGGCAGGTAAAAGTGCGCCCGATCCCTTTTGAACTGGCCGAATACAAACAAATGGATATATACCTGGTAAGGACAAACGTTTAAGCAGGTAGGCATGTCAAGTTCACCTGGTAGCATACAATTCAATTTTACGTTTTGCAATTGATTTTTTTATAGAGAATAAGTATTTCATTTAAAGTAAAACAAATGTTATCAAATGCAAGTCAATCTATTTTAATCTTTCAATCTTTCAATCTTTCAATCTATCAATCTTTCAATCTTTCAATCTTTCAATCTTTCAATCTTTCAATCTTTCAATCTATCAATCTTTCAATCTTTCAATCTTTCAATCTTTCAATCTTTCAATCTTTCAATTTATCAATCTTTCAATCTTTCAATCTTTCAATCTTTCAATCTATCAATCTTTCAATCTTTCAATCTTTCAATCTTTCAATCTTTCAATCTTTCAATCTTTCAATCTTTTAATCTTTCAATCTTTCAATCTTTCAATCTTTCAATCTTTCAATCTTTCAATCAAGTGTCACAGGTCAGTTACAAGAAGATATAGGCTATACATAATAAATATACGTTATTGATTAAAATATGTTTAAAATGGTATCAAAAACATTACTTTAATTTTGATACTAGACAATTAATTCTTTGATTACGGATGATGATAGGGATGCATTTGAATGACTATTGAAGATGATATGTTTGGTGTAAATTAATAATTTGTGGTTATAAATAGAAAGTGAAATCATGAGAAACTTTCTATTAGTAAATGCAACTTTATTTTGCTTTTTTAATGAGCGCTTAATATAGTGACTGTGTATAAGATATAAGCCTTAAAATACGTTGTTAGCAGAAAGACATTAACCAAGCAATCAATATAATGAAAACTATTGTATAATTTTGAAAAAAAATCATTGACTAAATTTATGTCTACATGTGTTAGTGTTCTTATCCAGATGAGAAGCAGGTAACCCGTCCGTTACCCCCACCGAGTCCAGCGTTGCTGAACTTCATCTAAAACTATCAGTTGCGCCAGTTTCATCACATTTATTACCGAATGTATTTTCATTATTTCAAATGCTAACAAGGATTCACTATTCATGATTTACATGTTATCTGCTTTGTGAAACACTAATCTCTTATTAAAGGGGCAGTAGCACGTTTTTTGATAATTTTATATTTTAAAATTTTCACTATTATTTTGACAGTGTCAAAAATCTCATAACACAAGTCAATCATCCATAGTCAGAGGACGAAGTTTGAAGATTTACTTAAAATCCTTTGGCGGCCATTTTGTGTGAACACCTTTAATTCATTTTGTGTAAGAAAAGGGAATCGTATGGCTAAACTTTACGTTATATATTTGAATTATTACTGCTCCATTTAGTTTAAATATGTTGTCTTTCAATTGGGACCAGTAATTTTCATTTTCCTGACATCACCTTATATTCCCCCTAAAAACGTGCTACTGCCCCTTTAAAGGGACACACCTTTTTTTCTATTTTTATCATCAAATTCCACTCAATTAATGTTAGTTTATGTCAAATAAATCCTCTTCAGGAGGTCATTATCATTATCCATTACCATTATCCATTACCACCGGATTGTCTGTAGTATTAGAAGAACGTATGAGTATTAAGCTAATACTATTGGCGACCATTATATTTCAATCATTTGAGATAGGAGAATGGCTTCGAGTAGCTTGACCGAACATGTTATCTCGTTTCAGAATTGTCATTAAACATTGTCCAGCAATTGATAACAGTTACTTTTTTCACAAGATCCCTTTGTTTAGCTAAAACGTGCAAAATTCGTTTATCGATTGTTAATTACAAGAAGATACTATCACTTCTCAGACTGCATGAGCTGCACGTGCGATTTTAGTTTGACATTCCAGGACACCTTAATCAACACGAGATGCACGAGCTATTGAATGATGCACATTACAAAACTTTCGGAAATGCATGTTTTGCACGTGCGATACCGACTGCTTTATTACCGAACAATATAAAATGAAAAATACTTTGTTCATATTACATTTGGATATATTTTCTATATAAAGTAAACAGTTGGAAGAAATATGTTAGCAAATTAAGTCAATAAAATAACTGATACGTGATATTTACTTTAACGACTACGAATCAATGCGTTTTTGTAAAGAGATGTTTGTTCCTATGATGAAAATATATGGGGAATAAACTTATATCATTTTGGGAAAACCATTCAATATTTTTATATGGTGCGACTGTTCCTTTCAATATATGATTGATATACATGTATATGATGTATATTACGAGACAGTGCAATTCTAAAACGAATGTTCCATGTGCTAGTTAAGCTACATAATATGTTGTTGTTATTGATGTTTGTTTTTTGTAGGTTTTTTTTTGTTACTGTTGTTGTTGATGTTGACGTGTTGATAATAATAATCATAAGTCAAGTCAAGTCATGTTATGCAACCATTGTTTCACAACAAACAAACAAATAAGAGGAATAGTTTCGATTTCCAGATTACTAAACCTGCTTCTCATTTAAGCATTAACTTGTCACATAGGTTATCAGTAGTAACATGATATTGAGTTACTATTTTCCCCACTTGATAAGAGGTAAATACAATTTACCTGGTGAGAGCGGTTTCCTATGCTCAATATGAAATCTTAAATGGATTTATTGTAAATTTATAACCATGAAAGGATATATTCGACTATTGTTGTTGAAGGAAATGACCTTATTATATCCCAATTGTCGCGATAACGGTTGTTATCAGGCTGACGGAAAATAAGTCGTACGTTTAATTCAAAATTGTTTACGAAAAATGTTTTTTATTGACGTGATTAGAATTTGTATTCTCTTAAAAATAAGAGTTAAAAAAATAATATCCTTTAAATATTTTCATGTCCTGTTTACATGTGCACTTTACATACGGGAGTATGATTATTCTTAAAGGGGCAGTACGGCACGTTTTTTTGATAATTTTATATTTCAAATTTTTCACTGATAATTGTAAGTTAATGCTAAATGTATTATTTTGACAGTGTCAAAATCTCATTAAACAAGCCAATCATCCATAGTCAGAGGACAAAGTATGAAGATTCACATAAAATCCATTGGCGGCCATTTTGTGTGAACACCTTTAATTCATTTGTGAAAGAAAAAGGAATCGCATGACAGGAATCGCATGGCTAAACTTTACGTTATATATTTGAATTATTACTGCTCCATTTAGTTTAAATACGTGGTCTTTCAATTGGGACCATTAATTTTCAATTTCCTGACATCACCTTATATACCCCCTAAAAACGTGCTACTGCCCCTTTAAGGGTATTCTTACTCCTAGAAGTAAAGTATATTTACTTTACGTTCCATTGGAATTTAATGACCTTTAAGTATATCATGATTTGCTTACAGTGAAAATGTAATATTTCCTAGAAAACTTGATGAGTCAAATACACAACTTGAGGCAGAGTTTTGGACTGATAATACATGGCACGATTACTCCCTGTAAGTATATATACTTCTATGAGTAAATATACTTATAGGAGTAAACGTGTGCGTGTAAAAAGGACTCAAATCACATTATTATCATTTTTTGCTTTTTTGAATAAATTTTGGTGTAAATGTCTATATTGTATATAAATTCCTTCTATCCAGAAGAAAGTATAATGCCAGAATATTTTTTTATATTTTAGTTTTAAAGACTGGGCTCCTTAGAACCATTTACGAAGTACAGTTACACCAGAAAGTAAATTCCTGTTTATACCTGCATATTTTAGTGTAACAATCTTGTTATTTGTTATGCTTTGAAGATTTGTAACATGGCGAAAAGAAAATTAATGATGTTTTAGATTCATTTCAGAGGTGACAATGCAATGTAGAAAAAATAAGTACTGTAGCTTTATTTGCAGCGCGTTGAAATTGCTAATATTTTGGAAACTCCAAACTCCTAGATCTGTAAATATTGTAATAAGTGATTAACATTTCGCATACAAAAAAGTTTCTCCCATTCTTCTCTGATGTGTAGAACATTTTATCACTATATTAAAGGAAACAACAATGTTAAAAATCTATATAAATTTTATTTTGATTTTATTTTATTTTATTAATACTTTTACACACCGACCTTGAGATCACTTCTTATTTCAAAAGTGACTATTTTACGCATCATAAATATGCTTTGAGAGTTTAATAGAAAGTACAATTGACAATTACAAGCAAACTTTTTTAATTAAGCTGTATAATGTGTCAGCATGAAACATGAAATACCATTTCAGAAAATAACCAAATATTGTTGTTCCTTCTCAATATCGGTATTTATCAGGATTTTTTGTCTAGAAACAAGACCGTCTTGAAAAGTATAAATAAATGACTTTTTCGTCAAGTATCTCATATGTGCATGCAACTATAATTTTTTTGATAATTATTTTTTTATAATTGTACCTGTAAGTGACCTTGTTTGCATATAACTTAAGATTTTTATATTGTATCAGATTAGAGATTTGTATATACTGTCTTTAAAACTTTCGACAATAGTAGGATTTTAAAGGGGAAGTAGCACGTTTTATGGGGGTTATAAGGTTATGTCAGGAAAATGGAAACAAATGGTTTCAATTGAAAGACTAAAATCTAAACTAAATGAAACAGTAATAAGTCAAATCTATAACGTAAAGTTCAGCCATGCGATTCATTTTTCTTAAACAAAATGAATTAAAGGTGTTCACACAATAATGGCCGCCTATGGACTTTATGTGAATCTTCATAATTTGTTCTCTAACTATGGGTGAATGGTTTGTGTAATGATATTATTTAAACTATCAAAATGATAAATTTAGTTTTAACGTACAATTATCAGTGAAAAATTTAAAATATAAAGTTTCAAAAAGCGTGCTACTGCCCCTTTAACAGGCATGATAGAAACTATACAAGTCAATTTCAATTATTTCCTCAATATGCATATCCTATTGTATCCTGTCACATACAAAGAACCATATTCAATTGTCATTCTTCGAAAAGAATAAACTATGATTTAGGAAAATGAAACCATGCAAGGTATTTTTATATGAAACGTGTTCACTATGTTTTCTTTTAGCTTCTACGTGTTTCATCACCCTCCGAAACCAGTATACAAATAAACCACTTCCTTTATAAAACCTAGATTTTTTTAGTTTTGATATGTACAAATACTATTTTCTTATGGGAAATGATTTATGAAACATCCAGGTCATGTCATCGTTTGATTATTCCTCATATGGCAATGTTTTGATAAACTCGTTATTATTCATTTAGGGAAATATTAATTTCATATAATTTTTTTATTAATCTTATTACAAATCTTAAAAATAAAAAAGGAACTAGGTAAAAAAAGAAGAAATGAGAAGCCAAAAATACATGTAGTGATATTAAAAGAGAGTTCATCAGTAAAAATTTGTCTTTAGGTTCAACACGAACTTTTGATTATATTTGATGATGATACGAACTGCATGTCAATCTAGGTCTTTCTAAGAAAATTTATCCCTACTAACTTGTTATTTTTCAAAATCTTGATATTTATTCTTATAAACGTACTTCACTATTACTTTCTTCTTGTAATTTCTTTGGAACATATGATTTTTTTTTATCTATCAAGCAACCTTTTGATAATACGTTTAGTAGTTGAATTTATTCTAAAATATACTATATGTACTCTAGCTTTATTCAGAAAAGACAGCAACTTGATATGATATTGCAATATTGTTGCGACAGATATTGCAAAAACGATGAAATATCCTTTATCCATTGCATGAATATTTGTAATTGTTAACCTTCCTATTGTGGAACATCTTCTTAATGGAGCAATAGTAACTAACTAGTAGCATTATATTTTCAACAAGATTTTAAACACCTATAAGAAACTTAAAATGATGATCAAGCAACCTTTTAATAATACGTTTAGTAGTTGAATTTATTCTAAAATATACTATATGTACTCTAGCTTTATTCAGGAAAGACAGCAACTTGATATGGTATTGCAATAATGTTGCAACAGACATTGCAATAATGATGAAATATATCCTTTATCCATTGCATGAATATTTGTAATATTGCTACCCTTCCCCCTTTTGTGGAACATCTTTTTAATGGAATACTTTTGTTAACCAATAGCGATATATATTCAAGACGATGTTAAAGACTTATATGAAATTTGAATTTAAGTCAATTGAAATAAATGAAAGTATTTTGAGAGAGTTACGATTTTGACCTTTCTGAAAACATGTTTAGAAGCTGAGTTATTGCTCTGATGGCCTCTAGATCTGTGTAATGAATTATTTGTTCAAGTTTGAATGTAAACATGATATGTTTATTAAACACTGATGCCCCCGGATATCAGTAAATAGTAAATGTATTTTCCCCAAGGTCAAGGTCACAATGTGAGCTACCAAAGGTCTCTCTTAAGCTTTATCCAATCACAAGTTATGGCAAAGGTTAACGTTTTCGAAAAGCTCTTGCTGCGCCGAGGTCAAGGTCACGAGGTTAACATTTTGACCTCATCTTAAAAGTCTTATCATGATAGATGCACATGTGAAATATCAGAAAGGTCTATCTCTATCCAATCACAAGTTTGGCTAAGGTTGTCATAGATGCTTGCTGCCCCAAGGTCAAACTCGCGAGGTCAAAAATCATGAAATCATATGAAAGCTTTTATCATGACAGATGACATGTGAATTGTCAAAGTTCTTTCTCTATCCGATCACAAGTTATAGCAACGGTTTACGTTTTCGAAAAACTCTTTCTGCGCAAAGGTCAAGGTCAGGAAGTAAAAAGTTATGACCCCATCTGAAAAGTCTTATTATATGGTAGATGCACATGTGAAATATCAAAGATTTATTTCTATCTGATCACACGTTATGGCCAAGGTTAAAGTTTTCGTAAAATGCTTGCTGAGCAAAGGTCAAGGTCACGTGGTTCAAATACACTATAAGCAAAACTGTTGAATTGATCCCAATATGTCTTTTACATATTGTACATTATGCTGTGGTCTTTACCCTTAATAGCTGAAATTGGTTAAAACAGTCAATCTGATGCAAAATACTTATGTCTACATCGTCTTTCGTTGATTGGTTGGTATTGAAACGTAAATTTTCCTTAACTATTATTGACATTTTACAAGCAAATATATTAAAAACTTCAAGTCAAAAATAAAATTTGGTATACCTTTGTTTGTTTAGACTAACATTAAAAAATAAGCGCCACAACTCAACTTAACATTAAGAGAACGGTGTTTTAACATTTTTTTCAAAGAGTTTGACCAAAGGTTACCATAATATATTATAATTTATTTTTTATGATAATAATGATATTTTTTAATATTCCTTTTGGAACATAAAAAAGTAGGTAACTTTGAAAAAACAAATTCTTTGCAAAATGAGACGAATCTCGAACAATCGGTATGAGGTGTCCAAACTTATTTGAATACAAAATAACCAGGGGCACACATGATATGAATAAAAGGTCTATTATAGTCAACATTATTTATATATCATAATATAGTTTTGTTTACATACAAACAAGACTTTTCAATAAGCCCTTACAAGTGGTGCATGAATTACAAATAAGGAAGTTGAAGCATACATCTAAAATGTAAATTTCTTTATCACATTTCGTAATATTTTCGTAAAGAGGCTTCAATACTTGAAAATAGGCATTGTTTATTTATTTGTACATATGTAAATAAGTTTAAATTCAACAAAATGAAGCATTTTCTAAAATTTCCTCTTCCATTGACAACGTCCATTTTCGGTTTCCTGTCTCTCTATCAGTTTCTTTGTTCAGTTATTATTCATGAGATAATTGTATTGATGTACCTTTATATTTAGCTCTCCAAATTTAAACAAAAGAAATGTTACCATACAAAATACGAAATATTTCAATCCACGCAAGAGACCTCAAACGGAGTTCTGCTTTAAGTCTTCAGCAGTCAACACCTAGTCTCATTTCTACTCAAAATATAAATATCGTCTTAAAAAATATCCTGGTTTTTAAAGAGGCAGTAGCACGTTTTTTTAATTTATTTAATATTTAAAATGTTTCACTGATAACTGCACGTTAATACTAAATGTATTATTTTGACAGTGTCAAAAATGTCATTACACAAACCAATCATCCAAAGGCAGAGAACAAATTATATAGATTCACATAAAGTCTATTGACCGCTATTTTTGTGTGAACACCTTTAATTCATTTGGTGTTAGAAAAGGGAATCGCATGGCTGATTTTACATTATATATTTGATTCATTACTGCTTCATTTAAATACAGGCTATCAATTGGAACCATGTATTTTCATTTTCCTGACATCACCTCATACTCCCCCTAAAACGTGCTACTGCCCCTTTAAATCACCTTTAGTTAACAAGTCGAAAAGAGCTTCTGTTGCTGTTTAATGGTTGCACGGTCATGACGCGTTATCAAAGCAATGTCAAAGGAAGTCTTATATGCCCATAATATCCCTAATCAATTCAATTTCTCGAATTCATAAATAATGAACTTAAATGCAAGACATTCTGGTCAATATACAATTCAAATAAACAGGACCCAACGTGCCTTTAAACACTCGTGAAATGAAAAGTACCATCCTCAAATTGCGAATCTTCATTGAAAAATAATATTACATGAGATGAAAAAGGAGGCCGAGATATCTTCTTCAAATCAGGCTGTCTTGTTTTGTTATAAACTTACTCATTCATAAATACATGTATATATATGTATATGTATCTATATAAACTTGCCTTATTTGGTATACCCTTCCTGTTACAAAACTTTTACGAACGCCTCAACTACAATCCGCATGTGTGGCTGTATATTATCTCAATCACATCCAATAGTGGATCAAGATATTCTATTCTAATGCGCAGTCTTCACCTTGCTTTATCATATTCCACTCCTTTGGAACCCTTTTCGATTTTACCAAAAAGCTCCAACATTAAAATTTCTCTAAAGGGGGTACTCTTTTTCCTTTTACTCTCCCGATTAATTTTACCGCGATCCAAAATCCGTGTTATTCAGAAATTTAAACTTCTGTCACCCTTTTTCTGTCAGATATTCAGTCTTGATACAGAACTTTTGTCTGTAAGCTACAGTCACAAATACAATTGCCTTTATAATTTCATGCTGAAGTATTGTAAAACTTTTTGGAATGGCATTCTAGAAGTTGGAGAAACAATATGACGACTTTGCTTATAGATATCAATTAGAAAGTCAGGCTTTATGTCATTACCTTACCGTTGGGGTGACAGGACGAATGCAGGTATGTCTCTCTACATAGTTAGTCTCTGACTCTCTCTTTATATGTATTTAGTCTCTCTACTTCTTTCTATCTTTGTCAGTATTTCAACTTGTCTAATCTATCGTTTCCTGTATCCATCAATATTCTCGTTCCTTGTTTTAATATTTATCTTAGTCTATTTACCTCTCTCTGTCTCCTTTAGTATTTCAGCTCATCTTATCTATCCTTAACTTCTTTGAGAGGCATTCTAGAAGTTGGAATGACAACAATGCTGAGGAATATATGGATGACAACTTCTTTGCTCCGCTAAACACAAATATCTGTGTCGAAACCTCGCATACAATCAACAAAGAAGTTGTCATCCATATATTCCTCAGCATTATTATCTATCCTTTCCAGTATCGTACTTGAATTTTTCTTACCGACCCTTCATTAATATCTGTTTTCTCTATCTTTATCTCTAGTTTAAATCTCTTTATCACTATACCTGCCTTTACCAACGTCACATTAATGTGACATGTTCCCTCTTGATACAGAAGGTAAGTTACTACTTTTATCCAACATTTATGTACAGGTAAACGGTAATTCAAACATTGTATATCCATTCAACCATGTAACAACAGAGTACACCGAAATCATCCAACCATGGCGACATGACAAGGTAAACCGAAAGTAAGGCTTTTCCTAGAATACATATTTTGACAAAAACATGTCTAGACTTAAGTACTTTATGTTTAGGAATGCATTGAAGAAAGTAAACTTGAATCACTTAAATAAACGGTGAAGACACATGACTGCATAATACACTTTAAATGGGCAGTAGCACGTGTTTAGCTGAACATAAGGGGATGTCAAGAAAATTCAAATAAATGGTTCCAATTGAAAGACTATGTACTTAAACTAAATGAAGCAGTAATAAATCAAATATATAATGTAAAGTTGATATATAATAAATATAATGACTGTGGATGATTGGTTGCTTAATGATAATTTTGACATTATCAAAACAATACATTTAGTATCAACTTACAATTATCAGTGAACGTTTAAATATAAAAAAATTGAAAAAAGTGCTACTGTCCCTTTAAATATAAGAATGTACTTCAGAGTTATGTTTAGCCATCGTGCTGAATTGTTCTATCATGTTTATAAACTAGACGAAAATAATAAGAAACATTCAAATTTGGAAATTATGAATATGAATATGAATAATATCTTTCTTCAATGACTACCTAGCGAACCCTACTTTAAGATTACGATTCCCGCTAACTTATTTTGTCAAGTATATGATAATTTTGTAGGTGTCTGGCCCTTCGATCTTTTCTATCTCCGACTGTCTATTCTATCATCGCATGTCCTTCTTCGTCTCGCCTCAATCTAAAATCTCTCCTACCTTTTACCTTCCAAGGAGACATGTATGCCTTCTTTCATTTTCTCAGCGGTGGAGTTTGAAAGGTGGAGTTACCTTTTGAAAAGGGGGAGGGGTTCATCCTTAGGGTTAACCCTTTTAAGACTTTTGCGATGTGGGGTTGGGAGAGGGGGGACCCCTGAACGCCCGGTCTAGATCCTCAACGGATCAACCCTTATCTGTGGCCCCTGTGGTCCCTCCCTCTTTCCCATGTTTGTTTGATTATGTGTTGATCCACAACATGTCGTCAATATAGGACACTTGAGAAGCGTTTTAGTAGAACACGCAAGTTTTCATTCCCTTGCCTTAAACCAGCTAGCTCCCATTCGCCTTTTAGTCGCGATGAAGTCATCAACTTTGGGGAATCCCGCCTTCTGAGCATGCGCAAATCTGTCTACTCCACGAGGGTTTAAATAAGCCACTTTATCAAGTAGTATTCATTTGGCTGCTATGAGCTGAAGATTCATCTATTAGCTTAGTCGATGTTTTCTTCAAGTTACGAAAGTTAGTGAACTGAACATCGACGATTGTCAGACTTCTTTGCAGATAAGGTAGGCTTAGCATCTCTTTTATTACCGGTTTTATTTTTTAAAGTTAATTGCACATATTTAGATAGATTTCTGCATTTAGGTTTGTATTGTCCTTTCCAGCTTAAGGTGTCAGTTACTTAATCGAGGATTCTATTATTTAATGATTTTTTCGGACTAGTAAGCATTGCATATGTTACTATTTAAGTTCTTTAGAGCATTTTTCAATGGCCTGTTATTTTTCTTTATGAATGGTCTCATGGAATCATTGGTGTTTGTGATAGAATAGTTTATGTTATAGGAAGATAATATACTTGGTAACACTTGATATTTCTGCATTTTTAATAAGCATTTAATTGATATGACTTCTCTGGCTAGCATCCTGTTATGTTGAGCTGATTTGAAAATGACAATTTTAAGATTTATTGTTGATATGCTGTTTGAAAGGATTTCCTGTGGCAAACTTAAAGTTGTATCTACCATTTGTTTATATATGTTTCTAATACATTTTGTGTTATCTAATTTACTGATATGTTTTAAATTTTGGTTTTGAGAGTTTGTTAAGTTAAATTTTTCAGATATTTATTAAGGGAACTGTTCCAATGTCTGACATTGAAATCAATGACGTATTTCTTAGTTAGAAGAGAAAAGATAATTCCAAAGTTGAAAGTTGTTGAAGGCATATATTGTACGCATGGTTCACTTGAAATCTCGTCTTTGGACAAATGAAATCTATTAGCAATCTCTATCAACAATAGCTCTTAGATTATTCCTCTTTTAACTTCTTCATTGCACTATAAATCATAATAGTTGTATGTCATGCTATGTAAATGATTTCAAAATTTTAAAAATAATGATTTTGTCTCCACTAACCCTTGTATGATATAAATCCATGTAATGACTTAACATAGGCAAGTCTATGAAAGCATTGTACTATATTCAATTAGGATAAAAAATCTAAATTGTTTTGTTCAGCTATGCGGATGTGGAATACTCTCACGAGAGCATTAGCATGTTGTGTCATTGTTCAAGTGGCTATGAATCTCTTACAAGCTTCTTATCACTTGATTAGTTAAGAAGGGGATATTTGCATTTAACGATTTATTTATATAGACATTGAACGGTAACAGATAATGTTGAGACAAGTGGCTAACTTTTTATGGTTCTTGAACATTTATATTTTTCTATTGATGCCGTCAATTTCATAATATTATTCCAAAAAGCAAAATTGATTTATCTATTGGTTGTACATTTTGATTTGATTTCCATAGTCATTGGACCTATTTTCCGAATAATACATTTTTGATAATAAATAAATTGTATACTTTTCGGTCATCAGGAGCGGATGCTATAGATGACACTAAACCTTTGTGTTAACAACATAAACACATTGAGACAACAGCAAAATATGCATTCAAGATTTCATCTTTTGGTCTCTGTATTCAATGCACTGTATCGATTTATATCATTATAATGCATTAATGTATAGACTTACGTTGAGTCTTTGAAAACTATGTTGATGTTTATCTAATCTTACGCCAAAGCATCATTTCCTTTAAACTTGAAATATCATTTAACTCAAGATAGACTTGTTTTAAGGAAGCCATGATGTGAAAGTGATGCAATGATGCATGGTAGGCTGCGTGTTTCTGTATGCATCTATGTTGTTCATCAGTACTGTTCGTATTGAGTCCATCCATCCAATACAAAATACGTGCTGATCACAATAGCCGAAGTCTGGGTTAAATAACTATGTTAGCAATTCGTGTACTCGGATAACTCGTATTATTATCAAATCTACGTTGATCACTACACAAAAGTAAACCGGTGAATCTTAAATAAATGTTAGCAATGCGTGATTCGTATTGAGCCCAACCATTATCAAAGCTATGGTGTTCAACACTTTTGCAAAAGGATGAATTGGGTCACCTACTTGTAATACGCGTTCAGGTTATCTTACGCTAAATTTCTTAGTACACGTATACCAATGAACAGTAGCAGTGGATTGTATTTAAGGTCAAATATACGTTTTAAATCAGGTTCAAACTACGTGTACACCAACGGTGAATTTAGGGCAAATCATTTTGAAATTGTAACTCGTAAAAAGCTTTTCCGTAATCTTAAGATCAGATTCGAAGCGTGTTAATTTCAAGGACAGAACATTTAACTGTGGTTGTTATGCGCTCCTGTAACTGTTCAGTGGTCACGTGATATTGAGGGTTTATTTGGTCCCTTTGCAGGGGTTTAGGTTGACATTTGCTGTTCATTGCATTTGACCTCAATATGTTAGGAATGAGATTAGGCTCAGATCCGTGTTGAGTGTTGTGCTCCTACAAATCGACTTGGTGGCATGGCATTAATTGTTATACTTAAGTAGTTTTACCAGTTTATTATGTTTAGTTGTCAGTTTGAACAAGCAATGAATATCTAATAAAAAATAAGTATTGTCTATTCATTTAAATTATCATTGTTCTTTTAAGGGGAAAATAATAATTTTAATTTTATCAGTGAATTTGGGAACTTCAATACCTGTATCAATATTTAAATTTACACGAAGTATATGTGTCATGATGCACAATCGATTTTGTTGATATAGATCGACTTCGACCCTCCATTTCGGTTAATCATAAATAATTTTTATATACTTTCAAATATATTAATCATAAACATATACATGTGCTCTTTAACCAGGAAATGGCCTGCATTGTTTAGCAATACATAGTAGAGATCTGTATCCTTAACAGGATGTCCCATAGGAATGCGCGATGACCTATGACCCTAATACTTCACATCCGGGCCTTATCGAGCCTGCATGTGTATGCATTTTCCTATTACTCTTTAAAGAACACAATGATTCCAAAATATATTACTTAGCATGGAACGTGAACAAAAGACGTCAAAGAAATATGTAATGAAGGTTATTCTCTATGGTTTCATAAATATAAAGAAAAGTAGAACAACAAATTTTAATCAGCGTATCTAGCTCCATTGATTTAAGCGGGTAAATGTTAAACACAATTTTTGGGGAAGGGGGAGGGTTTGTACTTAACCTAAATGAATTCACTAAAAACTACAATTAGATTTTTTTACAAACTGCATTTAAAATATCTTCAACAATGTTAAACTATTAAAGTAAATGAACTTTTTTATTGTAAATCATGTATAGACTTTTGTAACAGATGCATTAAATCATTTATCACCACTTAAAGTTGAATAGCTGTACTTACATTTTGGTTTGTCGGGTAAATATAGATATTTGTCATAGAAACAAGATCGTCACAAAGTCTAGACTAACCGGGTAGGTTGTTATCAGTACTAAATTCCGTTATTTATTTGCCCGGAAATGACTGTAGGAAAAAACTTATCTGTTATTGTCCTACCTGGCTTAACTTAACCCCAATACGGCCATGGGCGCCTTTTGTGGTTAGTTGTAAATGGCTGGCAATGCGGTTAGATGAGGTCATGTCGACCTGCAGGTAAAACGTAATGTAAAACTGTCATGAAATGAGAGGGAACATACTCTACACTGAATGTGGGGGTATAAGTCCATGTATGAAATTTATTCACGTAGTAATTTAAGAAACCTATGATGCATCTTAAATTATTTCTGTAATGCAGAGGAAAAATGACTCGTTGGCGAGATATGTTTCTATTTCATTCAGTTTCATCATGAACTTGACGTAATTTGAAATAACAGTAGGCCTACTGAATATGAAAGAACTTTAGGCTGACGTATAAGGGTTAAAACAGTAAGTTTCAAATAAGTAGCCATGCCATCATTTCTTAACTCCCTCTCCCTTCAGTTTGCTCTTCACAGACAAGAAACCTTAGGATCTTTGAATGGCGGAGTAAATCTCATTAAAACTTACGTCAGTGATGAACGAGTTATATGTTTTATCAGGATTCAATGAGATTCTGAAGAGGATTCTGAGAAGAGTAAGAATGTACTTCGAATGTTCTGTTCATGAAATAGAAATCATTACAATAACTTTTGGTGAAGTTGAGTTTCTCCAGTTTAAGTTTTCACAATATACAGCTGTTACCTGAACACACTAATGAAATGGACAGCCCGGGAAAATAGAATTAAGATAAACTAAATAACTTGAAAAAAATCAAAAACTGAAATAAGGATTATATTTGGAGAACAGCACGGATGAAAGGTAACTAAAACAGGTGATAAATCAACACGTGTCGTAGTATCAAGTTTATAAATTCGTAAAAGATATGATCGTTTCTGGTTAAATTGTTGAATTAAAATACCATGAAACGCATCCTTCTTCACAAAAATAAGATCCGAAGAATTCTACTCGCTGACCTTGACATTCGATGAAATAGACATGTAAATGAGGGTCGCGATGCGGGTGCGCCGGCTGGGTTTTCCCCTGATCTCATAATTCCCCGAGAGAAGAAGATCTCTTGTATAGTAGACAAAAATAGATAGCCCGTTTCAATAGCGTAAGTGCTCTGACCCACGCCAAGTGGAGCATGGTCTTTCCACGAATCTTGTCGACGACAAAGGAGTATTTCTAGGAAGAATGTTTCCAAGTAATATATATCAAGGTCAACTGATGCCACCATATGATTGAAAAACTTGTCGTAATTAAATCACGTTGAGCTATTTTAACCCTGTGGCTCCACCAATGTATACGTATATATCCTCCTCACTCACATATCCCTAAATATAATACCCACATGACCACACAAGATGTCTTGTGATCAGATTAATTTAGGAACGTCACTATAGGTGTAATGTACTGATTATTTTTAAAAAATATTTTTGCAATGCCCATAAGGACATCCCCCAAAATCATAAGCACTGTATTTTAACCGTAATCTAAACTAATATCACTGATTGTTCTACTGTAACTGAAGTTACAAAACAACACAGATGTTAAACTCTCCCCACACAGACGAAATACAGCCTATGTTTACATATACATATAACTACTACTCGGAAGGAGAAATCCGCTTACATTTCGAAGAAACAAACTTGTCAGTCACTAAGCATAGATGTCAGTTTGCACGTTTCAAGTACAGTAATCAAGATTGCAGTATAATGATACAGTACATCTGATCGAATTTAATCTCTATTGCTCCTATATTGAGGAAGTCCCTTCTATTAAAAGAAAAACAAACAATATAAACCGTTCATAAGTCACATGCACATTTAGGTTTGTTTAAGCTATACATCAAACGTTTGCTTAAAGGGGCAGCAGCACGTTTTTTGATAATTTTATATTTTTAAATTTTCACTGAAAACTGTAAGTTAATGTTAAATGTATTATTTTGACAGTGTCAAAAATCTCATTAGACAACCCAATCATCCATAGTCAGAGAACAAAGTATGAACAGACACATAAAGTCCATTGGCGGCCATTTTGTGTGAACAACTTTAATTCATTTTGTGTAAGAAAAAGGAATCACATGGCTAACCTTTATGTTGTATATTTGAATTATTATTGCTTTACTGCTTCATTTAGTTTAAATACATTGTCTTTCAATTGGAAGCATTTGTTTTCATTTCATGACATCACCTTGTATTCCCCCAAAAGACGTGCTACTGTCCCGTTAATGTTTGGTGGTAGTTGCACACTCTAACGAACCCGGAGGGGTAGGGGTATGAGTAAGTTGGGTTTGGGGGTGAGGATATTTGGTTGGGGGTGTTACTCACTCTTACAGGGTGGATTGTGAATCGTCGAGGATAATTTTATCATTCGTTTAAAACACGATACTCATTGTAGGTAGGAAAAGCCGTATCAACCTACTATACCTATTTCATCCTTTTTGTCAATATTTTCTACGAGCGGTGGATCATTTACTATATTTATCATTTGTTTGCATTTTATTAAAAGTTATACAAACTCACCCTCAATTTGTGACGTCATAGTTTAAGTCTTCAAATAACATGACTACAATGACTCTTGAATATATATATATATGTTTATCACGTGCCTCTATCTAGCAAACATCTTGTGATATCAGTTTCATTCCGTCCATGTAGGTAGAACTCCTACGTGGATATAAATATAGCCCAGGGAATCCCTTCTCTCGGAGCATATGATCTAGCACCTGATCAGAAGCACGTTCTTACACAACCACAAACATCTTTGAGCTAACATTATCTACACTCAATGTCACATGATAAAGCGACGTATAGGAAAATAATTTATTTCAAATTTCAGGCCACAGGCCCTTACAAAACCAAAAACTACTTTTAAATTGAGTGCACTGAATATTTGACTTATTCAAGCAGTATTGTACCAAAAGTTATAAATTTAAGAGTAGATGAACAAAAGCATGTCCCCAGCACATACTGAGAGATGAGACTTATATCAATAGAGACACATATTTGGCAAGGATATCCACAACACTGGGGCACAACATGTAAAAAAATAGAATTGTTGGTTATCTTATAAAATTATCCATCCGGAATATTTTTGAAAAAAAGACGATGCGTTATATCATGATGTTGATAAATATTTAGTATGTGGACCAAACGTTGCACGATGAACCCAACTTTAGAAACGTACTTTTTAAGTTGAATTGAGTTGAAGATCGTGGATACATAAGATCCGAAAAAGGTTCATCTTTCAATTAAACGTTAATATGAAGAGCTGTTTTCTATGAATACATGAAAAATGGCAACATTATATTTTGTTTCGAAAGTTGATCAAATCACTATAATTGAACCAAAAGGAAAACAATTGATTTGCACGTGAACAGAGATTCGTAACCCATTGGATGTAATTTAAAGTGTTTATCTTCGTTAAAGAACATCTTGTAGTCGTACCTATTTTTAAAAACGTTATTTTGGTTACCAGTCTAAAAATACCCTTTATCTTGTGTACCCTTTTACAAAACATCCTCATAACCTGCCATTTATTGAGAAATGTCATATTTAAACGATGTTTCACTTGAACAAAACTACCGCATAAACTTATTTCTGAGTTATGCTTTTATGTTTATGCACTCGATCAACTTTTTTTGCGGTGAACAGATAAACATCATTTTTGAAATTCAATATATACATTATATAATAGATTTCCGGCCTGCACGGTTGAAGAGCGTCTTCCTAGAAAGACACACTGTTAACCCACTACCGCTAGTCTACTGCCAACCCTTCAGCGCTTAAGCCGAGTAGCCGCATTTGGCACTCAGTAGGTTAAAGGACTTACCTGTTGTAGTTGGCCTATTTAAGAGCCAGCAATAATTCGTTGAAATGTTTGCTCACCGTATCGTTTCTTTTTTCAGTACATCCGGAAAAGACTAACTATGGCAACTTTAGCTGTAAGTATACTAGGTCAACGAAAAGTTTTGATATTTTGAATTGTTGATAATAATTAACACAAATCCAGTATCGAATTATTCATATGTGCATATGTGCACAACTTTTGACTTGCAACCTATTCGACGTGATATAATTATAAAATTTAAACAAATCTTAAATCGCGAGGGACCATATTCGCTTTGGTATCTTATAGTTGAATATCTTTTAGGAAATTTGTATTCGCCATACTCAAAATTGTGCAACATTAATTCAACAACCTGTATTACTGAAAAAATACGTCCTACGTCAAGCATTTGATATCAGACAACTATACGTACATTCGTTTTATAGATCTTTATCATGATCAAATGTTTCACAAATGACGTATTTTTTCAGCAATGAATATCCACGTGAAGTTAAGACAACTAATGCAGGTTGCTTGGGTTAAGCACAAATTTCACGCTAGTTTCGTAAGAATCATATTACACTATTGCTCGGATAATATTATTCTTCATAACAATGAAAATCCCTTTTCATCTTCCATCATTGCAACTCTGAATTGATATCGCAATATCAACGTCTAGTAGATGGCACTGTTTAACCAAATTCCCTTCATTCCAGTACCCTCCAGAATCGCTTCCTGACTTCAGCCAGACTTTCGGTCCAATGTCAAATGCGCACTATCACTATAGCAACCAGACCTTCCTCATGTCGGAAACGGAAGCAACTTTCCAAGACTTACAGAGTTGTACGGATCTGGCTTCTGTCATTGGAGGTACATTCTATTTTCGATAAATGTTATTGTGAAATGTTTTTTCGCTACTCTTATGTGTTAAATCTTAGAACGTTCTGCCATTTATGCCAAACATTAAAAGTCTATTTCAAAGGGTGAATTCCCCTTTCTATGTCACCGACATAATATCTTAAAGTAAGTTTTGTGAATTCCCCTTTCTATGTCACCGACATATATCTCAAAGTAAGTTTTGTGAATTCCTCTTTCTACGTCGCCGACATATATCTCAAAGTAAGTTTTGTGAATTCCCCTTTCTATGTCACCGACATATATCTCAAAGTAAGCTTTGTCATTTCAGAATCCATGCAGCCCGTTGGTTCCTACGGTGAAGCCAATTTCTCACATCCAGATTACCAGATAATTGGCACCAGTCAGGGGAGATATATGGACGGTAAGCATATATTTTATGCAAAATGAGGCCTATAATTGATTACTTTATTTGTTGAACGCTTAAAGAGAGCTATTTCATAATTCATTATTTTCAAACTTTAAACAAAAGTAGGGTGCAATCTCATTACAACCAGAGTCAATTTTATCCCTACGTTTCTGATTTGAGTACTACTGCTTTAGGGTCGTGTCACGTGACCTTTGTACTCCGGCCAATCAACGACGATGGTAGTCAGCCTTCGGATTAATTTATTAAGTGAGCGGGCTTTGGTGGCTAATCAACACCGAGACTAGAATGTCACCGGCACGACTTAAAGGGGGTCTCCAACTTCTAATTTTAAACTTCCAGTGTTTTATTAGCGAGGCCCCGAGAGGGTCGGAGAGGGCCTCGCTAATAAAACACTGGAAGTTAAAAAAATAAAGGGGGTCTCCGACTTCTAATTTTTAACGTCCAGTGTTTTATTAACGAGGCCCTCTCCGACCCTCTCGGGGCCTCGCTAATAAAACACTGGAAGTTAAAAATTAGAAGTTGGAGACCCCCTTTAAGCAAGTCTCTGATTATTTGAAGTCAAGGGGGGTGAAAGGTTATAGCATAGGCAATATGATATGACACCTGTTGGGCTGTACTCAGAACAGAAACGGAGCAGGGTACGAGTGATAGGTAATTGTGATCTGATTTTAATGAGATGTGGGTAAAAGGGATATCTTTTTTGGCGAAAGCAGTGGATAAAACGAATTGATTTATTTTGTTGTGTTGGGACGAGGATTGGGTGGAATATTGTTGCCCCGCTCGGCTGTTTGTTGCTTCGTTCGGATGCAGCAAAAGAGAGTAGACATTGACCTTAACCTTTGATGGCTTTGTCTTTTATGCATTTCAAAACAAATATGCCTCCATGTCAGATAATAATTATTTACTGAACTAAACATTAATCGGACAATAGTTAGAATCACATGCATAATTATTTACCTTAAGATGCTTGAAGTTTGAATTTGATATCACATTCATTTCGAAGGCCTCTGTCATAGCTTTTTATCATGTAAAGCTGAGCATTATACCGATGGAAAATGACCTTAATTATCACGAGACTGAACTTTAAGGTCATAGAATTTGAACAGAGGGAAAGTGTAATACAATTTAGGATTCACGGTGCAATATTGAAAATAACCAATTTCAATTTGTGTGTGATTGATCATCACCTGTGTCGGATTTTTGTAATTCTATCGTACTCTTGACATCGAAAGATCATTTTATCAAAATCTAATTCGGAAAATTTAATCTATTAATCTTTTATAACAAGTTCGTTTCATCATTAACTTAGATAATAATATGATGATAATTCAAAAACTATAATACTATTATCTCAATTTTTACGGATACCTTGAAAAGAACGTTATGTACATCATTAAACTGAAAAAGACAGTGTTAAACAATAAAGATATATATTTTTTCAAATTAATTTCGAAGAAAACAAATTGTGATGCTATACATCCCAGTGACTTGAACGCAAAGCTAACTGATTGATAAATGATTGCCAATTAACTATTTGAGGAAAAAAGTAGGAGGAAAAACAGTTAATCCGAATCTTTTGCATGATAAACAAATAACAACGGTTTTCACACCTTTCAGTTATCAACACTTTTTGTTCATCTCAAACATTTTGAGTCACAATTTAACATGCGCAACAATCGTTGAAAGGGTCATGAATATTTTATAAACGAATTCTTTTTTGAAGAGGCTTTCTCTAGGGTTACTTTACAAATAGATAAGAGAGAATTTCTAAGGTCTGTATGGAATACAGTTTTCAGTTAAGCACAAAGCAGGAGTTAGAAATACTTTCAAATGAAAACTTGATATTTGTATCACTGAAAATCAACTTTTCATAAAGTATCTCGTGTTTCAAAGGAAGTCGACCACATTTGCATTCAATTTTGCAAGTATAATGTGATTTCTTTTGAAACTTTTATCATTTTAAGTAGTGTAATACAGATATTTGAGAGCATTAATTTTTAGAAATCCTTTACCCGGAACATGATGACCTTCTTTGACCGTATTATATACGACCTTGACCTTTTTGACTAAGACTTTGTTTATGTCCTTATTAAGTGTCTTGATATTTAAGACACTAAACCACGTGTTCGGCCTAAGATTGGTCTAATTAGTGCAGATCAGGGCATTGTACCCACTTAAACTTTCCATCTATACAAAATGATAAATTCTTCTGCTTTCCATGTTCATACAATCAATAATGAAAAAGCTACGACAGGCTGCGTTATTTATCGGGGAAATAAAATATCTTAAGAGCCGGTTGTGCACAAATTGGGAAATACAGTGAATGTTAGATAAAGTATATGTGCAGCTTTTTGACTATTTATTGACCCTTAACTGAAAGCAAGCATTATAAAAGTTTCCTTTGAAGGGATATCACCTTCGCCGATGTCCTGTACAATGTACACTGCAAAAGATCTTCCGTTGCATTACCATAGCGGCTTTGTTTTGCTTTTCACAGTCACTGTTGTTATTTCATTGAACGTTCGGAAACATCAAATTTATATTTCCATTTTTTATAAACCATTGCTTTATTTTCTAGGATCACAATTGATATGTTTGTGAATGTCCTGAAACAAAATATTATTTTTCATTTTTTTTATTTCAGAAACCTGTATCCACATGACATGTTTCAGGGTCACTGTAGTTATTTCATTGAACGTTCGGAAACAACAAATTAATATTTCCCTTTTGTATAAACCATTGCTTTATTTTCTAGGATCACAATTGATATGTTGGTGAATGTCCTGAAAAAACAAAATATTATTTTCTATTTTTGAATTTCAGAAACCTGTATCCCAATGACATGCCCAGAGATGACATCTGGGACTGCCGAAATCTTCAAGTGTCTGGACATGTTGAGCAATGGCAATATCGAGGATGATGATGATAGAAGCGGTAAGTAGTTCACCGTTACGGAAACATCATTTCCCTTCCTCGTCCGTTATATGCGATTGTTGGATTGTCTTATAGTAATTATGCGGGAAACTCAACCCAATTTGTGCGATGGGCATTGTGATTTTCAAATTAATAGTCTATTGATGCGTATTCATTTTTACTTTGAAAATATAAAGAAGAGTAACACAGTTTATTTATTTTGTAAAAAGTAATTATTGTAATTGGTGAGTAGCATTTAATCTTGGCAGATATGCCAACATAACACAGTAGTACGATACGCAAGCGATATCAGTGATAATTAACATCATCATAAACTGAATTATTATTATAAGTAAAAGTAGTAGTAGCAGTAATAGTAGTAGCAGCAGTAGCAGTAGTAGTAGTAGTAGTAGTAGTAGTAGGAGGAGGAGTAGTAGTTGTAGGAGTAGTAGAAATAGTAGTAGTAGTAGTAGTAGTAGTAGTATTAGTAGTAGTAGGAGTAGTAGTAGTAGTAGTAGTAGTAGTAGTAGGAGGAGGAGGAGTAGGAGGAGGAGGAGTAGTAGTTGTAGGAGTAGTAGAAATAGTAGTAGTAGTAGTAGTAGTAATAGGAGGAGGAGGAGGAGTAGGAGTTGTAGGAGTAGTAGAAATAGTAGTAGTAGTAGTAGTAGTAGTAGTATTAGTAGTAGTAGGAGTAGTAGTAGTAGTAGTAGTAGTAATAGGAGGAGGAGGAGGAGTAGGAGTTGTAGGAGTAGTAGAAATAGTAGGGGTAGTAGAAGTAGCAAGAGTAGTAGTAGTAGTAGTAGTAGTAGTAGGAGGAGGAGGAGGAGTAAATGTAGGAGTAGTAGAAATAGTAGTAGTAGTAGTAGTAGTAGTAGTAGGAGGAGGAGGAGTAGGAGTTGTAGAAGTAGTAGAAATAGTAGGAGTAGTAGAAGTAGTAAGAGTAGTAGTAGTTGTTGTAGTTACTCTAGTAGTGGCACTTATAGTAGTATAAGAAGAACAAGTAATAGTGGTTGTAGTAGTAGTAGTCGTTATTTCAATGGTAGTTTAGTAGTATAAGCAGGGGAGGTAGTTGTTGCAATAACAGCTGTAACAGTAATGATACGATAGTAATCTCCCCATTTCGCATCAACACATTCCCACATATTCAACTATAGAACCTTTTCACTTTCTCTCTGCAGTTGTGTTCGACTTTGAGGACCTGTCGTTCCTAGACTCCGTATCACAAGAGTGCAACAGTGACGGGGAACACAGCTGCAACAGTAGCACACGGGATGACACATATAGCCCTGACTCGTTGGACAGCCAAGGTGGGTTCAACTATACATTTTTTAACATCTGTATGGTGCAATCTCATTAAAGTATGATCTATCGAAATGTGAGCGGGGAAAAATCCTATTTCAATGAGATTGCCATATAGTGACACATTAGCCCATTTTTTTAAAACAGTGGTTAAATAAGAATAAAGAATATAAAATTGCTTTGATGTCGAAACATTTCAACATTGATTGAAGTATACATGTCGTCGCAGCTCGGCGAAAATTTTAAATTCCACAGGACCATTAAAACGTCATTACTTATCCAGTAATTTTACTTATCCAGTAGTTTTACTTATCCAGCATCATTTCTCTTACAAACGTAAGGAGGGTACTTCTTTGAAGAGACCTTTACAGGTGGTTCACTCTTTTTTAAGAAATAACAGGAGGCAAAATTAAAATCCAACGAACTTTGAAAAAGAGAATGGAAACATATAACAATGGCTCTCGGTCAGAAAGGCCATGTTTGCCACTTTCCACAATTCCTTGTTTATCGAAGATGTTTGAAATGTTAGATATGAAAGTGATGTCAGATATGTAAAATTGTAAGTGGAAATTTTACATGATATATTGAGTGACCATTTATTAAAAATGAACGTTTGATGTTTCAGATTACCCCAATATGATCCCTGACCTCGATTATCTTTGTCACAAACCAAAGTTTTCATTCGAAGAAGAAAGTGAAGATGAGGAATTTGAGAAGCCGTATTGCAAGAGCAGAAGAGGTATGTATATTCACTAAACATAATCTAGTTTGGATATGTCATAGTGAAAACGTCAATCTGTTGTGTAAAGTTTTTAAACATGAAATATTGTCATCTTCAAATGTTAGAAAACAAGTTTATTCGTTCAGGTATTGATGAGTAGGGAAGGCTATTTAGAAGTAAAATGCATAAGAAAGTAACAAAGTTATTCATGAAAATCAACATGTTGTGAAATCACAACAAAGATGTCGTTATCAAGTTATAACACACAAATTTACTTTGAATAACATTTTAATGTGAAAATCTTGTTATTTTTACTGAGTATATCTTTAGAAGTGTAGCGCTTTTTTATGTAGATTCTAATGCATAGTGAATTTTCACATTGTTAATTTGACCATTTTCAGGAGCAAAGAACGTGCTGCTGTGGAAGTTCATCCTGCAAGTCTTGGACGCTCGACCTGACCTAGCTAAGTGGGTCAACCGGAAGGAGGGGACATTTAAGTTCGTTGACACGACGGTCATGAGCCGAATGTGGGGAGAGAAGAAACGCAAGAGGGACATGACCTTCGAGAAACTCAGCAGAGGAATCAGGTACGAATTTCCTCAGATATCAATCTCACAGAAACCAGATCGAACTTATCATTTTAATTTCGCTGAGTTTTGCGAGACGAGACGAGAGACAAGTTCGAACTGATTAAATGATATTTACCCTCAGGTGTATGTCAATAGTTTTACCCGGAGAAGATTGTCATGTGAAATTAAGAAATCTGAAATTCCTATATATCAACCGAGCGTGAGCGAGCGTTGCACAGATATTTGCACTCGTCATGTACAACTTTGTAGTAGCTCCGTTAAGGTAATTTAGCAAACATTCAAGTGTTCATGCTGAATTTACCTGCAAATAACAGTTTTGTAAGATCGTGTGTCAACCTCTTTGTGGAATTTTTCTGAATTTTAATGTATCCAGTGTTTCAGAAGATTTGGCTAAATTGACGGCAACAAAATTTTATATTCCTGTCTGCCGCAATAACACACTTTTTAAAGAATTCGCATATTTTCAAACAAGTTCATCTAAATGTTTCTGCAAGGAGTAAATATTGCATCATGGTTATGATCAATTTGAACATATTTGTCCTTAAAGCACATGATCCAAACAAAGCTTTATTTAGAACCCCATTTGAGAACCTGTGAACACATGAAGGAAATCCCTGTACCACACATGTTGTACTCGACCTTCACAAATGTTTGTCAACATTGCGGTATGGTTTGTCTCGTGTGTATGTGTCATTTCCTCCCCCTTGTCATGACAAACACATTTCTTATATTTCAAAAACGTTATCTTACGATTCTATATAAAGCTAATTATAGACACTATAAACTTTCCATTCATTGTTTGGAATCCAAAAAAAGTAATACAACTAGAAAATGTTTATTTTTGATTAAAGTAATAAACCTATGTTTTGCATATAGGAATACACAGGTAAAATCTCACAAAACGTCATATTTGTCTCTTCTCTCTCTCGCCTAGTTAGAAGATAGGCAAAAACGAAATGACATGATGTGTCGACTTTAATTATATTTATAAATTGTTATTACTATTTTTACAAATTTTTAGATGGTGACATTAATTTTTCCGTTGTGTGTATGGCAATATGCTGTTTTGAGTTCTATCATTGAGACCTTTTTCAAGAAATATTGAAACACAAATAAAGAGTAATATCTTTAATGATGTTTGGGTTTTGTCTTATCAATGAGATTGGTGTTATAGCCTAGTTCGTTTCTTGTTTTACTCAAAATTGTTGTTTATTAGTTACTTTATCAATGCCAATGCTAATACTCAATATGTTTTTATTGGGTTTTTTTCAATACTTCATAAACGTCATTTATTTTACAGACATTACTACAAGTCTGGATTGATGTCCCGAATTGAAGGAACACGTCTAGTATATAAGTTCAACTGGCATCAAGTTCCAAAACCATTTCGCAAGAACTGAATCTGCAGAGCCATGAGTGTTCATCATCCCACTGCCAAAACAAGCGGTCTGATGACGTCATAGTGTGTATTACGTCATCAAATCTGACTGCATGGTAAACAAACATATGTGCGATTTTAATGGAGAGAAAACAAGAAGGGGTAATTTCCTTTTCCTAAGAGAACAAAATGGAAGTAAAAAGCCCAAAATGGCCAAAGGTGTCAAGTATTTATTTAAATTTGTACTTAAGGGCTCTGTATCTGGTCACATAATTCGATCCGTCCAAAATTGTTTTGCACTGTCAATAATCACATTTGCATTTACATGTTTTGCTTTATGTATATTTATCTGCTTAATGTTTATCTCAATCATTTTTTCCAAAACTTCTTAGTACTTATATTTTATGCAAATAGCTTATCATTGACATCGCTATTGTCTTTTAACTAAGATACCACTTGTGTTCACTTCTTTTGCGAGCTTTCGATACAGCATTTATCATTGGTTCATATATCCGTTTACTATTTTGAAGCTTTCGATATATTTCTCCACGTGCTTTGTATCGTATTTGTTGTAACCTTAAGAAGATTTATTGGTAAATATTTGAAAACATTGTTTTGTTTCACCGTTATCGTGTTCACAAATGGATAATGAACCTTACTTTATCACATTATTTTTATATCCTATTTTATTTGAGGAACAATACTCATGCTAATTTGTCATTTTGTTTCAAATTACTTTATTTTCAAAAATGATTTATGTGTTTTATGTTCTATTTCATATTTAATATCTTACAATGACACCTGTCAAGTATTTTCATATTCAAGATTGTCATATCATACCTATAGTTCAAATCATCCTAGTAATTGCAATCTACTTTGTTACAAATTGTTATCTCCTTTTCGTACACCGAATCATTCCACAATTATTGCTCAATTATCATCAAAATGATGTCAATCATCATTATCTCATCAGCGAGTTGTTACAATTATTTTTGATGAAATCTTTCATATGTTGATTTTTCAAAGATATATAAAATATATTCATTTTGTTTGGTAAATGATAACATCAAATGTAATGATTTGTATATAAGGGTAACATTTTGTGTTTCTATGCAAAGCATAATTTATCAATGAACTTGAGCAACAGCCGGTGACGGTGACCAACTTGGATGAAAACGATGGATGAATTGACTAAAATATTTGTATTGGTTAATCATTCAAAGCGTTCTTTTCACCCAGCAGTAAAAGTTGGTACCTGGGAACGGTTGTGTAAAAGTGACCTTTGACATTTCAGAAACCCCCTTTGTATTTGCGCGCCATGTGAATGTTATCATATATCAAATCAGTATGTGTTTCCTACTGCAATCGTGCTATTTTATCGAATTCGTTCTACATTGTGTTTGTATGAATAGAATAAGATCTTCCGGTGTTTTGTAAATAGAATAAAATATTTTGTTGAAATATTTAACTCTTATGATTTGAGTTGAGAATAAACTTGTTTGATGATATACATATGTATCTTCTTTTTTCTATTGAGTTAACTACTGCACCTTTGTGTACAATATTTTATCTACTAAAAGAGTTGTAGTTTTGGCACTTGGTCCTGTGCAATGTTCAGTCGATCGCTATCAGTATAGTTCAGCAACAACGGGCTTGGCTCGCCGGATGAGTGGGTTACCCGCTGAATAACTGAGAGTTTGAAGGTTTGATTCTCTGCCCCACACTGCGACACAATTTGAGAGAATTATGGTGTCATCTTTGGCAAGATACTTTATTCAAAATGTGCCTCTGCAGAGCCATAAGTGTTCATCATCCCACTGACTAAACAAGCGGTCTGATGACGTCATAGTGTGTATTACGTCATCAAATCTGACTGCATGGAAAACAAACATATGTGCGAGAGAAAACAAGAAGGGGTAATTTCCTTTTCCTAAGAGAACAAAATGGAAGTAAAAAGCCCAACATGGCCAGATGTGTCAAGTATTTATTTAAATTTGTACTTAAGGGCTCTGTATCTGGTCACATAATTCGATCCGTCCAAAATTGTTTTGCACTGTCAATAATCACTTTTGCATTTATATGTTTTGCTTTATGTATACTTATCTGCTGAATAACTGAGAGTTTGAAGGTTTGATTCTCTGCCCCACACTGCGACACAATTTGAGAGAATTATGGTGTCATCTTTGGCAAGATACTTTATTCAAAATGTGCCTCTGTTCACCCAGCAGGAAATGGGTACCTGGTAAAGAGTTGTGTTGGTGGTGACCTTCTAGGGACAAATCAGCTTTGAAAAGACAAAGCCGACTAATTATGGTCTGACTACATTGCGTTTGGCGATATGAACAGTTTTATGGATCTTTGTTTTGAACACAGAATAGTAATATTTAAGGAGGCCGTCGTACTAGTTTTTTTAAATATGGAAATGCTTTGTATACATAAATAAATACAGACACCATTTTAAAGTTATTTGCATATTCGTTATCCAAAGGATTATTCTTATTACAAATAACCTAAAAAGGATTAATTATTTAGTTTACATGGAACACTTTTAATAAGCCCTACACAAGTTATCACAACATGTACCTCAAATAGATCGATCTATTTCTAGAATATACGTTAATGGCACGGGAATTTTAACGATAGAACGCTTGGATACTGTAATGAGAATTATGACATTAGTAGTTTTGAAGATGATTTAATAGCTTAAGAAATATAATAACATTATTGTAAATTGCTCTTTTTAATCGTTAGCTTAACGTCATACCATATTAAGTTCTTATACAGCTTACAGCTTGAAAATGAATTCAAAAACTTCTCTGAGTTGAGTTTTACTTTCCGAAACGAACCAGATACTAAAACATAAATCAAAATAAAAACAGTTGAACCCATTGAATCATCACGAAACAGAGAGAACCAACGTTCAAAAGTTGTAAAATCCTTCATGATAGTATGAATGAATACAAATACTTGTGATTTTCCATTTTATCATCACACAATCTCTAGTGTATCAAAGGATGAAACCCTTAAGTTTCTTACTAAATTTAAATTCCTCTGGTTCCCACACAGGTTTCTCCACAGTGACGTCATGTGAATACCCAACCACAGACAATTTCCTCCGGAAGTGGCAGATTGAGTTCAATAGGTCACTTCCGATTGTCTGACCCGATAGCTTTGTAGTATTTAGAATTCAACCGATGTTTCTATGTGTTAATGGAAATGTTAAAACCAGAAATGTTTCTATTTTGTTAGATCATAATCCGGTCATGGAGTACATGCGATGACAAAAACCGCGAAAACAGTCACATGAGAATATGTCATATAAAACCAATGTGTCAAATAAAAAAAATGAAAATTCTTTCTCTAAATTATCACTTATTTTGTAAACAACGAAACGCTTTATTGGTTCATATAATATTATAAAATATCATATAAAATAATAAGTTCATACGTAAATAAACTTATAATTAGGTCGAGTCGCTTGAAAGGCATACTGTTCAATTTTTTTACTAATATTAAATACGAATTTAAGTGCAAAGGCAAGTTAGTAAACGAAAGTCATGTTTTCACATATGCATGTATGATATTTATGACATTGTTTATTATAGGTAACAGTCGTCACTTTATCGCATTGTATTTTCCATAATGGAATTGTCTCTTAAGTTTGAATAAATATCATGTTTTATTATTCAAATAAAACATAAATAGGTCGTATAGTGCATTATGATATCATCTTTCTGGTTGTCAGTTTATTGTTTGACGCGTCTAATACTTTAGTCTGTTATCCAGACCCTCAAGCAAAATTAAAAATTAAAAGGAGCCTTCTTTAGTTTAGACAATGTTGGCAAGTATAGATCCCTCAGGTTTAGGTAAATTAAGAATTGGTTAGGGCTCCTTTATCGTTTTTATATGAAATATTGAATATTGAAATTTAAGTGAAAATATCAGGGACTATACATTGTATGTTAGTCTACTAAAATTATCAGTCATATTTTTAATTCGAATAATCATGTTATTGTGGAAGTTTGGTGACATTCTAAATGGTTTTACGTTCTGCATAGAGCTTGATAGATAATATGATCTTTATCCAGCTTTCAATGATCAATTATAAAAACTACACATACAACTTACAAAGGTCGTTAAAAAAATCATCACTAATCGATAAATTTGAAAATTTTGTATTTTCTATATATATTAACAGATAACAACCAGTGTTTTACCTATTGGGATTGCATCTTGGCAATCTTGTATATTTCACATATGATTGACAGATAATAACCAGTGTTTAACCTATTTGTATTGAGTATTGGCAATCTTGTATCATTCACATATAATTGACAGATAATAACCAGTGTTTAACCTATTTGTATTGAGTATTGGCAATCTTGTATCATTGAAATATGATTGACAGATAACAACAAGTGTTTAACCTATTTGTATTGAGTATTGGCAATCTTGTATCATTCACATATGATTGACAGATAATAACCAGTGTTTAACCTATTTGTATTGAGTATTGGCAATCTTGTATCATTTACATATAATTGACAAATAACAACCAGTGTTTACCTATTGGGATTGAGCCTTCACAGCCTTGTATCATTCACATATAATTTACAGATGGCAACCAGGGTTTACCTATTGGGATTAAATCTTCACAGCCTTGTATCATTCACATATAATTGACAGATGCGAACAGTATTTACCTACTTGTATTGAGTCTTCGCAATCTTGTATATTTCACATATAATTGACAGATAACAACCAGTGTTTAACCTATTTGTATTGAGTCTTCGCAATCTTGTATATTTCACATATAATTGACAGATAATAACCAGTGTTTAACCTATTTGTATTGAGTCTTGGCAATCTTGTATCATTCACATATAATTGACAGATAACAAGCAGTGTTTACCTATTGGGATTGCGTCTTGGCAATCTTGTATCATTCACATATAATTGACAGATAACAAGCAGTGTTTACCTATTGGGATTGCGTCTTGGCAATCTTGTATCATTCACATATAATTGACAGATAACAAGCAGTGTTTACCTATTGGGATTGCTTCTTGGCAATCTTGTATCATTCACATATAATTGACAGATAATAACCAGTGTTTAACCTATTTGTATTGAGTATTGGCAATCTTGTATCATTCACATATGATTGACAGATAATAACCAGTGTTTAACCTATTGGGATTGAGTCTTCACAACTTTGTATATTTCACATATAATTTACAGATGACAACCAGGGTTTACCTATTGGGATTAAATCTTCACAACCTTGTATCATTCACATATAATTGACAGATGACAACCAGTGTTTACCTCCTTGTATTGTGTCTTCGCAATCTTGTATATTTCACATATAATTGACAGATGACAACCAGTGTTTACCTCCTTGTATTGTGTCTTCGCAAGCTTGTATATTTCACATATAATTGACAGATGACAACCAGTGTTTACCTCCTTGTATTGCGTCTTGGCAATCTTGTATATTTCACATATAATTGACAGATGACAACCAGTGTTTACCTCCTTGTATTGAGTCTTCGCAATCTTGTATATTTCACATATAATTGACAGATGACAACCAGTGTTTACCTCCTTGTATTGAGTCTTCGCAATGTTGTATATTTACATATAATTGACAGATGACAACCAGTGTTTACCTCCTTGTATTGCGTCTTCGCAATCTTGTATATTTCACATATAATTGACAGATGACAACCAGTGTTTACCTCCTTGTATTGCGTCTTCGCAATCTTGTATATTTCACATATAATTGACAGATGACAACCAGTGTTTACCTCCTTGTATTGCGTCTTCGCAATCTTGTATATTTCACATATAATTGACAGATGACAACCAGTGTTTACCTCCTTGTATTGCGTCTTCGCAATCTTGTATATTTCACATATAATTGACAGATGACAACCAGTGTTTACCTCCTTGTATTGCGTCTTCGCAATCTTGTATATTTCACATATAATTGACAGATAACAAGCAGTGTTTAACCTATTCGGATTGAGTCTTGGCAATTTTTTAATATTTACTTATAATTGACAGATGACAATAAGATTATAATAATAAGTTGTATCAAAGTAGTTGTTTTTAATACAAAAATGTAGCATTATAACACATGATATGAATGACTCGACTCATAGGTATTCTGACGTTTTATGACGAACATAATAATAAGCGTTATCGTAATGAAAACACAACATCTTTACTCTGAAACAGGAAATTTCGGTATAAGTTGATTACCGTTGCCTATCATAATATTGAAGTTCTATATGATTAAAAGTCGTCTCACTTTTGCCATGAAAGATTGTAAATCGCCTTTCATAACAAAAGAAGGTTTATGCCCATTAATACGGATATGTTTGGTTGTGAAAATATCAACACTATTTTGACAAGTAATGATGAATATATTAAATATGTTTATCCGCATTACAAGACAAACACTTCTCTAAACCACATTCCACATTCAATGGTGTCACAATTCCACTTATATACAAGTGTTCCTGTACGAGATATAATAGACTAGGAAATACCTCCTGCACGTGTTTCATCGTATGATATCCGAATCAGACTATCCGGAATTATGATATTAATATTTTGCAGTTATTTGAAGAAGTAAAAACAAAAGAAATGAATGTTATTCTTAGTTTAGAAAGATCTGTAGAAGCCAAGAGAAAATTGAAAAAGTATTACAGATCATCATTTGTTTTCGTTGGTGAATTTTGAACAGAATAAATGTGTCTTTCCATTTATAACACAGAAACAACAGTCCAGTAAACATCTAGAGTCGATGATCAATCACCTATTACTTTAAAAAGAGTAATAAGCGTTTATTCGTAGATGCAAGGCGTTTTTTGTTAATTAGGCCTACTTTCGTTTTCGACAAACGCGTACCTTTAAAACAGATACACGTTAAAAGTGACAAGTGACAAGTGACAAGTGACAAGTAGCAAATGAAAGGTGTTATCTGTTAAAAGTAAACAAAAAAGATTATCACACATAAAGACTTGTCAGAAGTTTGTAATCTTATAAATTCAATGATATGTTTGGTCGTATAAGAGACTATTTATCTTATGACAACATTTAAAAATCACAACACTCCATGATCACTCTTATTATTATTATTAACTAAAACGATTTAATTCTAATAATCAAATCATGTTAATTACTTAAAATATAGACCCTTTACATAACACTTCATCCGCACACAGACGTCTATTGCTAATGCTTAAAGAAAGAAAACATTAGAAATGAATGAATGAATGAATGAATGAATGAATGAATGAATTGAATGAATGAAGAAATGAATGAATGAATGAATGAATGAATGAATGAATGAATGAATGAATGAATGAATGAATGAATGAATGAATGAATGAATGAATGAATGAATGAATGAATGAAAATATTGAACCTCCTACATATCTTACTTCATGTAAAGGCCTGAATTTTATAAATGTCATTATACAAAGCAATCATCCATATAGTCAGAGGACAAAGTATGGAGATTCACATAAAGTCCATTGGCGGTCATTTTGTGTAAACACCTTCAATTCATTTTGTGTAAGGAAAAGGAATCGCATGCATGGCTAAACTTTACGTTATATATTTGACTTATTACTGCTTCATTTTGGTTTAAATACATTTTCTTTCAATTGGAACCATTAATTTTCATTTTTCTGACATCACCTTATATTCCTCATAAAAACGTGCTACTTCCCCTTTAAATAGATAGTTACTTTGTCAATTCGAAACGGAAACGTTTATTAAATCGGGATTAGAATTAGCCAATTGAGTTATATGACACAATTGATCGTGTTACAGTCTCGATTTGTGGTTGCAGTGTGTCTTTATATATATTTATATATATATAAAATGGACTTCGATTTCCTGACATAACCAAAATAGAACTCTAAAATATCTTTCAATGGTGACTAAAACGTATAATGGTGAATCATAATTTTCCCAGCAAATGTAACTCATGTCATTGCGGGATCGTCTTTATGAATCATGTTTCGCGTCAGTTACGAGTTAACAAAGAACCGACCAATTTTGTCACACGACATACATTGATACAACAAATAAAGACCAAAGACGAATAAAAACGACGGCGTCCTAGTCTTTTAAAGGGGCAGTAGCACGTTTTAAGGGGTAATATAAGGTGGTGTCAGGAAAATGAAGATAAATGGTTCCAATTGAAAGACAATGTATTTAAACTAAATGGAGCAGTAATAATTCAAATATATAATGTAAAGTTTAGCCATGTGATTCCTTTTTTTGCACAAAATGAATTAAAGGTGTTCACATAGAATGGCCGCCAATGGACTTTATATGTGAATCTTTAAAATGTGTTCTCTGGCTATGATGATTGGTTTGTTTAATGATATTTTTGACACTATCAAGGAATGGCATGGCTGAACTTACATTATATATTTGATTTATTACTGCTTCATTTAGTTTGAATACATTGTATTTCAATCGGAACTTTCCTGACTTCACCGTATACGTATTTTCCCCCTAAAAACGTTCTACTGCCTCTTTAAGCTTCTCATCCCCATTTCCTTAACGTAAAAGAACGAAATTCATGCACACAGGAATGGCCGCCAGCAGTTTTCTTACGGCACTTGATAACTTATTGCTACAGATGATAAGGATGAATACTGAGAAGTTTGACCCTAGATAGGATATAACTTGAAGATATAAAATTTCCAAAAATTTACCACTGACCCTTTAAATGTTTTTCTTTGTTTTGTCAAGGCTTCCAGAAACTTTCCCAACTACATTTTCAACAACTACATGTAGCCCTCATTCACATTTAGTCATAATGATTTTCGTCTCTTATGAATTTGTTATCAATGTTTTAATTAGTTATTCTTTGTTCTCGGTATAACAAAAATAATTTGTATTCAATAATTTAATTTAGCAGATTAACAGATTTATGTAACAAGATGTTGAAGAGTCGCAACAGACTAGGTGGCGTGGAATATTTAAAGGGGCAGTAGCACATTTTATGGGGAATATAAGGTGATGTCAGGAAAATGAAAATAAATGGTTCCAATTGAAAGACAATGTATTTAAACTAAATGGAGCAGTAATAATTCAAATATATAATGTAAAGTTTAGCCATGCGATTCCTTTTTCTTACATAAAATGAATTAAAGGCGTCACACAAAAATGGCCGCCTATGGATTTTATATGAATCTTCATACTTTGTCCTCTGACTATGGCTGATTGGCTTGTGTAATGAGATTAATGACACTATCAACAAAATACATTTAACATTAACATACAATAATCAGTGAAAATTTGAAAATATAAAATTATCAAAAAACGTGCTACTGCCCCTTTAAGTACATTTTCTATAATGTTTTATTTGACTTTACTATGTACTAAAATACCACATGTTCTGCTACAAATGTTAAACGTTTCACTGCATATGAGTTTTAATCCTTAAATATCATGTATATGAGTTATGACGTTAAATGAACTGAAAAATCTTCGATCAGTCGATATTTTACAAGTATTGAAACTGAGAGTAAATGCATGTATATGCTTGCACTTTGTAAAGTTTCCATTTGACTCAATGATTCAAAATCTGCCACTCTGTGTATCCTTGATCAATTTAGATACATAACGTTTGACAAACTTGGTCGTGCAAGCCTGGTCACATTGTCCGGTTTTCGATCACGACTGTTGACCTTAACCTTTGTATTATCATTGTATTGAACCGATTGTAAAAGTGTAGTGTATAGTGTCCCATATAAACTTAATGCCTCAGTGAATGGTGAAAGTTATGTGTTTAAGAAATACTGACATGTTGGAATCAAATTCTGCGTTTGACGCAGTTTCTGTTTTGCGCATTGATGTCAAAAACAATTCAGGGTCGAAAATGAAAAGTCACAGCATGTCAGACTGCTCAGGTTCAAAACATTGTGGTCTTGTTTTGGGAGACTTTACCGCTTTGAAAGGGATATCCCTAGTACAGAAAAGGTTGATGAAGACATTCTCCTGACCAAATGAACAATTCCAAATTTCAAAAAAAAAAATCCAAATTTAAAAAAAAAAAATTAAAGTTTAAAAATATGTAGGGTATGAACAAAATTTCAAACAAAACCTTCTCTTTGAGCTGCTGCCATTAAAAGTTGGTGCAAATGATATTACTACTTGAGTGTTTCTTTTGAGAAGTATAGTTTAAGCAACATTCACTACTACTACTATTGTGGTAATTATGACCCCAACAAAACGTTGGTATCATTTAAGCAGATGAGTCATGGGTAGTGGAATTGTCAAAACGGATACCAATGGTCACCAGGACACAAGTCTTGACAAATTCTTACAAGTGGGCTGTGTCATTCAAGAAGCGTATAAAAGAAGGGAGATTCCCTCACTTTTTCTTCTTTTCAAGAATAACTTGTAAGCAGTTTTAAGCCACGTGGCAGAAATCCATGAACGTGCACAGGCATATGCTCAACATGGATAGTTCTGATTTCATATGACAAAACGTTGATAAATAATAATAGCTTTCTTATACCGCGCATATATCCATGACAAAGCATGCTCAAACGCCATGAGTATTATTACCCTGGAGGGATAGTACATTTGGTGTCGCCGATTAACAAGCGCTCCGCGCGACCGTATAGGTCCATTTTCCCCCTTGATCAGGTACCCATTTGTACAACTGGGTGAACTGAGTGCAATGTGGATGAAGCGTCTGGCCCAGGGACACAACACAGGATGAGACCCAAATTACAAGTTTTGGTGTCTCCAAGGGGATTCGAACCAAGGTCTCTCGCGTGAGAGGCAAGCATGCTAACCAATACACCACAGTGCTCCACATAAATATGACATTATGAGTTTGTATATACGTAATATAGTGACAGTGGAGATTTATTTACAAATCTTTGTTCTCTTGTTATTGTGTTAAAGGGGCAGTAGCACGTTTTAGGGGGAATATAAGGTGATGTCAGGAAAATGAAAATAAATGGTTCCGATTGAAAGACAGTGTATTCAAACTAAATGAATCAGTAATAAATCAAATATATAATGTAAAGTTTAGTCATGCTATTCCTTTTTCTTGCACAAAATGAAATATAAGTGTTCACCCCAAAATGGCTGTCAACGAATTTCAAGTAAATCTTTATAATTCATTCTCTGACTATGGATGATTGGCTTGCGGAAAGAGATTTTTGACACTATCAAAATAATACATTAAGCATTAACGTCCAATTACATGTATCAGTGAAAATTTGAAAATATAAAATTGTCATAAAACGTGCTACTGTCCCTTTAAAATAAAACAATATTCAAAACATTTTAGCTTCCACGATATACATGTGTGTCAAATATTGGGATATATCAACATTAATATTCTTATTTTATGTTAATTTGATAGATGATTTTGGTATTTTTGTAAGAATATTTTGATAAAAGAATTTGGAAAAGAATAATATCCGGCTTTTATAGATCTGGAATATCAACTAATATATATCTTTAATCAAAATACCATTCGTGTCGGACCTAATTGTCATCAAATTACACATTACAAGGCAAATTAAAGGATATATAATAAAGAGCTTTTAGATCTAAACGTCATCCGTCATTGTTATAAATTCGAATATGGAGTCGGGATATTCCAGAATTAGCTTCAACGTGATTTTTGCAAAGCTAATGCAACTAGGTTATTTATTATGTGGACTATATTTTTTAATAATTAAGATCCGTGATAAAATATTGATGTATTTTCTAATAAACATTACATTTGATTCACTCAAACGAAAAAAAGATTCATTTCATCAACAGAATTGCCTTTCTAAAATTGCAAACCCGTTATGATATTTCGTTCTGTTAAATAGTTTTGATGATTTTCATATCAAATATAACGGAAACAGTGTTTAAGGGCCGCAGCATGTTTGTTATTAGTTGATCTATTTTCAATTTTTTTTTAAATAATAATAGTTTATGTCAAATCTTTTTTCTTTAGAGGATCAAATATCTTATTACTCAGTCAGATAATGGGTATTCAAAGAAAAGATGTTCAAGTATCAAGCTTAAACCACAGGCTTACAATTTAGTGTGAACAACTCATACATTTATGGTAAGAAATGGATTTGCAGAGCCTAGCTGAACAGGGCACATTCGTAATATAGTCCAGTCAATCTAACCGAAATATAGGCTAAACCATCATAATAGAACAACAACATTTGATAACGAAGAATTGTCATGCTATTGTTAAATTTTGCTACTGTCCCTTTAAAGGGTGAATATAAGGTGATGTCAGGAACATGAAAATAAATTGTTCCAATCTAAAGACAATGTATTAAAACTAAATGAAGCAGTAATAAATCAAATATATAATGTAAAGTTAAGACATGCGATTCTTTTTCTTACACAAAATGAATTAAATGGCCGCCATTGGGTTTGATGTGAATCTTAACCTCTGTCCTCTAACTATGGATGATTGCTTTGTGTTATGAGATTTTTGACAGTATCAGATTAATACATTTAGCATTAACGAACAATCACCAGTGAAAAATTGAAAATAATTAAATTGTCAAAAAACGTGCTACTGCCCCTTTAAGAATACATTGATGACATATTTAGAAATTGATATTCATGAGATGATATTTTGTTGCACGGATTTACAAGCTGTAGAACGGTATGACTCATTTAATCCGGCTACACCTGTTAGTGTATGTCTATGATCATGTGAATAGCTAAAAGATCTCCGTATTAAGCTTTAAGGGCATATTGTTGTAACATTTTGTATAGTGAATTTTTGATAACGATATAGCATGCTTCACTGAACATGAGTGAGAGCGGTGCATGTGGAGGACCAATTCCTTTCACTTGAGAAAACATCCGGGAAACAAGATCCAAAGAATATGTGTGTTGAAATATACACGTCATGATATATAGAGACTGTTACCCGAAGAAGTGTGTCATTTGACTTTTACGAAACGAGTGTGAATTTTTTTATTACCCGAGTAAATTTTGTATTACCCGATATTGATACCAATATGGTTGAAAATAAGTAGTGACATATGTTCAATATGAGCACTAGTGCACATATCACTTCTGCCTAGCAACGATTGTTGTAGCGCGAGTTCCCCTATTTTGTTCATGACGTCACTGTAGCAGGCCGTCGCAAGGGAAGCGGTTCGTTTCTTGTATAATTCCAAGATGGTAAACTGAATAGAATCGGTAATAAAGAAATTATTGCCCTCGGAAGTGTGTCATATGACTTTAACGAAACTCGTGCAAATTTGTGTATAACCCAATCGGGTAATACAAAAATTCACACTCGTTTCGTAAAAGTCATATGACACACTTCCGAGGGTAATAATCTCTATATATTTCTAAAATGGGAAGAAATATGTAAGATAAGTTAGCCGAGAAATATATTTTGGTATAGGTTGGCCAATGCTTTAAGTAAAATTATATGAATACGCGAAGTGTTCCAGAAAAGATACATGTTGCTTCAAAATTAAACCTTTGCTACCAAATAAAAATCCATCAACTAGTTCACGCTAAATAGGTATTTATGGCTTTTCAAAGTTTTAGTCATTGAAAAAGACGGAATTTGCAAAAATACGTACCGTTCTCAGGAAATTGGTCATTTCGTTGAAGCAAACTCGCATTACATGAACTGATTGGCGAAAGTGATCCATTAACATAAATTGATACAAATTAATATTAATACATGAACCGCAGCATGACAGAAGTTGGCGTTATTGAGGCCATTTTAATGAAGACGCCCTTCACTACCTGTTTGTTTGTCTTAACTACCATAACTTAAGATCAATATGTATTTCTATACACGAGGATAAGATTTGAAAACAGTATTGTACGGAAACGAACCCTTGGATAACAGAACAAACAACAATATCCTCAGATCCTTACATCAGTTCATAGGCAAAAGTAATCGCTTTATATGAAAAGCTCTTACTAATTTGTCCACTTCATGTAGCTATATCTGTAGCATATATATAGATATTATTACTCGAGGAAGTGTGTCATATGACTTTTACGAAACGAGTGTGAATTTTTGTATTACCCGAGCGAGAGCGAGGGTTATACACAAATTTGCACGAGTTTCGTAAAAGTCATATGACACACTTCCGAGGCTAATAATTTCTTTATTACCGATTCTATTCCATTTTACCATCGTAGAAATGTCCAAGAAACGAACCGCTTCCCTTGCGACGGCCTGCTACAGTGACGTCATGAACAAAATACAAAAAACTCGCGCTACAACAATCGTTGCTAGGCAAAAGTGATATGACACTACTTTTTTTCAACCATATGGGTAATAAAATATCCTTACCGCAGCAGATCATAGGCATTTCCAACAACATTATGCTTTTACATAAACTGGTTTGACTATAAAGATGGTTATGTCAATTATATCTTTCTGATTGTATTGTATATTTTGTCCAGTTTTCTGTTGTAAAAGATTCACTATTTTCACGACAATCACAGCTAAAGCGTTTAGTATACATTTCAACACGTAATGTACAAATTTATCTTTTATGAAAGACTAAGCAAATAGGTTTTTTGTTATTTGTATTATCAGTATGATTACAATGAACAAAATTCCGTCACCGGTCAGATTATAAAAACAGTTTTCAGTGTCAGTTGTTGTTTAAAGGGGCAGTAGCACGTTTTTTTATAATTTTATATTTTAAATGTTTCACTGATGATTGTAAGTTGATGCTAAATGTATTATTTTGACAGTGTCGAAAATCTCATTATACAAGCCAATCATCCATAGTCAGAGAACAAAGTATGAAGATGCACATAAAATCCATTGGCGGCCATTTTATGTGAACACCTTTAATTCATTTTATGTAAGAAAAAGCAATCGCATGGCTAAACTATACGTTATATATTTGAATTATTACTGCTCCATTTAGTTTAAATACATTTTCTTTCAATTGGAACCATTAATTTTCATATTCCTGACATCACCTTATATTCCCCATAAAACGTGCTACTACCCCTTTAAAGGAAGCATTCTTTTGAGAGTTGGTATTGTCATTGCTGGCGGTGTTGCCTGACTCTGAGGGTGTGGGTTCGAATCTCGCTTGGGACTCGGCCCGAAAAAGTACAAGAATCTGTACTATTCAAGATAATGCGATCCCAAATAAAACATTGTTATTTTGTTCACTATCTAAATGACATTTATTTCTAATACATTCAGCTTTGGTAACTGTGGCAATTAACATCAATCAGAGAGGTAATGAATGTTTTACTACTGCTGTTTAGGCCTCCATTTGTGTGGATGGCGAAACGGGCCGAGTTGGTTAAGTTTGGGTTCGAATCCCGCATGGATCTCGGCCTGGAAAAGTACAAGAATCTGTACTATTCAAGATAGTGTGATCCCAAATAAAACATTGTTTAACTTTATGCATGCATTAAAGATACATATGATGAGACATTTCTCATTCCTCTCTGTACGTCTAAATAATCTAAGCAATATTTAAGGTGATTTTAAAACTAACACTTTTCTAATTTAAATCAATACATAAACGACGCAAATACGAAGACAATATTGAAGGGAAAGAACTCTTGGGTTCTTCTTTGACTCGATTGAGTACGTGTATGTTGAACGAAGCGCTTTAAAATCTTAACTTGTTGGCGATTGTATGTAAATCATTTGAGTACATTAGTAATTATGTGAACCTTTTATTGAAAAGAGTATTTGGGTATAATCCAGTAAATTTCCAAAATGTTTCTTTGTGAATAATACTAAAGGGGGGTTATTTGTAAAAATTCATGCAAATTACAGACTTAAATTACATTTCAAAGATTCGAGATAAATATAAATGTTTACAACAAACGTTTTATGGTATAAAGAATAAAACCTTTAATGTGAATAGCCAAAATGAAATCTTTAAAAGAACCATTCATAGAATATTATTATTAATCAAGCCTCACTGTTAACACGAAGGTACTAGTACAAGAAGTAAACGCATATCAAACTAATGAAAGGGAAATAAATCTTCTAGGCTTCGTGTCTTATTTGCGGAGAGTTTACATATCAGATTTTGCAAAAACAAATTAGAATATTTCCCCCTGAAAAGCAATATATACCAAGAGAGTTTTGATAATGTAATACATTTACTACCAGAAACCAATAAATATCTGAAAAAATGGAAATGGATTGGTGTCAAAACAAATTTAACAATTTATGAAAAAATCTACTCTCTCTTTAAAATGATGATGAACATACTTATCCGCTTTTAATTAAATAAAATGTTGTTCGATAGGAAAAATTATTCGTTAAAGGGGCAGCAACAAGCTTTCATTTTGTCTTATTTACAATAATAGTATAAATGTATTATTTTCAGATGGTCAAACATCTCATGACCCTTTTATCCGTTGTCGAAGAACGTATAATCAAGTATCAAGCGAAAGTTGGAAGCCATTTTTGTGTGAACACCTTTAATCTATAACTAAAAGGATACTCACGTAGCCTAACATAAATTTGTACGTATGTTTGAGTTCTCATTTGATTGTTTGAAATAGATTTGCCCGTTTGTGTACAATTGATAACTGCTGAGCAATAGTTATAAGTGGTTAAGATGTATACATATGAGGTAAACCTCCTTTCAGGATTTTCTGCTGACAACACATCACCATGATGTTGTGATATTTTGCTATAGGGATTCGTTTGACATATATGACTGGAGGTATACTTTCTCTTTAAGTGGGAAATACTTAGTCCTGGGTAGGATATACGATTGATAGAGACATAGGCGCTGTAGCTCATTGACCTACGAGAAGATTTTCAATCGTGTAAACGTAGAATATATTTTTTCCTACGTCCTACTAAGTTCTACGTAGGAGAAAATTTCACATTTGATTGGGTTTTTTTTCATTGTGACGCTAATTCGCTTTGGGCAGGCCCATATCTTTTTTTTAGAAAGCTCTGTTTTAGGGCGTCTATTCTAGGCAAGCTTGCATTTAAGCAAGGCGTCGAATTAGATTATGTAGTAAATGATAACCCGGTACCGAGGGCTTATGGAAAATAACCTCGCGAGGGCGTAGCCCGAGCAGAGGTTATTCTATAACCCGAGGTAATCGGGTTATTATTTGACTTACACTCCCGCGGAACACTCATGCAATGGTTTCAACTAAATTTGTTTATATACCATTAATCGATGAACGTTTTAGTGACATATTTCGCTGATTTAACATATCGTGATAAGAATAAACATCTAGACTTCTTACAATACCCCCTGATTAGGGTTTTAGAACAAAACACTTGATTCCTTAGATTAAAAACTATTTTATTACATTTTTCAACTTAATTTTTTATATGCAATTAATTTATAAACGTTTCTGTGGTATATTTGCGGGTTGAGCATGTCTTGATAAAAATAAGCATTTAGACAACTTACAATCCCCCCTGCTAAGAGTAAAAGAACTAAAAACTTGAATCCTGACATTAAAAACTATTTTATTGCAATATTGGTATATATTCATAGCAAAAACTAAAATACAAAAATGACACAACAAAATTACCATCAAGTGATATGGATCCTCGGTATTTCAACTGATAAAGGCGTTGCTTGTTCACATAGAGGTCCCAGGTTCGATTCCCACTTTCGTTGTTCATATATCTGAACTTTCTTGTTTGATTAAAACTCAAAATTGTACAAGTCCAATTGTTTGCGTTTGTTTACAATCTTATAACCGACCAAGGTGGTTATGAGATAACCAACCTACGCAATTGGAGCTTACGGCTTATAACATTCAACTAAAATAAAGGTGTGTAAAGGGTAAATACTTATAGGACGGTAGTTACGAGTTAAAACCAATCGAAAAAAGAAGGGATTTAACCGCCCAGGGGTGTAAAAGGAATTAATGTATTTTGAAATGTTTAACAAGATTGTAATATTTTGCCGTCGTTGTCGTAATCTTTGGCGTTAAGCAATAAATTAAATTGAATTGATAGAAGACGATATGTGCCTTATTCAGGAAACCGTTTTCATATAAATTCAGACCTTGATATTCAAACGATTTGCTCCTTTCTGATTGAATTTAACTAAGTCGTGTGACCGTATACATTTCAATGAACCCTAAAGTTGACGTTTTACAAAATAACCGTCGCATTATCGCGATAACACGACTGCTGTTTGCTGATTTATGGACACAAAGTCTTGTTACTCAAATTAAATATTCTGTTAACTTAAGGACTATAGATTTTTAACAAAGTAGCAGTAATGAAACCTACATTAAATACTGTTTTCACAATTATCTTTTCACATGTTTTAGATGAGACTAGATATGTTTTTTTCAGTGTAAAATTTATTAAAAATTTAAGAAAAATGGCTAAGAAATATTTCATAATCTTCTCTATGAACTCATTTTTGTCAGTGACCTTGCATACGGTAAAATTTTAGCATATTTTTTATAGGTATTGGCAATACATTACATTGTGGCTATAAGTCTTGCCTCTTATCAACATGTCATGAACAGATGATGCAATCATAAAGGGAATCTGGTACGGTTACTAGCTTAAAAGTGGCAGTAGCACGTTTTTTTTAAATTTCATACTTTAAATTTTCACTGATAATTGTACCTTGATGCTTAATGTATTATTTGATAGTGTCAAAGATTCCATTACACAAACCAATCATCCACAGTCAGAGAACCAATTATAAAGATTCACATTAAGTCCATTGGTAGCCATTTTATGTAAGAACCTTCAATGTTGGAAAGAAAAAGGAATCGCAGGGCTGAACTTTACATTAAATAATATTTTTTTATTTTTTTATTACTGCTTCATTTAATCTAAATTCATTGTCTTTCCACTGGAACCATTTATTTACATTTTCCTGACATAATTTTCCCCCTAAAACGTGCTACTGTCCCTTTAAGACACATGCCGCCCCGATGATAAACCAGAAGAGCGGGGACACTGGCCATGTTTTAACACCACTGACGTATAGGGCTGGGAACTAGAGGATTTGGGTCTCAAACAACCAGCAAAGTCTTCATCAACCAGCAGAGAGGGGGAACTGTCTATGTTTTAACACCACTGACGTAAAGGGGTAGGAACTAGAGGATTTGAGTCTCAAACAACCAGCAAAGTCCTTATCAACCAGCAGAGCGGGGACACTGGCCATGTTTTAACACCACTGACGTAAAGGGGTAGGAACTAGAGGATTTGAATCTCAAACAACCAGCAAAGTCCTTATCAACCAGCAGAGCGGGGAACTGTCTATGTTTTAACACCACTGACGTAAAGGGGTAGGAACTAGAGGATTTGGGTCTCAAACAACCATTAACCAGCAGAGAGGGGACACTGGCCATGTTTTAACACCACTGACGTAAAGGGGTAGGAACTAGAGGATTTGAATCTCAAACAACCAGCCAAGTCTTCATTAACCAGCAAAGCGGGGAACTGTCTATGTTTTAACACCACTGACGTAAAGGGGTAGGAACTAGAGGATTTGAATCTCAAACAACCAGCCAAGTCTTTATCAACCAGCAGAGCGGGGACACTGGCCATGTTTTAACACCACTGACGTAAAGGGGTAGGAACTAGAGGATTTGAATCTCAAACAACCAGCCAAGTCTTCATTAACCAGCAAAGCGGGGAACTGTCTATGTTTTAACACCACTGACGTAAAGGGGTAGGAACTAGAGGATTTGAATCTCAAACAACCAGCCACGTCTTCATTAACCAGCAAAGCGGGGACACTGGCCATGTTTTTACACCACTGACGTAAAGGGGTAGGAACTAGAGGATTTGAATCTAAAACAACCATTAAACAGCAGAGCGGGGACACTGGCCATGTTTTAACACCACTGGCGTAAAGGGGTAGGAACTAGAGGATTTGGGTCTCAAACAACCAGCAAAGTCCTTATCAACCAGCAGAGCGGGGACACTGGCCATGTTTTAACACCACTGACGTAAAGGGGTAGGAACTAGAGGATTTGAAACTCAAACAACCAGCCAAGTCTTCATTAACCAGCAAAGCGGGGAACTGTCTATGTTTTAACACCACTGACGTAAAGGGGTAGGAACTAGAGGATTTGAATCTCAAACAACCAGCCAAGTCTTCATCAACCAGCAGAGCGGGGGAACTGTCCATGTTTTAACACCACTGACGTAAAGGGGTAGGAACTAGAGGATTTGAATCTCAAACAACCAGCCAAGTCTTCATTAACCAGCAAAGCGGGGAACTGTCTATGTTTAAACACCACTGGCGTAAAGGGGTAGGAACTAGAGGATATGGGTCTCAAACAACCAGCAAAGTCCTTATCAACCAGCAGAGCGGGGACACTGGCCATGTTTTAACACCACTGACGTAAAGGGGTAGGAACTAGAGGATTTGGGTCTCAAACGACCAGCAAAGTCCTTATCAACCAGCAGAGCGGGGACACTGGCCATGTTTTAACACCACTGACGTAAAGGGGTAGGAACTAGAGGATTTGGGTCTCAAACAACCAGCAAAGTCCTTATCAACCAGCAGAGCGGGGACACTGGCCATGTTTTAACACCACTGACGTAAAGAGGTAGGAACTAGAGGATTTGAATCTCAAACAACCAGCCAAGTCTTCATTAACCAGCAAAGCGGGGACACTGGCCATGTTTTTACACCACTGACGTAAAGGGGTAGGAACTAGAGGATTTGAATCTAAAACAACCATTAAACAGCAGAGCGGGGACACTGGCCATGTTTTAACACCACTGGCGTAAAGGGGTAGGAACTAGAGGATTTGGGTCTCAAACAACCAGCAAAGTCCTTATCAACCAGCAGAGCGGGGACACTGGCCATGTTTTAACACCACTGACGTAAAGGGGTAGGAACTAGAGGATTTGAAACTCAAACAACCAGCCAAGTCTTCATTAACCAGCAAAGCGGGGAACTGTCTATGTTTTAACACCACTGACGTAAAGGGGTAGGAACTAGAGGATTTGAATCTCAAACAACCAGCCAAGTCTTCATCAACCAGCAGAGCGGGGGAACTGTCCATGTTTTAACACCACTGACGTAAAGGGGTAGGAACTAGAGGATTTGAATCTCAAACAACCAGCCAAGTCTTCATTAACCAGCAAAGCGGGGAACTGTCTATGTTTTAACACCACTGGCGTAAAGGGGTAGGAACTAGAGGATATGGGTCTCAAACAACCAGCAAAGTCCTTATCAACCAGCAGAGCGGGGACACTGGCCATGTTTTAACACCACTGACGTAAAGGGGTAGGAACTAGAGGATTTGGGTCTCAAACGACCAGCAAAGTCCTTATCAACCAGCAGAGCGGGGACACTGGCCATGTTTTAACACCACTGACGTAAAGGGGTAGGAACTAGAGGATTTGGGTCTCAAACAACCAGCAAAGTCCTTATCAACCAGCAGAGCGGGGACACTGGCCATGTTTTAACACCACTGACGTAAAGAGGTAGGAACTAGAGGATTTGAATCTCAAACAACCAGCCAAGTCTTCATTAACCAGCAAAGCGGGGACACTGGCCATGTTTTTACACCACTGACGTAAAGGGGTAGGAACTAGAGGATTTGAATCTAAAACAACCATTAAACAGCAGAGCGGGGACACTGGCCATGTTTTAACACCACTGGCGTAAAGGGGTAGGAACTAGAGGATTTGGGTCTCAAACAACCAGCAAAGTCCTTATCAACCAGCAGAGCGGGGACACTGGCCATGTTTTAACACCACTGACGTAAAGGGGTAGGAACTAGAGGATTTGAAACTCAAACAACCAGCCAAGTCTTCATTAACCAGCAAAGCGGGGAACTGTCTATGTTTTAACACCACTGACGTAAAGGGGTAGGAACTAGAGGATTTGAATCTCAAACAACCAGCCAAGTCTTCATCAACCAGCAGAGCGGGGGAACTGTCCATGTTTTAACACCACTGACGTAAAGGGGTAGGAACTAGAGGATTTGAATCTCAAACAACCAGCCAAGTCTTCATTAACCAGCAAAGCGGGGAACTGTCTATGTTTTAACACCACTGGCGTAAAGGGGTAGGAACTAGAGGATATGGGTCTCAAACAACCAGCAAAGTCCTTATCAACCAGCAGAGCGGGGACACTGGCCATGTTTTAACACCACTGACGTAAAGGGGTAGGAACTAGAGGATTTGGGTCTCAAACGACCAGCAAAGTCCTTATCAACCAGCAGAGCGGGGACACTGGCCATGTTTTAACACCACTGACGTAAAGGGGTAGGAACTAGAGGATTTGGGTCTCAAACAACCAGCCAAGTCCTTATCAACCAGCAGAGCGGGGACACTGGCCATGTTTTAACACCACTGACGTAAAGAGGTAGGAACTAGAGGATTTGAATCTCAAACAACCAGACAAGTCTTCATTAACCAGCAAAGCGGGGAACTGTCTATGTTTTAACACCACTGGCGTAAAGGGGTAGGAACTAGAGGATATGGGTCTCAAACAACCAGCAAAGTCCTTATCAACCAGCAGAGCGGGGACACTGGCCATGTTTTAACACCACTGACGTAAAGGGGTAGGAACTAGAGGATATGGGTCTCAAACAACCAGCCAAGTCTTCATTAACCAGCAAAGCCGGGGAACTGTCTATGTTTTAACACCGCTGACGTAAAGGGGTAGGAACTAGAGGATATGGGTCTCAAACAACCAGCAAAGTCCTTATCAACCAGCAGAGCGGGGACACTGGCCATGTTTTAACACCACTGACGTAAAGGGGTAGGAACTAGAGGATTTGAATCTCAAACAACCAGCCAAGTCTTCATTAACCAGCAAAGCGGGGAACTGTCTATGTTTTAACACCACTGGCGTAAAGGGGTAGGAACTAGAGGATATGGGTCTCAAACAACCAGCAAAGTCCTTATCAACCAGCAGAGCGGGGACACTGGCCATGTTTTAACACCACTGACGTAAAGGGGTAGGAACTAGAGGATTTGAATCTCAAACAACCAGCCAAGTCTTCATTAACCAGCAAAGCGGGGAACTGTCTATGTTTTAACACCACTGGCGTAAAGGGGTAGGAACTAGAGGATATGGGTCTCAAACAACCAGCAAAGTCCTTATCAACCAGCAGAGCGGAGACACTGGCCATGTTTTAACACCACTGACGTAAAGGGGTAGGGACTAGAGGATTTGAATCTCAAACAACCAGCCAAGTCTTCATTAACCAGCAGAGAGGGGACACTGGCCATGTTTTAACACCACTGACGTTAAGGGGTAGGAGCTAGAGGATTTGGGTCTCAAAATCCCAGCAAAGTCCTTATCAACCAGCAGAGCGGGGACACTGGCCATGTTTTAACACCACTGACGTAAAGGGGTAGGAACTAGAGGATTTGGGTCTCAAACAACCAGCAAAGTCCTTATCAACCAGCAGAGCGGGGACACTGGCCATGTTTTAACACCACTGACGTAAAGGGGTAGGAACTAGAGGATTTGGGTCTCAAACAACCAGCAAAGTCCTTATCAACCAGCAGAGCGGGGACAATGGCAATGTTTTAACACCACTGACGTAAAGGGGTAGGAACTAGAGGATTTGAATCTCAAACAACCAGCCAAGTCTTCATTAACCAGCAAAGCGGGGAACTGTCTATGTTTTAACACCACTGACGTTAAGGGGTAGGAATTAGAGGATTTGAATCTCAAACAACCAGCCAAGTCTTCATTAACCAGCAGAGCGGGGACACTGACCATGTTTTAACACCACTGACGTAAATGGGTAGGAACTAGAGGATTTGGGTCTCAAACAACCAGCAAAGACCTTATCAACCAGCAGAGCGGGGACACTGGCCATGTTTTAACACCACTGACGTATAGGGGTAGGAACTAGAGGATTTGGGTCTCAAACAACCAGCAAAGTCCTTATCAACCAGCAGAGCGGGGACACTGGCCATGTTTTAACACCACTGACGTAAAGAGGTAGGAACTAGAGGATTTGAATCTCAAACAACCAGCCAAGTCTTCATTAACCAGGAAAGCGGGGAACTGTCTATGTATTAACACCACTGACGTAAAGGGGTAGGAACTAGAGGATTTGAATCTCAAACAACCAGCCAAGTCTTCATTAACCAGCAAAGCGGGGAACTGTCTATGTTTTAACACCACTGGCGTAAAGGGGTAGGAACTAGAGGATATGGGTCTCAAACAACCAGCAAAGTCCTTATCAACCAGCAGAGCGGGGACACTGGCCATGTTTGAACACCACTGACGTAAAGGGGTAGGAACTAGAGGATTTGGGTCTCAAACAACCAGCAAAGTCCTTATCAACCAGCAGAGCGGGGACACTGGCCATGTTTTAACACCACTGACGTAAAGGGGTAGGAACTAGAGGATTTGAATCTCAAACAACCAGCCAAGTCCTTATCAACCAGCAGAGCGGGGACACTGGCCATGTTTTAACATCATTCACGTAAAGGGGTAGGAACTAGAGGATTTGGGTCTCAAACAACCAGCAAAGTCCTTATCAACCAGCAGAGCGGGTACACTGGCCATGTTTTAACACCACTGACGTAAAGGGGTAGGAACTAGAGGATTTGAATCTCAAACAACCAGCCAAGTCTTCATTAACCAGCAAAGCGGGGAACTGTCTATGTTTTAACACCACTGACGTAGAGGGGTAGGAACTAGAGGATTTGGGTCTCAAACAACCAGCAAAGTCCTTATCAACCAGCAGAGCGGGGACACTGGCCATGTTTTAACACCACTGACGTAAAGGGGTAAGAACTAGAGGATTTGGGTCTCAAACAACCAGCAAAGTCCTTATCAACCAGCAGAGCGGGGACACTGGCCCTGTTTTAACACCACTGACGTAAAGGGCTGGGAACTAGAGGATTTGAATCTCAAACAACCAGCCAAGTCTTCATTAACCAGCAAAGCGGGGAACTGTCTATGTTTTAACACCACTGACGTAAAGGGGTAGGAACTAGAGGATTTGGGTCTCAAACAACCAGCCAAGTCTTCATTAACCAGCAAAGCGGGGAACTGTCTATGTTTTAACACCACTGACGTAAAGGGGTAGGAACTAGAGGATTTGAATCTCAAACAACCAGCCAAGTCTTCATCAACCAGCAGAGCGGGGGAACTGTCCATGTTTTAACACCACTGACGTAAAGGGGTAGGAACTAGAGGATTTGGGTCTCAAACAACCAGCAAAGTCCTTATCAACCAGCAGAGCGGGCACTGGCCGTGTTTTAACACCACTGACGTAAATGGGTAGGAACTAGAGGATTTGGATCTCAAACAACCAGCAAAGTCCTTATCAACCAGCAGAGCGGGGACACTGGCCATGTTTTAACACCACTGACGTAAAGGGGTAGGAACTAGAGGATTTGAATCTCAAACAACCAGCCAAGTCTTCATTAACCAGCAAAGCCGGGGAACTGTCTATGTTTTAACACCACTGACGTAAAGGGGTAGGAACTAGAGGATTTGGGTCTCAAACAACCAGCAAAGTCCTTATCAACCAGCAGAGCGGGGACACTGGCCATGTTTTAACACCACTGACGTAAAGGGGTAGGAACTAGAGGATTTGGGTCTCAAACAACCAGCAAAGTCCTTATCAACCAGCAGAGCGGGGACACTGGTCATGTTTTAACACCACTGACGTAAAGGGGTAGGAACTAGAGGATTTGGGTCTCAAACAACCAGCAAAGTCCTTATCAACCAGCAGAGCGGGGACACTGGCCATGTTTTAGCACCACTGACGTAAAGGGGTAGGAATTAGAGGATTTGAATCTCAAACAACCAGTAAAGTCTTCATTAACCAGCAAAGCGGGGAACTGTCTATGTTTTAACACCACTGACGTAAAGGGGTAGGAACTAGAGGATTTGGGTCTCAAACAACCAGCAAAGTCCTTATCAACCAGCAGAGCGGGACACTGGCCATATTTTAACACCACTGACGTAAAGGGGTAAGAACTAGAGGATTTGGGTCTCAAACAACCAGCAAAGTCCTTATCAACCAGCAGAGCGGGGACACTGGTCATGTTTTAACACCACTGACGTAAAGGGGTAGGAACTAGAGGATTTGGGTCTCAAATAACCAGCAAAGTCCTTATCAACCAGCAGAGCGGGGACACTGGCCATGTTTTAACACCACTGACGTAAAGGGGTAGGAACTAGAGGATTTGAATCTCAAACAACCAGCCAAGTCTTCATTAACCAGCAGAGCGGGGAACTGTCTATGTTTTAACACCACTGACGTCAAGGGGTAGGAACTAGAGGATTTGGGTCTCAAACAACCAGCAAAGTCCTTATCAACCAGGAGAGCGGGGACACTGGCCATGTTTTAACACCACTGACGAAAAGGGGTAGGAACTAGACGATTTGGGTCTCAAACGACCAGCAAAGTCCTTATCAACCAGCAGAGCGGGGACACTGGCCATGTTTTAACACCACTGACGTAAAGGGTTAGGAACTAGAGGATTTGGGTCTCAAACGACCAGCAAAGTCCTTATCAACCAGCAGAGCGGGGACACTGGCCATGTTTTAACACCACTGACGTAAAGGGGTAGGAACTAGAGGATTTGGGTCTCAAACGACCAGCAAAGTCCTTATCAACCAGCAGAGCCGGGGACACTGGCCATGTTTTAACACCACTGACGTAAAGGGGTAGGAACTAGAGGATTTGGGTCTCAAACAACCAGCAAAGTCCTTATCAACCAGCAGAGCGGGGACACTGGCCATGTTTTAACACCACTGACGTAAAGGGGTAGGAACTAAAACGTGCTAAGTTACTGATTTTGATTTTTACTTCATTTTCATGTTTTGAAAATAAAATTTCCTTTTAAATTTCAACGTCAGAATTTATCAGAAATGACTTTCATAATATGTTGTATACACACGGTTTAACCTGCGCAAGCTTCGCCGGTTATACAGGTTTAACTTCCGAGTTTCAAACAGGTTATACACAATGAAATTCATTTCTTTAATGAGAAGATTATATACCTTTGCAGTTGCCCTGGTGGTATGAATTAAATTCATCGATATATCGTCTAGTGGCCTGCTTAGATAATTCGTCTAAAATGAAGACTTATATTTTAATTATGTCATTGTCTTACACGATATTCAAAATGTCTACTATTTTAAACCATTGACGTCTTCTCACAATCCAAGAACTCTTTAAGAGTTAAGCAACTTTTTTTTATAAATCATAGACAACGCTCTAACCCAACTTTTAAACCGCTGAAAATTAAATCATTTCTCGGTTATAATTTGTTTCGACCTTACACAATAAGTGGATAAGCTACAAAGTCCTTCATCAATTCACTGTAATAACCTTGATCAAAACGAAATTGTATTCGAAGATAAGTTTTTAAAAAACAGAATATTTTTAATTTTTTTGAAAGTTTTTTATTCACTTCATTTGGATACAATCAAGTATGTTTGGTAATGAACAGTGAGATAGTAATAAGATAACTGGTTGAACAATGGCAACGGCATACATTTTTACAATCAGTATTGGGAAATATGTAACAAAAAAGTTGTACATTGGTATCAATTGTGATCAATAGCATTAGATGAAATCCTCAAGGATGTTCCATTTTCTCTCAAAACAATTCATGTTGACATTTTTTCTAGCAACATATTTTTCGATGATAAGAACATCCTTCAAAATGTCTTTATATAATGTAAAGCTTGGTTTCAAACCTTTAATATTCATAACAAAAATATGTCGTTTCGCTAATAACTGATCATATGGTTCAACAGAACTTGGCCAAACTTTAAAGATGCTGTATCATACTTGCAATATTTTTAAAAATATTTTTAATGTATTCCCTGTATTTTTAGAAAAATTAAGCGATCAACCTTGAGAAAATCGGACCAAAATTCATTAAATAGGAGATAATTTACCAAAAAATACCGAAACGGCAGTCGACATATGGGCGAATCAAGTGTGGCCATTTCACAACTTCCGGTTTCTAAATTTTTCTCCGAATTAGATATTCGTTGCTGTCAAAGTTGAAACCCATCGAACGCAATTACGGTGTAAATCCTACAGGCATAATGATTACGTCACCGAAAGCGGGTTCGTTAAATGCTATGCCCTTTATAGCAGGGGCACTGTGCTTTGAGCGTCGAAATAAGTATGTAATTGTTGATTAAACAATCTAAATATGATATCAAAATTTCGACGAAAGATTTTTCTACAAAGTGATGTATTTCTTTTCTCAATAGCTAAATGTCATCCTGAACCGCTTGCAAGTATGATACAGCATCTGTAATGCTCTCAACCCAATGAATAAGTTTCTATTTTAAAGGGGCAGTAGCACGTTTTTAGGGGGACTATAATGTGATGTCAGGAAAATGAAAATTAATGGTTCCAATTGAAAGACAATGTATTTAAACTAAATGGAGCAGTAATAATTCAAATATTTAACGTAAAGTTTAGCCATGCGATTCCTTTTTCTTACAGAAAATGAATTAAAGGTGTTCACATAAAAATGGCCGCCTATGTATTTTATGTGAATCTTCATACTTTGTCCCCCGACTATGGATGATTGACTTGTGTAATGACATTTTTGACACTGTCAAAATAATACATTTAACATTATCTTACAATTATCACTGAAAAGTTTAAGATATAAAATTATCAAAAAACGTGCTACTGCCCCTTTAAAGCTTTTGATATGACTTCTTCATATAAATGAGAAAATGTTTCTGAGAGGAAATCAGTATGCAAATGTGTTGTGACTTTCTTATCTAAAATCAAGTTGGATTATTTCTGTTGAGACAACAGTTAAGTTGTCATCACATTGGTTGAATGGAAGTCATAAACTCACGGGCAAAAGAAACGCTGGTAACATAAATGTCAGGATATTTTATTCCAAGTAAGATAAATGTGAATGAAGCAGAGTGGCAAAGTTTCCTTAGAAGTCAACTCAAATATGTTTGCCTTGTTTGAATCATTTTGTGTTGATGTTTTTGCATGGCGCCTTAGAAAACACGTGTCAAAAAATCATCAATTTGCTATAGCCCCTGTCACACTTCAGCGTATACTCGCTGTGTACGAGTTGCGTATGGCAATTTCTCTCATACGCAGCAATACGCACCCATGCGCAGGACACGTAACTCATACGCATCTTGGTTGTGTTGAGGTCGTTTCTTATACGTCGGCATGCGCTTGGACCATGTTCATACGCTTGATAGTTTTGAACATGCTCAAAACTATGCTGCGTATGGTTAACACGCAACGCATCAGTTTTACATCGGTCGAGGACGGTACATGTACGTTAGGTAATCGTGATGAGTATGCACTTCATACGCAGTGTAAGTTGGTGTCCCGAACGAACGCACTGATAGCGCATAGAAGACGTACACAGAACGACCTTTAAGCAAATGTAGCACGAATGAAGAACGATCTCAAACCGATTGATAAACAATGGAAAATGCATTGTCCAGTTTTTCCTTATGAGTAACGTATGACAAGCGTACTCATAGCGTACATAGGTTACATCGTGAATTTGATATAGATACCATGACGAAAGGGTTGATGAGCATAATACCTCCCTATACGATTTGATAGTTTTCATTGTGTTACCTTATTTCATATAGCACTATGATGCTATAGTTTTAAAGAACTAAGAGTCGAAACTATCAAACAAATACAAATTAAAATTAATTAACCAATTTTTAAGAATTCCATCCAGTTATTTACTAAAATTAACCAAACTTTGAGGATAGAAACAAAATGAATGAAATATTTCTACTACTAATTCTAGTAAATCAAAGATGATAAGAGATAAATTAAACAATAAATAACATTACATTTCCATGCAAACAGAATCATAAAGAAGCTAAAGATTTGTCTTTAATGTTTTCATTGTAAACTTCTCAGTTGCAAAGCGATTTCAGACTATGAAATATACCATTAGACTAAACCTGTGCACTGTTATCCAGGAAAATCTTCTGGTCATGTGTCAAGGTAACGGACAAATTTTAATGAGTGTTTTACAAATGTAAGTTATCCTTGAAAAAGGCAGGTCCGGACCAAATGCGACAGGATGAAACCGATGCTATTGTTACAGCATGATACTGTGAGTAGAGCGTGGGTGCATGTAACAGTAAAGAATCAACCAAAGTTTTAATTGGGAGAAGAATGTTTTATATTCTGTTATTTCGGAAAGTTTCATACCTCAATCAAGGGGTATGTATTCGTACAGAAATGATCAAGTATCAGGCGAAAACTGCGGACTGACATTTAAGTGTGATAACTCCTTTAATCACATGTGTTTGAGAAATGGATTCAGTAAACTTACATTTATTCAGTACACTTTTGTTTTAATAATTGTCTTGCAATTGGTAACAAAGCTTTTTGTTTTCGCAAGGTCCCTTTGTATATATATATTACCTACGAAAACGTACTACAAAGACAGTGAGGTTGAAAAATTATGTGAAAACGAAACGGGCTCGTAATATGCTCGCTTTGTTTGCGCAACACATGCTGTAGACATACGTTGTGAGCGTCTAGAGTATGGTATGTATGCGCTCTGCATGTGCAATCATGTGCCACATAAAGTGGGGATACGCAAATCATATGCAACTCCAACGCATCCTCAACGCAAAGAAAACGCAAACTCGTAAATAAATCGCTCCATGTACGGAACAAGTAAGGCAAAATACGGTAAATGTTTGAGCGTACTGGTTGCGTATGAAAAAAAATCCATACGCAACTCAAACGCACTTGCTATACGCTAAAGTGTGACAGGGCCCTATCTCCTTAAATAAGCGAGATTGGAGAGCCAAATTGGTAATTTTTTGCATATTTATAGACGTTATAACGCGAAGACATATCAATGCAGAAAAGTCAAAGTGGATGTTTTTCATTAAGAGTATCTCAAATAAACTTCTGATATATATTTCCGAAATTCAAACTTAATTTCAAAATAATTATTAACAAAAAAGTACCTGAAAACAGCAATGTTAGCACCCCAACAGTGTTTAGACAACCACAGTACAAAACGCTCCATGCCATCATGGTTAAAATTATGAACAATAATTCTCCAAATACTTTTTTTATCAAACACATTCGAAATTGAATTTACATGGCATACATATAATTTGTTTATCCTTCGTTTGAAAATACCCAACGTTTCTTTCGCCCATGAGTTTACAATTGGATCTTTAAATAGCTAAACGAAACATTAAGACGTAGAAGAGCTCGGGATTTCCATGCTGCACGTGGAAATGACTTGGAAATGTACAAGTGTCGTGCAGACCGGATACATTTCATCATTTCCAATTTTGCTATGATACGAATGTAAATGGAATAATTAATTATATAAATCCCCCAAATCCTACTCATTCATCTAAAAACGGCCAATAAACGATATTTTTAAAAAAAATGAAAATCTTAAAACTGTCATTTAAGTTCGCGGAAGGCAAATTCATACATCCAATTTACATTGATACTAGTTATATAACATATCGAACAGTAACAGTTCCACTGTGCGTAAACCGATGACCGTAACTTTAGTAACAGTTCGTAACTGTCCTTCTGAATGCTTCCGATAAGTTTCCAAAATTACGTTTGACTGATTGACGCGCGTTAATGTCCGGTTTTCGATCACAACCGCGCCTTCAAAGCTTCTATCCTTTCTATTGTCACTATTCAATTTCGATAAGCTTTAGAATGATATCTTTGATTGGCATTCTAGAAGTTGGTGTGATGAACAATAAGGACAATTCTTATGGATGAACAACTTCTTTATTCTGTGTAAGCGACGTTTCGAAATAGATTCTAATGTCGTTGTCAAGCAAGTGATACATGTTCAAGGATGGAGGAATTATATACATGGTCGATCATCTCGATCAAATGACACTATTTATATGTGACCCTAACAACTCACGGAGTGGCTCTATATTTAAGTTTTAATTCATATCTTCAAGGAATGCAGACTAACGAGGATACTATCCGAATTAAATTACAATACATACATAATGGTGCGAGACAACAATAGGCTGACAGTATAATTTCATTTGACTCAAACAATCAGCAATGACAAATCATAATCCACGAACTTTCTTTTTTCCTGGGTGTTCTTCCAATATATCCTGTTAATCGAATAGTATTATTTGTCAAGAACCTAAACAAATCACTAAGCTTTTAATTGTTTATCTTTTTCGGATACTTGTTTAGTATCTTATACAAGATTTTAATTGCAAAATTGGCATGTGTGAGGAATGGCATGATCCTTTATATTCTATAAATCAAAATATATTATACAATATTTCATTGTATTATTTTATGCGTTAGTTGTCAAATATAAACGGAAATAATGAGATTAATAACTCCAGCATCCAAAAGTGTTTCGCGAGATTCTGTTTGAATTATTTAGAAGTAAACTTATTTTGTAGCCGGTTAACGAACATATTCTTATAAAGAAAATGAACTAATAACGTTTTAAATTGGAACATTTTACAACACCTTCTTCAACAGTAAAATTTATATATTGAGAATGTATGCTTTTAAAACCATTCGCAGCGTTAAAACAAATTTTATACATGAAACATAAATAAACTTTAAATAATTTCCTAGATTTATGAACTTGCCATGAGTGCGGCCTTGGAAAAACCTTGTATATATCATGCACGTGCAAATCGATTTCAACGAGGAATACAAATTGTCTATTACATTGTTGGAAATCCTTGTACATTGCTGACACGTGCGGCACGATTTCCAGTTGTCAATGTCCAAATGTCCGTGAACCTTACTTCCAGAAGACCAAAGATCACTGGGCCAGCCTTTGACGTCAATGCTCTATTTCCAAAGGCAAATGAAAGTGTCATGTCAAAGTTAATGCCTAACGTTGCTCGTACATCATAACGCTGACTGTCTACTTTAGGCACTGGTTCTTCAGTAGCTTTTACTGAAACAACCGCTAACCTCGACTTTATCACTTCTCGATTTTAGTTCAAATATTTTTCAACAAAATAAAAACTGGGCTTGATTTTTGTTAATTTATCCAATAAACACCTGATAATAAACACTTGATTAGCCTTTCATTAAGGACCATCTGGGCTAGGGGCCATATAAGGATCTTATAAGTCGCAGTGCTGTTGTTTAGATTAACAACAACATGACTGACGTCCCAAGTGTAGGTAAATACTACTATTAGTGAGTGATAACACGTTCCAATGTCATTTTCACAAGTGACTGATAACAGGGTTTCATATAAAGATCCCGGTATTTCACCGGAAATCATATAATAAGGAAAATCAAATCAAATGATATTAAAACATGAACAGATATAAGGTAGCGAACATGATAAAGTTTAAATGACAAAGATAACAGAAGAGTATAGATCCAATATAACCGAATGTATATCTAATACAATAAGCTATTTAAAAGAGATTGGTTCGATCCCTGCAAACCTCTTTGCTCTCTTGCTATATCTGCAAAGTATGTACAGTTTCGCGAATTTTGTCTACCTTTTTGCTGATCCCCCCTCCCCGCTACGAGATTTATAATTAATTAACAACAAAACCATCTTCCGAACGCATCGGGCGAGATATGCATTTACAAGAAATTCATATTCACCCTTTCGACAACTCGAGGGGAAAGTTGTGACTCTATCAGCGCCCCCTGTAGGACAAACAGAGTTACGTCCCTTGCGTCAGTCCATCTCGAACTCGAAGCGAAATTTAATTGCTAATTAATCCCTTAGTTACGTTGTGACAACAGTCATAAAAACGATGCGTGAATATAGGTCACCAAAATACTGCATAGAATAAGGCTGTATCTCTCAGTTTCTATTCAGAAATCGCATCGTTTTATTACAGCTTTGTGGGCTCAATTGAAACATATCCTCGCTTTTGATTGGCCTACATCATAGCTCAATAATCAGGCTACTTCCTGTCTCAGCTTTCCCTTCGAGTTGTCGCAAGGGTGAATATGAATTTCTTGTAAATGCATATCTCGCCCGATGCGTTCGGAAGATGCAACAAAACAGGCATCTGCAAATATGTTTATGGCCATCAATCCCTCCTTTTTGACCACCGTCCTTTCTGACTTCTTTTAGGGTTCACAATTGTCCTTTTGAACAATGTCCTCAGCTTCCCATGCAGTGTGACTAAGGGAAGCTCTTGCCACGATCTATTTACCCAAATCTAATCGCCCTCATTACCCTTCTTCTCAAGAGGCACAGTTTCTCCCTGAACCGGACGCTCCAGAAGCTGTAGATGAATGGATTGAGGGCACTGTTTAAAAAATGAAATCGAAGGAAGAGTTCACTGAGAGCAAGCTGGACACTGGTCAAGTCCTGGAAGCTCTTCCGGTCAACAGCCTTGGCGATGATCAAACCAAGGCTTGGGAGGAAACTCAGGATGAAAACTGCGGTCACTAACAACATCATGATGGTCGTTTTACTCCCTTTGGGCGATATGGAAATAGCTTTCGTTTTTCTGGTTTTGATTTTAGGTTCAACCTCAGTTAAAGTAGCGCTGTTTTGTTCCTTGTCAAGTTCATTGCCTCTTGATTTGGAAGCATCGTTGCTTGAGTCCTTGTTGATTTCATTGCCTCCTGATGTGGAAGCATCGTTGCTTGAGTCCTTGTTGATTTCATTGCCTCCTGATGTGGAAGCATCGTTGCTTGATTCCTTGTCAACTTCAATGCCTCCTGATGTGGAAGCATCGTTGCTTGATTCCTTGTCGATTTCATTGCCACTTGACATGGAAGCAAATCTGTTTGAATCCATATCAACGATTTTGCCTCCTGATGCGTAAGAAGGTTCAACACTCACTGAAGCCAATGGTCGAATTTCAGGTGAGATGTTTTCCAGTTTCAAACCAATTTTGTAGACTTTCACTGTTTGTGCTTTTTGGTTATATTCTACAGCTTGACTTTGACGTTGATCTCTAAACTGTTTTTGTCTCCTCAGTCTATGCCAAATGATGCTGTAGAGGATGACGAGGATGAATACCATGACGATGAACAACAGAGAAAGAACTATGGAATGAACTTTGTTGATGTCCTCGTTCACTACCCCACACTCAGCAGTAGCGATGCCATTGACCATTCCGTCCACCTTCCCTTTTACAAAAACTGCAGGAAAGGCACAACATAGTGACAGAACCATGCTCGTAAAGATGGCGCCTGTTAAAGTCCGAAGTGACGTCTGCTTGCCCAAAGGTTTATACACTACCTGGAATCTTTTCACGGATATGGCTGCAAGAATACTTGCAGAGGCTAAAGAACAAAAAACTACTGATAAGCTTTTACCTGGGCAGAACCAGGACTCCCCGAAAAAGTATTTGTACCTCAAATCTGCTATATCCCCAGGTATGCTTATCAAACAGTTGATCAGGTCATTTACAGTTAGAGCAAGTATGGATCGGTTATTGACCTTTGAATGGTCTAAACAGTACACAACAAACACGAGCAGATTGCCCAAAATCCCTGTCACCATGACAACCGACAAAAACAAAATGGAGAGCCAGACTTGCGCGGCGTGGTTTTCACTTAAAGTGTCACGTGATATGTTCATATCTAGATTTCCTTTAGGTTCACTGAAATGAAGAAAGTATAACACTTAAGAAATATTATTATTAAAGTTTTGTGATAAATTAATCAAATCCGATTGGAATATGTCTATACATTCAACTAGATTTAAGCGGCTTAGCAATATAATTACACCAGTTAGGTCAGTATTCACCTCGGTGTAATTATTGACTCTCCCATTATCAGAACCAGATACTCTATGAATTTATGATCACTACATCCTGCTACATCAGCGTATATGTCTCCGCTAATGCTACAACCTATCCCCTGATATCCTCCAATGGTCTTTTTAGGGACAGTCATCGGGGTATGAATTGTGGAAACGAAATCATCAGTTTATGCATATATTGCCATAAGGAAATGCTTAATATAACACAACCAAGTAAAATTTGGTAACATTTTTGTTGACTTTTATTTGTCAACTTGAAAAAGAAGAGCGTTCGTGAAAACGAATTTCGTTTCCACAAAAATACCCCGATAGGACTGTCCCTTAAAGGCCCCGTAGCAAATTTTACGAAAACTTATATTCAATATTCAAACGTTAGTTTTATTCTAACAGACCTACAGTGCCAAAATATAAGTATTATGATAACAGTAGTTAAAGGGGCAGTAGCACGTTTTTAGGGGGAATATAAGGTGATGTCGGGAAAATGACAATTAATGGTACCAATTGAAAGACAATGTATTTAAACTACATGAAGCAGTAATAGTTCAAATATATATGGTCAAGTTTAGCCATGCGATTCCTTTTTCTTACAAAAAATGAATTAAAGGTGTTCACACAAAATGGCCACTAGAGTTAATGTAAATCATCATACTTTGTCCTCTGACTGTGGATGATTGGTTTGTGTAATGAGATTTTTGACACTGTCAAAATAATACATTTAGCATTAACTTACAATTATCAGTGAAACATTTAAAATATAAATTTATCAAAAAACGTGCTACTGCCCCTTTAACGATTATGATCAAAGCTTTGTTAAAGGACAAATATTCTGTGAAATTAAAAACTTACCGATGGATTGCGTATGATTTCGCCTTATGTATTCTGTCTATAAGAAACAGAGAGTATCAAATATCTTATGTTAAATGATGTGGTATGAGGAAGTCGATACGCTTTGTCATCATGAAACCTCCGGTATGATTCTTGTAACTTGATGTGTTCATTGTTACATACTCAATTGTCTTTTCACGGATGTTCAGTCGATGCAATACTATTAGTTTATTATATTTATGATGAAAAATGAGAAGTTGAATAAACAAATCTTTTCTCTATGGCGTCTCTGTATCAGGGGTTACAGGATATTCCAAAACGATAAAAATTTACCAAAAACTTACTTTATCCATGTTTGAAATGAGGTGTAAAAATACTCCATTAAGTAATTAAATATGAGAATATGTCCTAAATGATAATTGTCCTGTGGAGAAACTTCACAATTTACTAAAGAATTATCACTTTCGATGTCAAATGACCTTTATCATAAAATTTGTGATAGAAATATTGTTTTATGTTCTTTTCTTTCCAGAATTATATGATATATTGATAGAAAGAAAACAGACATATATGATGCAACTTGTTCTTATTATAATATTTGTAAATCAGTTTGTCATGACTATCGATACAAAAGTTTTTACATTCGATGAATAGGAATCTTGTTCAGATTTAATGTTTGTTTCAGATATATGTAGATATATCTACCAACAAACTCTTCAGTAATTAACCAGTAACTAATTTTTTAACAGTCATCAATGTAATCCATGTGAGTGACAGAGTATGTTTCCAGTAAAGTTTGAGTGTTGAGGATGAAAGACATGTACTTTTATACTGCCCTGTGGATGAAGAGTTGCGTGAGAGTTTGTTTGAAAATGTCTTTTTTAGCTATCCCAACTTTATGCAGCTCTGTGATAATGATAAACTTACCTTTCTTTTTAAACATCATGTATATTTTACCGCCAAAACCTGCTTTTATATCTTACAAAAAAAGAAAGCATATTTTATATGGTTAATTTTATCTATTTGTATGTACAATGTATATATATCATCTGTATATATAATATTAACTTGCCTTGTATATTCTTTTAAATATTTATTATCATAGTCTCTCATAACCCTTAAAGGGTGACTTACTTTTATGTTATTTTATATTTTATATGTTTATGTATTTTTGTGAGGTGAGACTCAAATAAACCACCTGTCTGTCTGTCTGTCTGTCTATAAGCTAGACACTGTCTGTGGCCGTTCGTTCCACTGTGTTTTTGGTGTTATATATTTGTCAGAGGCTTAAAGGGGCAGTAGCACCTTTTTGGAAAAAAAATATTATCAAATTTTCATTTATAATTGTACGTCAATGCTAAATGTATTGTTATGATAGTGTCAAAAATCTAATTACACAAACCAATCATCCATAGCTAGAGAACAAAGTCCATTGGCTGACATTTTTGTTTGAACACCTTTAATTCATTATGTCACCAGTGTAAAAAAGGGGAATCGCATGGCTTAACTTTACATTATATATTTGATTCATTATTGCTTTAGTTTAAATACATTGTCTTTCAATTGGAACCATTAGTATTCATTTTCTTGACATCACCTTATATTTCCCAAACACCGTGTTACACCCAGAATGTATTTCATAATATCTGTCCTTAACATTGCATCTTGAAAAAGTCAGTATAGATCTAAAGTGAACTACAACTGAAAAAGTTATTTGGCAGAGTTTCCTTTCTATTTTAAATAAATTTTATAGAACTAAACTGACAGGCAAAAGAAACCTAACACCTCATTTAGTTTCGATTTAACAACGATTTGAAATATATATGACGCATTTGATTATGGAATCATCAACATTAATCATATCTACAATATTTCATATAAATTGATCGTTGATTGATTCATTTTTTGTTAAGATATCTTTGTTTAAAGAAGACCAGGGTAAAAATATTAAATCTTAAAAAGGGTGTAAATGAGTGAAAAACAAGGTTTGTTTTGTTATGTTTTGGTAAAATATAGCTTATATATCGATGGACATTTGTTGTTTATTAAAATTAATTTTCCAAAAAAAAAATTAGAAATTTCAATTTTCCACAAAAAAATCAAACACGTCTAGAAGTATTCTTTGATTGATAACTAAAGGCCTGCACTTTTTTGTTTTAGCGTACGACGTCTAAAACTTAAAATATTTGGAAGATTATGTATATGATGAAAGCAACTAAAGTGTTAGGTGTCAGTTTTTTTTTTAAGAGACTGAATATTATTCCAGTCAGAAGTCCTCTAAGCATTTCTGGGAAACCCTTTGTGTTAATAGGCTGCAGAACAAATAAAGAGACCAAGAAACTGGTGGTGCAATACTTTCTCTCAGGTGTATATAGAAAAGCATTTTTAACCCGACTACAACATTTTGACGTTTTGTTCTGTCTTTAGATTTTAAAAAATGATATCAGTGAAAAATTGAAACTATTGCCCTTTTAAATCTCAAGTCATATCCGTTAAAACTTGGTAATTTCGATCGAGAAATCAATTGTTTTAATAAGGTCTTACAGGAAACCACAATTGCTAAATATAATACAAGTATGTATATGTGATAAATTGCATTTTTACAACTAAAACTAAATTGATATATAAAACAGAAATCGAACATGCGTTAGGTTCTCAAAAATGCGTGTATATATTTTGAAGAATCAGCTACGAACTAAGCGAGGTCGTGATTTCATAATTTGGCCAGAAGTTTGTCTGTCAATACTATCTACAGAAGATAAACATAAAAATATCGATTAATTTTAATTTCCTCTGTTAACACGTCCAATATCAGATAACAGAATGTTCTATGAAACAGAAAAAAATTATGATTTCAGGTATACGTGACAAGGAATAAATATCATTCGACCTAAAGGATAAATGAGATAATACCAAAAGAACGAGATAAATGAGGTTCGTGAATTGTGTTTTATCTTTGCAAGTAACACCGATCTAATCACTCAGAGTTAATGCTATCGTTTCATTTGAGACAAAAGCTATCCTGTAATCTGATAGATAGTCACGTGTTGATTATACAGCGATATCCACGGTTATGGCAATGAGCGGATATTGTTTACATTCAATGTATCCGTTCTGCACGAGCGTTACTTGTACATTTCCACGTGCAGCACGAGCAGCACGAGATTCTCGTGTTAATGCATGTCTTATCAACTTTTCGTTTTTGTAGAGGAAAACTTGAATGTCTACATGGTGCTGACAAATGTTATTATTAAAAAAGAAACTTTTAACATCAATTATAAAACTTCGCAAGGGATATTTAGCCATGCGTAGGCATATCGGTAGTAAAGCGACTGCAAACGCGTATGAAATTGAGGTTGACTCTTTGTGAAATCCTTTATAGACACAACTTTTTTTTAAAGATTCTTAGTTTTAACCTTATAAAATCATTTGGATAATATAAACAATAACCAACTCTCGACGAGGAATGACAAATTATCTTTTCCTTGTTATATCAATTGTGTAATCCCTCGCCAAGGCTCGAGAATGACGAAATTAATGTAACTCGGGAATGATAATTTGTCATTCCCCTTAAGTTATTGCCTAAGTATTTTTTAGGTAGACTCAAATCTCAAAACTTACTGGTTCACATGAATTTTAAACAATAATGTGGTGAAATCAAATATTTTTAAAAAAAAAAAAATTGGCGAGATTCTTCAAGTGGTTTTAAAAAAAAATTATTTATCAATACCCATTTTTTTCTGAATATGAGAAATATCAAAGTGTTGTATGAGTAGCAAAAGAGTATATAGAAATAATCAACGAATAATGTCATTTTCTCACTAACGATAATCTGTTATTTTCATAAAAGAGAAAAAGATAAACGGATATTCCGGGACACTAACAAGAATTGATTAAATAGAAATAACCGCTGATTTAGCACAAATTCCTTTATAGTAATATGACATCAAAGAGAAATACCGACAAGTTGTCTCTGTGAAGAACGCTCCTTTCATGTAAATCAATATAAAACACATTTCCTTTGTCAATGAACTGATAAATTGAACGAAAACAGGAACGGGGTGACTTTTCGATCTCTTTTCGGAGTGTGTCAATGAACTTGAAGAACGATGTAATGCACGGGAAATTCGTGCATCACATTATTGTGAAAATTAAACACGAGAAAATCATGCGTGTGGAAAAAATTATTCACCACTCGAGCGGCTTTCATCCGCCATTTTGAAAGGTTAGCATTGCGAGAAAACAAATGTGCTGTAATATGCTTATTCATTAAAAAAATTAAGAATACTTGATTGTTAGAAGATAAGCATATTTACAAGTAATTCATAATAAAAGTTATCAGTTACAACAGCATTTTGTCGTAGTAATGCATTCCACGATCGAAGCTTCGATGATTGGCTTCATTTCACGATGTTTTTAATTTTTGAGCGATACACTTTATCCTTTGTCAAATTGTTAAATCTTGAACAACGGAAATGCTAACCTCACAAACATATTTGAAATAAAGTGTGAAATTATCAAGTAAAAATCGTATATAATTGCAAACAGGAAAGTCCTCCTGAATTTCGTTTCCACAAAAAATACCCCGCTCGAATTGTCCCTTTAAAGGCACACGGAGAAAATTTAACTGCACGGACTCGAGATCATGAAAATGACTAACATTCAAATAATTTTAAATGTTTAAATTTCAATTTGGCATGATTTATCGGTAATCATGATTGTCTGTTCACAAGAAGCAAGTTTTGATAACCGTGAGATTGATTAAAAAAAATAATATTTCGTGACAAAAAAATCGAAAAAGAAAAATATATTAGAAGTCGTTATATTCTAAAATATTCTTCTTAAAACAAGGCATACATAATTCAGTATAAGTAAGGTAACTTCTCAATCTGCATATGGTCGTAATTATAAGAAAACACCAGTAACAAATAAATGGTTCAAGTACATTTTCATACGTTGGCGGATAGTCGGATGTTTTTTCACCAAACAGAACCTGTTTTGCAATTGCTTGCACAAATAAATAATTTTGATCGGATTCAGAAGAATGCGACCCACAAGGATCCTTTTCCCAAGTAATATCCATATTAGAGAAATTCTGTATTTTGTTATCCTAAAGAATATAAAATTTATCATAGTTTCGTAGAATAATTTAAGTCTATGTTTTGTTTTATTTTTTTAGACTTTAACAACACTTAATTTCCTCATTTTGTAAGAAAGTGCTTATTTAGCCAATTTTATTAGGATGTATTTTTTTCAAATATCTTACCGCATACTTAACCGGGTTCACTAATAAATAAAGTAGATTGATATTTGAAGTGATGGATGGATGGACGTGTTAATCTATTAGTGAATGAAAGGGTAGGCGAGAAGTAATGTTTTATAGATGAATATAAGTTCAAGATAATGTAATACTTTGATAATGAATATCGATCAATCGAAAAAATATAAGTATAAGTAAACAAATGATGTGAATGATATCATTATATTCTCCATACACGTCTTAACTGCACTAGATATATTAATCCACGAAGAAAATTGCGAAACCATTTTCTATTAAAGGGAGGCTACTCTTCAATCTAAATAAATTTAGATCAACAGGTTTTATATTTGGTCATACATGTTGATCTAAGATTGGCCCGTAAGGCGGGTCATCCCGGTGACCTCTGAAATCAGCCGCTCGGCCAATCAGAAAAGTTGCCCTAGCTCGCTGGAAGTTAAAACAACTCGGCAGCACATCTTTTGAAATGGATGATGTTCGGAGCTCTGTCATTTGGAGCGGAGTAGAGCGACCATTTCGATGAACAATCCGATTGCTTGGATGTATTAATAGATTATATTTTTTCTTTTTAAAATGATTTAGCGTATTTGCTAGTTGTCAATGACAAATGATGATTGCACATCACACAGATACTAACGTGGCGAATAATAATCATAAAGTTAGAGCATGATAAATGTCAATATTTACGAAAATCCTCATGCAAGGGGAGGTAACTCCTTTTGATCAAACTCGTTTGTACTAATTTCTTTCATTTCCATCCAAATAATTAAAACAATATTGATTTTTTGTCAATCATAAAACTAAATATATTTCATACAACCAAAATAAAATCAACCTACCGGTATTTTTCTTATCAGTATCAAAAACAAGATTTATTTTTCTCAAGGCACACTATTATTGAGAACAGCCAAAAGCTATTATATGTTCCTTCCGTTCACACCTTGAATGAGCGACTATGAACTGTTTGTGACGTCGAATTTGATTGATCAAATCGTGAATTCCTTATTTGCATACGAAAGGTCACCGGGACGACCTCTCACACTGGTCGATCTTAGATCAACAGTATGACAAAATAAAAAATCTGTTGATCTAAATTTATTTAGATTGGCTACTCTTGAAACCTCTTGTCTCTTTTAAAGTCCAATTAACAAATTTGCGGGGAAGTTTTCCACGAAAATAAAGATAGGTCTTATCGAGGTTAAAGTAAGGACAAAATCTAATTCTATATCTTAAACTACAGATATGGTGTTTTTTGGTCTTATTGACCTTGATAAAAGTCATAATATATTTATGTATCTTCCAAAGTCCCATATATTTTTGTGTGTCAAGAATCCAAAGAATGGCATATTTATGTCACTTGAATTGTAATTGAACACGATAACACTTTTAGAAAAACTGAACGTTTTCGTAATAAGCGACAATGTTTCGTACATTTCGTTAAAAATTAATCGTAAAAAATAATTCAATTCAAAGCAATCTGTGTATTTAATAATGACAAAAGGTAGTCCGGGCCATTGTCATAGGGACATTTACATGTTTTCAGGTTAAACACTTAAAAAATTACATATTGCGCATGATAATGTTTTTTTTTTTAAACAAAAGACGTAGCAATAACACGTACATTACATATCGGGTTAATCTACACTTATCAATTTCCCTTCCTCCAAAAATACAAAAATGTGGCTGTTTATCCGAAAATTTCCGCGAAAAGATTTTGCATTGTACATCTTTGACTAAGTATAGAAAGGCCAGGAACATGCAAATAACAACTCTTCATTAACTACTATTAATCAGGGAACATTTGATGAAGTTCTTAAAAAACATCTATTGTCTCTATAATGTACCCACAGTCTAAAACAATAACACCTGTCAGTTTTCTTCCTCTATTTTGAAGGAAATAGATTCTGAGGAAACAATCTCTAAGATACTAATGTTAAGAAAATGTTTTGAGAAGATGTTATTTAAGAGAATAGTGTTTCGGAAAAATATTTTTTAAGAGAATAGTGACTTCTTTGAGAGGCATTTTAGAAGTTGGGATGACAATAATGCTGAGGAATATATGGATGACAACTTCTTTGTTCATTGTATGCGACGTTTCGACACAGATTCTTGTTCTTGAGAACGACACAAGAATCTGTGTCGAAACGTCGCATACAATGAACAAAGAAGTTGTCATCCATATATTCCTCAGCATTAAGAGAATAGTGTTTCGAAAAATGTTTAAAATTTTTTTTAAGAGAGACTGTTTCAAAAGTAGTATCTTAAGAATTTTTTTTTTTCTAGATGGGTTTGAAGATATAGTCATAAATTTGTCAGTGTAGTGAGGTGTGTGAACTAAGAGCGAAACGTTACGAAAAGACCGACAAACGTTCTGCACGTATCTAGACGATCTTCAACAGGTTCCCGATTCTTTAGCGATAACTTCACCGTGAGACAACTTACAGACTTCGAATATTGTATCATATATTATTGTTTTTGTAAATAATATTATATTGTAAACAGCTGAGTTTCCTTAAGAATTGGTAGCATTATGTATCTTATAAATGTTATTTTGCAAATAAGGCCACTTGCTAAATAGCTGAATTTCTTCACAAAATGGTAGCATCATGTCTCACTTATGAAATTGTTGCAACAAAAATCAAAATTGTAAACAGCTGAAAAATGGTAACATCATGCCTCATATATATATAATTATGATATATGAGCTGAGTTTCCTTTCGAATTGGTAGCATTATATATTTAATACGAGATATTTTGCAAATAATTCAACATGTAAAATAGCTAAATTTCCTTTCAAAATGGTAGCATCATGTCTCACTTATGAAATTGTTGCAACAAAAATCAAAATTGTAAACAGCTGAAAAATGGTAACATCATGCCTCATATATGATATATGAGCTGAGTTTCCTTTCGAATTGGTAGCATTATGTATTTAATAAAAGATATTTTGCAAATAATTCCACATATCAAATAGCTAAATTTCCTTTTAAAATGGTAGCATCATGTCTTACTTATGACATTATTGCAAAGAAATCCAAATTGTAAACAGCTGAAAAATGATAACATCATGCCTCGTATATGATATATTAGAAAGAATTCAAAGATGTTAACAACTGAATCTCCTTAATGATGGCATCGTGTATCATATATATGATATTTTGCAAATAATTCCATATTGTAAACAGCTGAATTTTCTTTCAAAATGGTAACATCATGTCTCACTTATAATATTATTGTAAAGAATTCCAAGTTGTTAACAACTGAATTTCCTTTCAAAATGGTAACATTATGTCTCACTTATAATATTATTGTAAAGAATTCCAAGTTGTCCACAGCTGAATTTTCTTTCAAAATTATGGCATCAAGTCTCATATATAATAATGTATTACAAAGAATTTCAAGTTGTTAACAGCTGAGTTTTTATTCAAAATGGTAGCATCATGTCTCATATATGATATATTGCAAAGAATTCCAAGTTGCTAACAGCTGAAGTTTTGTTCAAAATGGTAGCATCAAGTCTCATATATGATATATTACAAAGAATTCCAAGTTGCTAACAAGAAGATGTTAACAGCTGAATTTCATTTCAAAATGATGCATTTTGTCTCATATATATGATATGTATACTAGTATTTGAAAAAAGATCATGTTATAAACAGCCAAGTTTTCCTTAAAAAGGTTAAGTAAAGATATTGTACCAAAATATTAAAACGTTTCTTTCAGTTAGTAACGTGTATCTGACCCCTAGATCATTAAGCGACATTAAAATTGCAGAGTGCTTTGCTTATAGTCATTACGCCGCTTTCAAGAGTATTTGACTTATATCTAGTATCATTTCAGGGAGAAAGCCCCTAACGCTTTTGTGGTTATGCATTGCAGTGAAACCTGGGGGCATCGTGTGGAGCTAGCGAACCATGGGTGATACTGAGCTGACATTCAGTGTAGCATTGCACCCAAACCTGACTGCGTGTAGAACAGTTCTCTACTGCAGACAAAGTTTCCTAGCCTCTGGCGGGATTCGAACCACGGACCTACTGATTTTTTTTACAGTAGATCATTTGAGTGAGTGAGTTATTGTTTTACGCTGCGTGGGCAATATTTCAGCCATTAGCGGCAAGGGTCATTTGAGTAAGATTCAAGAGCAAGAACAACGAGAAAGAACACGAACTCTGTTCAGTAGTTTATATACACAATCTGCAATTAAAGTTTTAACTAGGTTATTTCAAAAATTTCAGGTCTATCACCAACATACTTAATTAGTTTATGGTAATTACCGGGCAAGGACAAAAAGGTGAAGTAAAGTTAACCAAAGATGATTGCAGTACTAAAAATGATTTTTTTTTATCATATCTGGGCTCAGTTGCACTAAGCTACTTAGCTCATGACTAAAAGACATAAGTCTAATAGCCAGACCGTAAATTTTATTAACTTCATCTTAACCTTATGAAAAGCAAATTAGAATTTTAAGTCGATTACAACTGAACTCTCCCCTCTTATATTTAATAAAATATACATTTCAGAGAAAAAAAATCAGACACAATCTAACTAGTTTTCGTGTCATGTAAGAATTAAATGTAAGAATACACCAGTGTCGAACTATGACCCTGTTGACCGCGGACATTACAAAGGCGGGTACTTACCATGCACTATACACTGAATTGACCTCGTGTGGCCAAGTTTATCCGAAAAGACTTTTAAGGGAAAGTGATGAAGAACCAATGTTCAAAGAGGAATTATCTAAATTCAATGTAATGCTATGCACTGCGTATCCCTGACACTTGACTTAAGCCTTGTTTATATGCACTCTTTTGACCCGGGGTCAATAATACCCCCGGGGTTAATTTTGCCCCCAAGGGTCAAATCATTAACAATACAGATCGTTTATATGCACAGGATATTGGAAGATGTATTCAGTTGTTATTTAACTAAGGACAGCTACAGACCTCTGTACAGGAACCGTAGGCGACAGCGCTTTTCTCAATGCATCGTATTTGCTTTGACTGGGTCAGTCTTAAGAGACAGGAGACTCCTGATCACTTCTTCACATCGTCGTGGAACACTTTGGATCAACTTCCGGATGACAGCCGAAGGAACTGCGCGCCACTCCTTCTTGAAGAGCCTGGAACATGGCATCAAGTGTCTTGGGTAGAACATTACGATCCCTCACCCGACGTCCAAGAACGTCCCAGAAGTGTTCAATGGGATTAATGTCTGGGCTCTTGGAGGGCCATGGCAACACTCTGACGTTGTTCTGCGTGAGAAAATCCCTGCTGACGTGAGCCGTGTGGGGTCGAGCATTGTCATGTTGAAACTCAAAGTTTACACCCACTCTACGGTGGAAAGGAAGAACAACAGGTTGCAACACTTCGTCTCGGTAACGGACACCAGTCACCCTTCCATCAAGTCGAACAAGGTTGGTCCTATGGTCGTAGGTTATGCCGCCCCATACGATCACAGATCCGCCCTCGTAGAAATCCTGTTGTTTGATGGTGCTCTGATGGTGACGTTCACAAAGGCGTCGCCAAACGCGGATCCGACCATCTGCGAAGTCCAAATTGAATCTAGACTCATCGATGAACATGGTATTGCGCCAATGTCGAAGTTGTCTAACTCGATGTTGTGTAGCCCATGCTCTTCTGAGACGTCTGTGTTCCGCAGTCAGCCTTACCCCAACAACAGGACGACGTGACTTTAAGCCTGCTGCTTTAAGTCTGTTTCTGACAGTATGGTCACAAATTATTAGTCTCGTTACTGCCCTGAACTCAGAGTTTATTTTCGATGCTGGTTTAAATCTGTAACGTAAGGACAGCAGCACCAGCTGGCGGTCGTTTCCGGGCGTTGTCTTACGTTTTGAACCACGACCTGGTCTAATCTTTACGTTCCCTGTCTGAAGGTACCAGTTCCACAGTGGCGAAATCATACTTTTAGACTTGTTAAATTGTCTGGCTGTCTGGCATAATGATTGACCGCTGTTTATGCACCCGATAGCCTGCCATTTCTCATTATAAGAAAGGTATGCTCTTGGCATGATTCTGAAGGTAAAGGGACACTGACATTCGTTGACTCCTTGAAGGTTAAATGGACGTTGCCATGCATGAAGTTCATGGAAATCAATTTTCACGTGCACGGTACCTTTTTCAGTGAAAGTAAACTTTAACATTTTCAGTTTATAATGGCCCCACGCAGCCTCGAACAAACGTAACATGCCAGACATAAGTTAACAGTAATTAAGCGTTCCCTTATTCGTTTCCATCAGTATATTATAAACCGCACCGTCAACTTTAGTCGGGCTGTCTAGTTGTGTCTGTATGTGCAGTTCTTCCCAGATACTCAACAGACATTCAGTTTCATCATCAACCCATGAATTACTCCTCGCATGTAGCATGTTGTATCGGCTTGCTTACAATAGTTAGGTGAAAGAGGCAGGAAACTATTGCATGTGAGATATCTATAGATGGGAGGTGTTGACTACTGAAAGGGGTGTTCGTGTATTCATTTCAGCATAGGATAAAAAGTATGTAAACCGTTTATATGCAGCATTTGCCCCTGGGGGCAACTTAACCCCTGGGGTAAAGTGAATTTGATCCACCTCATGAGATGGGTCAAATTTAACCCTGGGGCAAACTTTGCCCCCGGGGTCAAATGGTGTTTATATGAGAAAATTTGCCCCCGGGAGTTAAATTTGACCCCAGGGGCAATTTTGACCCAGGGTCAAACGCTTGCATGTAAACTAGGCTTAAAGTGAAGTGCTACCATGACCCTTATTTTAAGTGGATAGAATAATTATAGGTTCTAAAAACTTTTGCCTAGATTTAGATGAACATTGACCTTGAAGCTGACAATTCTGCCACTGTGGCTAGATCAGAGATTGCGATACCGTATCAGTGTTAACAATCTTGACAATTGACGATCTGCACTGAAACTTCAGAAACACGTCGGTACCTCCGACCCATAATTCTAACGTTCATCATCGGCAGAACCAACTTCATCATCATCCGCGGTATCGTTATTGTTGTCATGATTCATTTATCATGATCGTGGTCGTCATCATCATCATCGTCGTCGTCGTCGACATCATCACCATCATCCGTAGCATCTTTGTTGTTGACAAAATGATTACCGTATTTATCATCATAGTCATCATCATCATCATCATCATCATCATCATCATCATCCGTAGCATCGTTGTTGTCAAAATGATTGCCGTTTTTATCATCATCACCATCCGATGCCGCTGCAGAACATCAGCTTCGTCATCGTTTGAGCCATCATCACCGTCGTCGTTGTCGTTGTCGTTGTTGTAGTCGTCTACATGATTATTATAACCATCAGTTGTCGTGTTCATAACCTACGTCATTATCATAGTCATCATCGTCGTCGTGTCGACATCATCATTAACGCCATATACAACAATGTCGTAGTCATCATACTCATCATCACCATATTCATCATCGGCGTCATCATCATCAGTAACATCACACCATGTTCGCACGTACCATGCATGTAGATAAATAACATTGGCTCGAACCTGTATTTGAAAATTTCACATATAGAAATACAACATTAACAAAGGTAATTCAATTATTGCGTTAAATTTGTAATTTATTATTTTTGTATGAAGAGTTCATTAAGGAATTCCTGAACATGAAATTGTATCATAATAAAGACTTCATTATTGAGAATCAACTATGTGTTCAACGCCTGTGAAATTATTCTTATATATTTCATTTTCTCAGGAACATTGCTCTTTAAAATTTACTCACAAATATTTTCCGCTGTAAGTAGGAAATTAACTGCATATTTTTGAGCAGCATATTCAGCCAGTTTCTCACGGCGAACCGTGAATTGTATAGCAAGGGCATCGTTTAAATGACATTAATTTCCATTTCTAAGATGCTAATTCAATTACATATCCAGCGAGACCAGCCGTGACGTAGCTTCCTGGGAGTCTTGTGAGCGCTGCCGTTGAAGATAGCAGGAATTGGTTCTTGCTTCCCCCTAAACTATCGATTTGGAACCAGGAATGGTAGCCTTAACTCTGGAATCAGTTGGTGTTTATGCCTACATATTGCTAACGTGCGGAAACGTTTAGTAAGAATGGTTCTTTCGTCAAAGGAAAGTTGTAATTTGGAAAGATGGTATTTGTTTGATAATACAAGGAATTTAAATTCTCTACGTGATTAAAAAAATCTGTATATGTCATGTGCTTTAAGTAAGAATTGGCTTTGTCTATAAGGATAGTCATAATGTTAAAAATGTATATTTGAGCTATCTACATGGGTTTTCGCCAATTACTCGCCGCTAATGGCTGCAATACTGCCCAAGCGGCGTTAAACAATAACTCACTCACTTTCGTCAATTGGAGAGTAATTTATTTTAATTTGTATATTTTAGTTATTTACCACAATTGAATCACCTCACTTCTTTGCTCATGGGTACAAATTTCTGAGAGTCTGGCTTCCCTTTCACGTTCGTCGTTGATCTAATTTCAAACGATCTGTATGCTATTTTATTAATTCTCACGGATTTCGAATTTCGTTATTGTGCATTATAGCTAATTAAAACTTACACGTGTTAAATATTGCTGACGACACGTTTAACCTCAGCCCACTCACTAACTAAAGGTTTCCTGAGGCGACCGGGTTCGGCGTCGCTTGATTATTCCTTAAAAGAGAAATTGGAGGGGGATTTGTTTTTACAATTTTATTTCTTCAATTACGTTTATTCGATAGAAAGAAGGTTTTGCCAAATGTTTTCTCAAAAGGGTTCCAATATCTCATTACTCAACGTAGGGCAAAATTTTCACATAATTATGGTTAACATAAGTTTAAGAACAGATCCAATTATTAAAACCATTTATTGTTCTATTCCTGCCCTTGAAATTTCTGACTTATTAAGTCATTTCGTAAGGAATCTGATTCTTAAAAATATCTGATCACAAAGGAAAAGTGAGTTTGACAAAATTCTTCAATAATTTATCCTTATATGAGTTCAGGTATGCCCTGGAACATACACTCAGGGGCAAAAGAAACGATACCAACTTTTCAAAAGAGTACAAAACAAAATCATATTGTAATTGAATGCGACTAGGAACCCATGTGATAGGCACATCAGTTGTGAAGAAGTACACACAATTTCAAACATCAAAGTATATATTATACTTATAATTGTATGACTTTTCAAATACACATGGGGTCCGAAAACAGCTTTTTCAATGTTATTTTTGGTCATAATCTTTGGAATTGGAATAAAAAATACCGAAATGTAAAAATCTAATAAATTTAAGATGTAATCAATATAAATAACCCCGTAGAAGATAATTTGTTCACGCATTTTGCCTATTAATTGGTTTAAAAACAAGGAAAAGGGCCATTTTTTGAACGGCGTTTTTTGAACGGCGCATTTCAAAAGCGTTATCAGTTATAGCTTTTAGATTAAAAACTTAGTTCAGTTAGCTCTTGAAGACACGAATAACCCCTGTTTCAGCAGTAATTATCACTCGTAGCCTAAACTATCATGCATCTAATATGGTATCGTTTCTTTTGCCCCTGAGTGTAGTTTTTAAAGAATTCAGGAAAGGTCAGCCTGACCCAATACATTCTGGGGGAATTACTTTGGTTTAATGTTTTATGATTTTCAATACCTGGATGGAATTGATCCGCTAATGTTATAATATTGCAAACGTTGCTTCTGTTATTTAATGATATATTATAATGCACAAACGTACTATATCCTGAAACAGACTTTAATTGTACAGCCGCAGTTAATATTGAGAACCTAAGGGAGAGACGAAGATACCAATTCCCGCAAACTCGACAGGAGATATACATCATCGCTGATTGACTGAGCTTCGGCTTATGGGTTGATTACTTATATCTGAATACCCAGAGGTATCGATAATTACATATTAATCGGCATTTCTATCAATGATTGAATACAATTTTTGAATTATTTGCGAATCTCAAGCGAATATAGATATATAATGACTGTATTCTGACGGAGAGTTTTGTGTTCGATTTTGGTCAATGGTTCTTCAAAGTTTATTATGATAAGTGTTCTGAATGACATGATTTTTTTTACTTAAAGATGTTCATTGCGTTTACCAAATTATTTTATTCTAACAATTGCAGGCTTTATCGCAATGCATCCTATAATAACGGTTGCATGCTCTCTTCAACAGATCTAGTCGATGGGGTTAAATCTTTAACTCAAAATAGTATAGTGTACAGTGTAGAATCATGTTATATCCAATGCAAGTACTATTTGCTTCAGTGCCATGTGAGGATGTTACGGGCTTTCTCCCAATATTACCAACGACTATATGAAACGTTTTTGAAAGTTATCTTAATTTCATGATTTGGTGTCTCATCAAAATCATTTGATATGATTGAATTCGTTTTGTTGTTCATAGTTTTGAAGTAACGGGTTTGATGAGAAGGTATACCATTTATTTTTCGATAGAATTGTCTCTCTTCGATGTAAATCTCATCTCAAATGGTTATATTCAGCTCTCCTTTATTACGAAGTGACATCCGAGTAAAAAGAAATTTCACTCTTTCTCAATTTATTTATTCATTCAAATTTTCTTACTAATTCCCCTTAATCTCATTGAAGCGAAAGAAGAACGGCTAAATTTGGTCTTAACACGACACAATCTCCCAAGAGTTCTTCGGCACCATTCTGCAGACATGACCTAATTCTGCCAGTTGCAGGAACCGTGCAATATTTAGAGATCTGTGGCAATATGTTAACCATCGCCCCGCAAAGAGCACATAAAGTCGCCAAAGTATGTCAAAATAAGTAGTTATCATCGTAGTTTAAAGGGATTTGTAAACACTTTACGAAAGCTTTATGAATTATTTATTTAAAAAATTATGACGAAATTGATTTTAAAGCAAGAATAAGCTATTTTCTGATGTTTTAATGTATTCCAATTTTTCTATCCCACCAAATAAAAATTTAAGCATCTACAGTACTCAAACAAAGGAGAATATTCTGTTCTAAAACAATTCGCAAAGCTGAATTTTTTGATAGTCAGAGAAGTTGACATGTTACTCCCAATGAAGTTATTTCAGATTAACGCTTTTACAAATATGATATGCAGGCTGAGACAGAAGTGTAGACTTCAACAAATTGCCAATAAGCATCTTGCGCAGGAAGACTTAGTTCTCTTCAAAGATAAACGTGTTGTTTTAGCTGCTCAAGCGTTCCGTTTTGTAAATATAACTTTTCTACTTCATTTGATTAGACATACAAGGAATTCTACAGGAATAGACACGTGTTGTATTTGTAGAATATCAAGTTGTCTTTCAACACTAATTGGCGATTAGCTTGCAATGATGTTAAATTCATATATACACTAACGGGTCAATCTAAATAAATTTAGATCAACAGATTTTTTATTTTGTCATACTGTTGATCTAAGATCGACCAGTGTGAGAGGTCGTCCCGGTGACCTTTCGTATGCAAATAAGGAATTCGCGATTTGATCAATCAAATTCGACGTCACAAACAGTTCATAGTCGCTCATTCAAGGTGTGAACGGAAGGAACATATAATAGCTTTTGGCTGTTCTCAATAATAGTGTGCCTTGAGAAAAATAAATCTTGTTTTTGATACTGATAAGAAAAATACCGGTAGGTTGATTTTATTTTGGTTGTATGAAATATATTTAGTTTTATGATTGACAAAAAATCAATATTGTTTTAATTATTTGGATGGAAATGAAAGAAATTAGTACAAACGAGTTTGATCAAAAGGAGTTACCTCCCCTTGCATGAGGATTTTCGTAAATATTGACATTTATCATGCTCTAACTTTATGATTATTATTCGCCACGTTAGTATCTGTGTGATGTGCAATCATCATTTGTCATTGACAACTAGCAAATACGCTAAATCATTTTAAAAAGAAAAAATATAATCTATTAATACATCCAAGCAATCGGATTGTTCATCGAAATGGTCGCTCTACTCCGCTCCAAATGACAGAGCTCCGAACATCATCCATTTCAAAAGATGTGCTGCCGAGTTGTTTTAACTTCCAGCGAGCTAGGGCAACTTTTCTGATTGGCCGAGCGGCTGATTTCAGAGGTCACCGGGATGACCCGCCTTACGGGCCAATCTTAGATCAACATGTATGACCAAATATAAAACCTGTTGATCTAAATTTATTTAGATTGACTAACGGGTAAAAGAAACATCGAAAATACGAGATATTTTCAAACTACTCAAACAGGGTTTTTCATTGTAAAGATGATGGAGACGTTTAACTATGTTTAAACCATGTATAAGGAAGAGCTTAAATGGATTTGTGCAGACGTGCAACGTTTAGGTGTAGATAATAATACTGATATCTAGCATAATAACGCTGTTTCATTTTCACCGAAGCGTCGCCTGCAATAAGGAAATTGAAAAATCCACAGAACCTTTAATACTTTATGCAGTAGGTATTGTGCAGTGACTACTTTTTTCTATGTCTAATGTTGCGTTATCACAGATAGATTCCCTGTTTGACATGATGAGATAACTTTTCTTTAAACACCAGATCACAGTGAAATCCCACTTACTAGATCAAAACTTAACAAAGTCCAGTTCAAACCCACTGTCGAAAACAACAGATGAGCGTATATACTTAAGTGTATATTGCATAAAGCAAACGAGACTCTGTTCTCGTTCATTGCGAGCGCAAGTTTACGACTGTGTCAGAGACACTTTGACGTATATAGAGATTATTACCCAATGTTTTTCGAAACGAGTGTGCTTTTCAAATTACCCGATCGAGAGCGAATAAAATTATAACGATAAAAAACGGTCCTCTACCCTTGCGAAGACCGGCAATAATGACGCCAGAAGCAATGGTTATATGACATCACAGGCGGATAAATTTTATACGGAAAGTAGCGCTACAACAGTTGTTGCTAAATTGTGGTGTGACAAGAATTGTCAAAAAAAATTCAAATACCAGTATTTATTTGATTATTACTTTATTCTTGGTGCGACAGTCGAAAGCGACTGTCGAAAGCAAGATATCGTTACAAGAAGTCATAACTGCTAAACGGGCCTCGATCAATTATTTCAAGTGAACGTTTTAACTTAACCAGTTTCGGTCAACATTTAGATAAAGGAAAGCCATAACACTCATTTATAAATATTCTTAATAACGCATATCATCGAAAACAAAGTTTGCAAATCACTTATTCTAAGTCACTCATTGCCAGCAAGTACGTCTATAATTGGTATAATAACAGTGTGTATATATTTATATCCACTCCAGCTAGGCGGTTCTGCTTATACAAATACACTCGTCTACTTGTACATGTGTATTTTGTATTTCTCTCTTACACGTCGTGCTGAGCAGCACTTTCCCAGCTCACAACAGTTAGAGGGTGAAACAGTACGTTGTAATTCCTTCGTCAGTCGGGGGCGGTTAACCCATGTTATTTCGTCATTTAAGCTCAGAGGTAGATAAGAAACTTAATCTAGCAAGTGGTTGCAAATTTCGTGTTGCGAATTCTACAGGTTGCAAATTCTTCAGGTTGTTTTATGACGTTGTTTTTATATGTTAGTAATTCTCTGTCTCTTTTAAATAAGTTTTATTTTATAGGCTGGTATTTCGTTTTGAAACAATTTCAACGTTAAGATAAAGGACGCGAATAAAAGAACCGAAAAAGGTGTAGTCAAATATAAAGTGAGCGACGTTTATAATTTTTTTTCAATAAAATTGCGTAATTCCTTGAACCGTTGTTGACGTTGTTATTCTCTAAAACAATGTTTCGTTTCGTGTTGCAAACCTCCATATAGTTGTTTTTATGTTGCATTCTTGATTCTTTTTCTTGTTGCATTTTAACATTTCAAATACTCTGAACCATTGTTTAACTTTGTTGTATTGTCTCATAACTGATTTTATTAGATTTCGAAAAGCAATTTTCAGCAGCAACTTCTCGGTTAGAGAAAAGTATAACACCACCGGTAACCTTTGACATTTCATAAATTCCAAAACTATGAAATTCAATTTAATAGGCGATGAATGTTAATAAGTAGAAAGGCAATCGAATGTTTTGGTAGTGACTTATATTATACTTACAGTATGGAGTATCAGACTCATGTTTTACTTCACTGTCCTTTATATGATGATTACCGTTTTATTCAATCATTGTAATTACGCCAATGAATTTTTTTCTGCTTTTACTGATATCCAAAATTGTGTTTTATAATGTTCTGCAAATGATGTATTTATACCTGCTCTTTTACAGTTTAACGTATGATCTATTTACTTTATAGTCTCTCATAACCAATGTTTTGGTGTCTCACGTTTTACATTGAATTTTTCCTTTTCTTTTATATTTTATGTAAAATGAGGTGAAACTTTAATAAAGTATCTGTCTGTCTGTCTGTCTGTCTTTTGACAGGGAAACTAATCGCAAGTATAACTTACATTTATTGAGCTTCACTCCAGTACTTTATTGCACGCTTTGGTTGTTATCATTGATTTTCAACGTTATACTATATTTTTGTTGTCTTAATTTATAAACCCTGTCTATGTTAAACCTTGTCATACATAATAATGGAAATTTCATGGTGGTTTTACTTGACATGGTCTGATCTGACTCCTCTGAGGATATATATCAATCAAATATTGTTTTGCTTAATAAGAATTTATTTAACCTGTCAATATAGAGTACTCCCACACACATTAATTGCGGCATATCCATATTGGTTAAGGGAATTACATTTTATTAAAATTTCCACAAATATATATTACCTTTACCAAATCTAGCTTCTACAGATGGTTAGACATCTTATTTCTCAACCCGATTCTCTCGTTAATGTAATACATGTATGTGTTATACTTTTCGTAAGTTATTCCCCTTTTTCCCCCTAACCGTCCCTTTACATCTTAGAATATGAAATTGGTTCGCTTGTCTTGTCGAGTGTAAAATATTGCATGTTTCCAGGGCACTGTTTGTACGCTAGGACAAGGTGTTCTGATCTGAGGATGTAACATGTTCGTTTACATGACGTGTCCATTAGTCACTTAGACAGACTGGCTCGTCACGCTTCGTTGATCACGGACACGCTCCGAGAGTTCTCTAATCATAACTAATGGATCGGGATAGAGGCAGATTGTGAAGTAACTAAAACGAGATGTACCTGCACTGGATATTTGATGAGGCAATTAGTTGATTGCTTCTGCTCGCAGAGAACTACAGCTCGTTGAAATGCTAGAAATGCAGTACAATGGTAAACTCCAGACATATTACAAATGGAAACTCTCTTGTAAATGACATTTAAAACGATGTTTTATCAGTATTTAAAAACAACCACTTCTGTGTTGAATTTGAAGTTAGAACTTGTTGATTCAATTGTAAGCGATAACGTTTTCCAAAGAAATTCATTGGATAACAGCATGCCAACAGTTAAGTTATGAAATTAAGATGTAACTGCGAATAAGTGTTATTATCGTGAAGTACTTTCTCATAAAAAGGAAATTTTCTAATGTGATACAGTTCTGAAGTAATCGAATATATTGAAAAACAGAAGAAATATTTTCTCAATTACTATATCTATACGAATATGTAAGTCTGTCCACTAATATCTACGAAAAGCACTAAGGGAATATATTTATACTATATTGATCAAGATATTTTATTCAATAATACTTTCTTGCTATAGTGTTAATTAAACGAGTTTTTTTTCCAAAACTGAATTCCACTGAGCAATGCTAGAGATTAACTATGCAAGCCCCTCATCCAACAACGCTGTTTCTAATTAGACCGAATTTTCCATTCCAGCTCTTCCACTGCCCCCTCAAGGATTGTAATCCAAGAGTGATGAATCGCCCTTACCATTTCTGTAGCCTCGGTTAAGTCTCTGACGTCTTCAGAAATTGACATGAAAATAGTTGCACGTGCTACACGTGAGGCACGAAGTATTGTTGAGATGACTTCGTGTAAAGCATGATGCACGAGAATATGTCATCACGATGTGGTCATGTTACAAATAGAAAAATTTACAACCCTTGACGTGAAAAACGCGGGAAAATCGTGATTCCCATGCAGTGCGGTATTTGGAAGGCACTTTCAGGAAGAAACGAAAAGAAATCATACTGCATGTGCAGTAATTAAGATTAAACACTCTTACACGTGTAGCTTTCCTTAATACCTGACGAAACCGTTCTGCATATGCAATGCAAAAAAAATCCAATCTGACAAGGCTTAAAGTGAAAAACATGGTTTATATTTTGAAGAAGGAAATTTTTGGTCCTCTTATTTTCTTTTAAGGCTATTGTTTCGTAAAAGAATATTTTAGAACCACGGGATTTAAATCATTAACAATGGTTGCAAAGATGTTCGTATTGTAGATAATATCTAGATATTTTAACGATGTGTTTAAGGAATGGTAAAATACCTGAAACGACGGGGATTCAGTCTATATCCAAAACACCATGATGGATTTCTGTTTTGGCAGAACCAATTGTAGAATTCTGGAACAATCTTTGACCAAACCTAATTTTAGACACAAATTCTCCAAGAGGTCGATACATTCATTACTCTGGTTTTTACTCTATGTGAATCGATTTTTGAATAAATTGTGTTTCCTTTGGAAACACAACGCTATATATTCAATGTATATTCTCGAAATCAATAACGATATGACGATAGTTTGTCGACGTTCTATGTTAATCAACTTTGAAGGTTTGAGGTTTTGTAAGTGTTTTCCCTTTTATTCCTTCGTTTAATATCTATGAACTTAAACACTAATCGCCTAAATTTTGAAATAAAACAGACATTTTTCAGATTTTTCCATCTCAGTTTTGTATTTGAAAATATTTATTATTTTCTGAAAACATGTGCTGCCTCTGGGATCCATACTAGACAAGAAGCATATTTTACATATATCCAACTCGATGACGCAATAAATACTGGGCAAAACAAAAACGTATATTGTAACCTTTAGGATAGATATTTCATTATGATGAAATAAATTAAAATTCATGACTTCTATATTTCTAACTATACTTATTATTTCGGACTGGTATATGATCAAGATTATACAAATGAGTCATTCATCAACATTAGGAAATTAAATCGAACAGTTTCTTCCATGAAATACCCTCCACGTATAACTTTTATTCAAATGTCCCCTTATCCATTTCAGCTGACCTAGATATTGAGTAAGATAAATAGCAGTGTGTTGGCTCATTGACAACGTGCTACATCAAGAAGGCCCTTATGGCTCAAACTTACATCCATAAAGTCTTTTCATCTACTAGTAGTATAAACTGTTGAACTGTTTTTAGTTTTCTCTCGTTAAGAGGTCGTTGCATTGTAGAATTACATTCTACAGTCGAAAGTTTGCCAAACAGAAATGAGTAACAAGTTTTCAAAATATTTTTGTTTAGTTATGTAGCGTTTGTAAATAATAACAACTTTGTTTTTTAAACCCGCTTTGAAATCAACGATATTATAGTAATTATTTAATAATTTGTTCGCGATGGTCAACTCCATAATCACGATTTTCGATTTCTTTTTGAGAAATTCATTATCCAATGTACTGGTTTAATACACTTATGACGTCACTACTCACCTCGATTATCCGTAATTATCATTTAAGTTTCTTTTCATGAGATCCGTTTATACCTAAGAAAACGTGTTACCATGCCGTTAACCTATACTAACATGTACTTTTGGTAAAGCTTTGATCTTTCGTTGTTTTTCTTCTCTGGAAGAAATTGCTCGTATTGTCAGGAATACAACACAAAGGGATCATAACGTCTATTATGCCAATTGTTATTTTTATCTCAATGGCACAGTTTCTGTAGACTCGACCTCATTCCGTCACTTGCAGGAACCGAGCTCGTGATACAGTGTCCCCATATTGGTCCTTGGTTTTGAATGAGGTTGGCACAGAAAAATACGAATTTAATTCTGAAACACTTAAAGGGGCAGTAGCACGTTTTTAGGAGGAATATAAGGTGATGTCAGGAAAATGACAATAAATGGTTCCAATTGAAAGACAATGTATTTAAACTAAATAGAGCAGTAATAATTCAAATATATAATGTAAAGTTTAGCCATGCGATTCCTTTTTCTTACACAAAATGAATTAAAGATGTTCACACAAAATGGCCGCCACTGGAGTTAATGTAAATCTTCATACTTTGTCCTCTGACTGTGGATGATTGGTTTGTGTAATGAGATTTGTGAGGTTGTTTTTTCTTGCAAAAATAAATTAAAGGTGTTCACACAAAAATGGCCGCATATGGATCTTAGGTGAATCTTCATACTTTGTCCTCTGACTATGGATGATTGGCTTGAGTAATGAGATTTTTGACACCGTCAAAATTATACATTTAGCATTAACTAACATTTATCAGTGAAAATTTTAAAATTTAAAATAGTCAAAAAACGTGCTACTGCCCCTTTAATGACACAATGTAGATCGGAATTTTGTTTTAAATAAGAGCATACATAGCTTACTATCTATCTTTGGGAATGAATGGTTTATACTTAGAGCGAAGGATTGACGAGACAATGGACAAATGTTTGTGACAATCTATTATAAGATATATGTATTTTGTCACCAAGAAATTCCTTGCTTATCCATTATAATTGGTTACAGTCTTGCTTTTCATGTTCTTTTTAATTTTTATGAAATGATTAGAAGAGCGTTAAAGGGGAAAGGTTGGTCTCATCTTTTTTGACATTTTGAACATACACGTAGCAACAACGGAAAATGGTTAAGATCCAATAATTATGATCTTAATCAAGAGTTAAAAGGGTAGTGTTGTTTTTTCACTTATTTTTTTTTCAAGATTTTAGTTTATGCCAAATGTATTATCTCAAAAGGTTCAATCTTTTCATAAGTCATCCCGAGAGTAATTATAATGTATCAAGCGAAAACTGTTGTTGGTTATTTGGTCCGAGCACCTCTAAATCATTTGAGTTAGGTAAAAGGATTGGCGCATGCTAGTTTTTATTAAAACCACTGTGTTGCAATTGGTTACATTTTAGTCGTTATAGGGGACCCCTTCGTTTACCTAACAATGCTATTCTCCATTTCTCTAAACCTTAAAGCGTCCCATATGTACTATTGACAGTAGCGGTGACCCGAAGAGGAAATAGGTCAAGGAAGATTAGGTAGTCAGTTTGATTGATGCCATGATAAAACTTTCGCTTGCATGACTTCAATTATTGGTAGTATTGATGTGAGAGGGGGTTTGGTTAGGGGGGAGTTAGGACGGAGAGATAGGAGATTTTAAAGTTTAAGGGGGAGGGGGAGGGTTTATGGGGAAAAGAGGTTTAAGAGGGAAAGATGCGGGCTAGATAAGGGGTATTCGAGAGTTAGAGACGAGGAAATTTGAGGGAGAGATATAAGTTGTCGGGGGGGAGAGATAGGATATTTTACGTGGGGAGATAAGATCTAGGGGAAGAGCAGGGTTTTTAGGGGATTTATGAAGGTTTTGAGATGAGGGGTAGGAGGCTTAGAAGAAGAGGACGAGGTTTCAGAGCGAGAGGAAGTAATATGAAGGGGAGAGATAGAAGTGTATAGAGGGATGTTGAGATGTTATCTCCATCATCCTTGGGAAATGTTGGCATCGACAATTTGTCTGTTGGTTTCCAGTTTTTAGCAAAAGAATATGGATAATCGTCATCATTATGCATTGAAATTTGTTATTTTGAAACTTTTGTTCCTTCACACAATTTGGTTTCAAGAACAAGGGTCCTTGGTCCAATGCGAATGTTATTTTCAAAGACAAAGGTCGGTTGTACACCAAAGCATTGATTCAATAGGTCCAATGTTCCCTAGGAAAAGGTTGTTTCATAGACTGCAGTTAAAACTAGAGTCATTAGCTCTGTAGTTCGCCAGGCCCCCAAGATACATTTCATACGGTAGAACACTTGCATGGAAACTATCATGTTTGATTAAATGTAATGTAGCAACATAAATTATTTATCTGCTTGTCGGTTTAATCAAATAAGATTTTAGCATTTAGATGCCCCCGCTCCAAATAAATTTAAAGGAGTAACCTATATAACCTGTCCACATTAACAGTGACACTTTTCTATCACTAGGTAAAAGTGTGTACATCCCTCAGAAATTTCAGGTCTCGGGGTGCAGCGATTCTGGAGAAAAGTTGAAAAGTAAAAAGGGTTACCCAAAAAACCACGGCCCATGCCATTTATTAAACCCACCTGGATGCCGTTGCACTTAACACTAAGGTGACCTTAATGCAAGATTAAAGGATGGCACTAACGTTAACCTTAATGTTAAGTTGTTTTGTGCAACACCCTTTCAAACCGATGAGCTAAAACAGAGGACCAATTAAGGGAAAATCCTATCAGGGTATTTTTTTGGACCGAAAATTCAAGATAATGCAGTGGTGCATTCTGTTCTTCGTCTAATTGTTAAATCTAGAACAACTAAATGTAACCATCACTAACATATATGAAAAAAGTGTGGGATAATCATATAATAATCAAGTAAAAACAGGGAAGTACTATTGAATTTTTCCCCGCAAAAATAACACGAGAGAACTATCCCTTTCACCAAGAAACGTCTCTTTGCAAGACAAAGGACTCGTTATCCTTATTTCAAAATCCATTTTCCGAGTCCTGCTGAAACATTAGCTAATTTTGTTCTAAACTGAAATAACCATACCTCGACCACTTGAAAACTCGACCCCATTCGTTTACATGAATGTTATTTCACACAAAACATATGGATTGGTGAACAAGCCACAAGGTTTATTTCAACATCGCTTCTTAATAACATGACATGTTTGGAATACATTATATTTGTTTGAACAAATTATTTATGAAATATAAAATTCTAATGTAACATCAAAATTTATTAGTCTCTCGTTAAAAATGCAAAAGAATTTCAATAATGATATTTGATACTAGAGACTGTCTATTGATTCAAAATAAACACTGATAACGAATTTAGGTATTTCATTACGAACCAATCATCGCTTGAAATGACGTTATTGAAAAACTTACAAAACCTACATGTCAATAAATTTAATTTAATAACAAATATACGAGCGTCTGATGTATGTTTATTATTACGCGTCTCATATTACACAATACAATTGTGTAATATTGAAATATTTAGACAATTAGATTAAATAATCAAGGTAACACGTGTGTCTGGTCGTGGTTTTGATTAATATGTCTATCAAGTGTGGATTTATTATCATAATACGCTTCCTCTTCTTGTCTGGGTCAAATTATGATTCAGCAATGAAATCATTAACCTTATTCGTTCATATCCGAAAAAGAACGGGAAAAAGAAGACAACCTTGTCTAACATAGACGCGTTCTACCCTTTATCCTGGACAAGCTTTATGAATATTTGAGTTTTTATATTTTATCAGTTTACCAATAGGTCACCAAAACAACATATGATCAAAACCGATATTTTATCAGTTAGCGATGAAACCCAATAGGTCATGGTTCGGTGATCATCTATTGCTTAGCCATACTGTAGCAAACTATCCTCTTAGAGTGTTATTTCTTAACTCGTTGACTACTGGGAATCTTTTTTGTAGGTCCCACTTTTCAATGCATGTAACCTTTCAGTTCTGCTCAGTTAACTAACTGAAAATAATACATATAGTATGAACAAACAAACATTTATTGGAAAAGTTTAAAAGGAAAAAAATCCTCTCTCTTGGTATGAGATTCATATTAAATTTTGATAGCAGAAGACTGTCAATGAACTTCCAAAGTTTTTAAGTATATTCTTGAAATTACTTTGTACTGAAATGTAAACTGTCAATCGCTAAGAAGTATTGATCTGTCGTAGACAGAAACACGCCATAAGAAGATAGTTTAATTATTGTACGCTGCTGCTAAAAATGGCGCTATGATGGTTGTTTGTTTATTTTACATGTATTTTAAAATGTGTTTATAGTGGTGTTAACGTTTAAGTTGATGTAGATTTAACACTTTGATAATGAATAGAATGCATCACTGCTTTCTCTTGAATTTTGTTTCCACAAAAAGACCCGGAGAGGACTGTCTCTTTGAGAGTATTATCAGTGTAGGAAATAGGCCTGTTCTACAACCGAAAAGTGGTTACTTTTGGGCTTGAGATGTAAGTTTCATTGTTACCTTATTCCATATACTTACATAACCAATTCACCACAACAGGCCAGGAATAAAGCTCGTAAGTCTGATTTCTTAAAGAGCCACTCCGTGAGTTGTCTGTGGCTAAATATGCCTTACTTTACAAATAGTGTCAAGAAATCGAAAACTGTCAATTGAAGAAAAGTCATTTGAAAGTTTATCGATTTGGTAAAGAGACAGGAAGGTTTGAATTCGCGAAAATGATCGAAAACCGGACAATGACGTGCGTCAATCAGTAAACGTAATTTTTAAAACTAATCTTACCATTCAGGAAGACAGTTACGAGTGATAATGTTTGGTATTCATGTAAATTGGATGTCTGAAATCGACTTATATAATGACTGTCGTTTGATACATGTATTTATCCTATGATGACCATTTGGAGAATGAAAAATATTTTGAACGCATATCATGAACAATTCCATCTATGGTTGTCCAAAGTAAACAATATATGATGAGAATCACAGAGTGGATCTTTAACGGTAAGGAGTTAAACACAGAACCAGACTTCTACAAGGTGCCTCGCTCTGACTGTTCTGAAAATGAAGATGACAAAAAACACGGAGTCTTGTTGGTGTGGGAGCTCAATCCCGCTGCTGGTTTATTGACATTAAGTCGCAAACACCTCTCTCCAGAGGAGCACAAGGAGAAAACAAGAGAGAAAAGACATTCATTCCTCCAAGAAAACTTCAAAATTGGTTTTCTAGGCCTATTCCACTATGAGGTAACCGGTGAAAATTATGCGTGGCAAGTAGATGAACAGAAAGTCTCACAAAGAAAGGTACCATCGGACAAGTGGATCGTGTCACGACGTATTATAACTGCCAGTACTTCGTACAAATGATGACATGGGTGGGAACCAATTAGCATGGGCCATCCGTAATGACATTACTAAATCACCTGGTTATATACAGGGCTAAGAAACTCGCGTCAACTCATTCACACTTCAACAATACACCCAACACGTGGCTCCAGAAGAACACGGACATGCCGGAAGGGTGTCGTCATCTAAGATACTATTAAGTCTTATTCTAGTAACTTCTCTAGGTCGTACCCGATACCCATGTCCGCATGTCCGTTGTCCAACTGTCGCCATTACAAACACACCTTGCTCAACAAGAGCAGTGAAACAATTCGGCCTTGTTATCGTTCCTCGACCAATCAGAGCTTGCCATGTCATCTGAATACATTTACATGTTTGTTCAGGTTTTAATCAGTTGGAGACATATTCTCTGATCTGATGGTATTGACAGACCTTGCTAAGCTCTGATTGGTCAATTCCTGACAGAGTTGACCAATAACATTGATTAATCTTCAGTGCTGAGAATTATCAGTTAAGAAGGTTCTGATTGGTTGAAATATTACAATGCACTGAATCTGACCAATAGAAAAACAAGTAAGTCTCAACAATGAAACTTTGGGAGATTCACATCTAAGAGAATACTGCTTGAAAACACGGAAAGATTCACAAGCTAAAATATAAGAAAAAATAACAATAAAATATCAAACATCAACATACAGGCCTCAAAATTATGATTCATGTTTTAAGAAATAACATATAGAGATACCAACCATTAGACAACGTTATTGAACCATCTAATAATTGTCAAAAACATAATAAATTCCTAAATTCTCTACCCGTGTAAGAACACATTTTGACAATTATTTTAGTAGAATCCTAATAATGCATTAACAAAATTTGATAATTATTTTTAAAAAATCAGAGCGAAAACTTAACAAATTCATCAATAATTCAGTGCATTCCAATAACAAATTTAAAATCTTTTTAGTGGAAACAAATGATAAATTCCATTGTAATTCATTAAAATGTTTAATGTGCATTCTCAAACAATTCATAAGTATTCGAATGAAATCCTAATTTTGCATTCTCAATTAATTTAAAACTATATTCATTAAATCTAACCATCAAAGAAGATAAAATAATGTAACTGAAACTCTAATAATAATGCATTACCAAACAATTAATAACAATAATTCAAATGGAATTCTGTCTACATAATTTTCTATCAATTCATAATTATTAAAGTGAAATCAATCATGCACAATTGATTATGATATAAATGAAATCCTAATTCTCATACAATGATATTTATCCGAATCTCAATGGTTGGTACCACAATTAGCAAAGGAAAAAAATTAATTTGGAAAATTATTAAGCTTATATTAATGATAACAGGATAGCTTGATTGTGAGAGTTAAAACATTAGGTGAGATATAGAATTTTTTTTATATTTCTTATCAAAAACAATGAAAAAAACCAAATAGTACTGGTATACTTGTTTGTTTATGATCAATTAATATTACTGATATGTTTCTCTATCTTCCTGCTCAGTCTCTCTATGTGTTTTGAATTAAAAAACAACAACTTTTTTAATGTTTTTTAAATGACTGAAATCAGCCTTAAACCTTTTTGGTTGGGTTTACTTAACTGAAGTTGGCCTTAAATTTGATTTTCTGTGCTTAAATGTAGTCAATAAGCATAAAAAATGGTTACTCAAAAGCTATCAATTTACTTTGAAATTAAAATTGTCATTCTTAAATTATTTGTGAAGCTGCGATATATCTTAGTTCACTAACACTTTATTTTTCAATGCCCAAAAACATTATATTAAGTAAAAAACAAATCAAATCATTATCCCATAGCCTAAAACATACTCCTATAATAGTAAGTCCCATAGGGTAAAAATATACCTCAGTCTCAAGAAATTAAGCCAAGGCATTAAATTGATAAAAGAAAGAAATAACATTTTTAGAATTACAAAACTAAAGTGGTATTTGAGTTTGGCACAAGCAAGGCGCTGATATTTACCGATGGCGCAAACATATTCCATAGGAATGGTTAGTCTTGTATTTCAATGTCCAGCATCTGACCAGACTTCTTGGTAACCATGGCAACACTGATTAAGGCTGTCACAGAGGAGATAGACTAATCCTAGAGCATATCTTCTCCTCCAAGAGAGAAGGAGAGAAGCGAGAAGTCATGACTTTCTAATAGCTGAATCTTAATCTAACTTGTGTGCTCTAATACCATGCCATTTTCTTCTCATGTTTTCATGACTTTCTAATTGCTGATTTGGCTCAGCAATTAGAATTGAAAATAGAACATGTCCGGGATTTCGGAAAGACATCTTTGACAAGGAGCCAATTTAATTTTAAATTATAATTTCTGAATATCAAATTGGCCAGACCTTAGATCAAATATAATCTTAAGAATTGTATGTGCTTTATGCCTTCTGCCTGTCATACTTTCATTATATTTTTCTTAAATGTCTTAAAATTACTATCAATATAAAAATGGACATGACAGAACTATTAGAGGTCTTGAGTTGGGTTAATTTTTGCAAATATTTGCTCTTTAGTACATGATTTATTAGAAAGTTATCATTTTGGATGTTGTTATTAAACATCATTTACATTTTTAATTAATTATGCAAAAGAGAAAAAGAAATTGAATATTTATTATAAATAATTTATTGAAAATATAATATTTCCATACAAATTTTCACTGAATTTATTCAAAATTTATAGTTAAGGTCCTTAAGAATTATGGTTAACAAAATATTAAATAATTTTTTTTTCTTAGAATTTATTTAAAATCATACTAGTCCATAAAATGTTATGTTTTTTAAAAGTCACATACAGAGACTGAGCATGGATTAATATCTTGAGGTTAAACATTGCAAAATGGAGTAAATTGACAAATATTTGAACTTCAATCATAAGGACAAACAAAGCAATATTAACGAAGTACAGTATAGTTAGTAATTATCACAGATCAGGAGCTTCTGTTGTTAGTGAGGAGACAGAACATGGATACTAGAAACAATAATCTACCGTTCTGTTGCTTGCCATAGCAACATTGTGAACATCACAGCCTCAGGTGTAATGAAAACTTGGGTTTTGAAGATTCAAAATTTGTCATTAATATTCTTAGTTCTAATGCAATAAAATTTGTGTGTTGTAGATTAAGAATAGTCTTAAATAGATTCATTAATATTCTTAATTTTTATGTTATAATTTTGGGTTTTGTAGATTCAAAATATTCTTAACAACTGTTATTAATATTTTAAGTTTTCATGCAATAAAATTTGGGTTTTGTAGATTAAGAATAGTCTTAAATACTGTCTTTAATATCTTAGTTCTTAAGCAATAAAATTTGGGGTTTGTAGATTTATAATAATCTTAAAAATTGTCATTAATATTCTAAGTTTTCATGCAATAATTATTTTTTTTAGATTTAGAAATTCTGAAATACTCTGAAATACTGAAATACTTGCCAATCTAGGAAATGGTCCTAATGTGTGGCATTTCATGAACATTAATTTTCAATATTATTCTCTGATTTGAGAAGTTATAGAACTTAAAATGTTTCACTTCATAGTTTCTTTAGTATAAGTTGACGAAATACTGTTAATAATTGAAAAAACTATTATATTGTATGAAAATATAACTGTAATTAATTTTGAAGTTTTTTTTAACAAGTTTGGTTTAAGACATTTCTGACAGACTCAACAAATAAATAATAAAGTTATTATTTTAAACTAAGAAATCGATTTTTCTGACAGACGTAGAAACAAAAATAACAGAGCTTTTTTAATAAATAGCTGAGAAAACATAATACTGTAAAAGATGGTGATATAAAAGCACACCTAACTAAAAAGCTCGGAAATGAAATAAATATTGGCACATGCTTGGGGAAAATGGATAGTTAAAGAGATCAATCATATTGAAAAAAAAAGAGAAGTAAATTATACATATGAGTATTGTGGAAAAAGCCACAAAAATACAGACTTCAAACTAAATTTAATGAGACAGTTTGCCATAGTATTATGCAAACGCTGAGTATGACAGCTTTGGTTTTAAAAAATAAAATCAACAATATGTGAACAAAATAAAAGGTTTTGTGAGAATTTGAATTAAAAGGTTTACATCTATTTTGGACAGAATGTAAAAATGCCTGGTACATGCAAGTCTATATCAATACAACAAATCTATAAATTGACAACTTGTTACTATGGTTTCCTTATGAACCATATATGGAAGGGTCCATTTCCACTTGGCTGGTGGGTAGGTCAGGTAGGTGCCAATTTCAGACTAGTCCATTTTATTTGTAGGGGTGTAAATCACAGAATGGCAGAGGAATAAACTTTTCAGAATACAATGGGAAAACATAATATACATATGAACTATATATATCTTAATAATGTAAACAATCCAAAGATAGTTTGGAATAATGGAAACAACTCCCCACTTCTGTGAACTATCATAAATGACTTTTTTCAAACCCATGGTATCATCTTGTAATGGCTATGGTTTTCTTGACTCAAAAGTATTATCTTAGAAGTGATGAAAATTATTATGATAAATCATTAAGAAATTTTGTTTTGTCTTTGATCATAAATTTGACACTTCTGATGATAATTAATCTTAGTTTTCAAGGAGAGCTAGATAAAATGATACCAGAGGAATGACCAATGAGATTCATGTAATTTCAGTGACACAAGGTTCTTCAAGTATTTAACACATTTATCAATAATAAAACCAACAAATTCTATCAACAACACAATCTAAAACTTTAATATTCTGATATAATCAATTTTATGAAAATTTCATAGGAACCAACTTAATTTTAAATCCTTGTCTTTTGATATAAAAGATAGAATAAAAGTTCATTCAGATATTGATATAAAATATCATAAGCATGAAAATACAAAGTCTCTAAAATTAAAGAATTTCTTAACATTACAAGATAAATATCCACGATTCTGTGCCAAATGTTGATAACAAAGGCCTTTCTTACACAACAATATCCATTACAGTTAATCTACCACTGTATAACAATTTTTGGTTCAATGAAGCATTCATAAAATCTCTTTTTAATAATATCATATTAAACTGTTTCATCTAACAATGAAGAATGGTCAAGCAATATTTGATGTCTTGCAATAGTTACAAGCATGTCTAAAGTGAAATCTCCCACTAAACAATTTTGGTATTATTTCTTCTTACTACATATGTATTTCATGTAGTTGAAAATGACTGTGATATTAGAAATCATAACGTGAAAACAATCATTGCCATTTGCCCTATCATTATAAGGCGGTGGTGGGTAAGCACGAGACTGAATTAAAATCAAATTTCTACCACATTTCTACCTTAAATAAAAAAATTTAAAAAAGAAGATAACCTTGGTATTGTCTTAAAGATTTTTTCTATGGCTATGTAGCTTATCAGGCTTAAAAGTTTGGCCTTCTTGAGCCAAATATCTCTTAAGGAATGTGAAATGTTAGTAGGAAGTGGACCAATTATGGTTTAATGTTCCAAAAATCAACAAGCATATATTCCAATTGATTGCATTACATAAAGGCTTTTTAAGCTGTTTGAGGGAAATATAATTCTTTTCTTAATGGTTAAAAGAGTAAGATCCAAAGCTAAGCATATTTTCAAGGACAAAAATTTAATGCTAATGAATCAAGGTCAGGCTTTAAGTCCTGATTGACACAAAACTCTAAATGACAATCTCTGAATCAGTCTTCATAAAGAGAAATATTAGAAAATCATCAATTGCACCATTTAAGCCTTTCTAAGCAAATAAGGAGCAAATTCAACTTGACTTTTTATAATTAAAAATATTTTTTTATATTTCAATTAAAATCCTGCTAAAATCAGATTAGATAGTTCGAGCCTTATAATGAAGTGGCAAGCAGTCATGATTCAAATACCTTATTTCCATTCATATACTCAAATCACACACAGTTCTTGCAGACGGTGTAAAAATAAGATAAGTAAATAAACTTTGAAAAGAGGAGCTGAAAGGTATCTGAGTATAAGGCTAGCTAAAAGGGATCATCTTGTTCAACTTGCTGGCACTGGGATATTGGAAATTGCTGGACAACGGTCCAATGATTTATAACTTATAACAATGAATATGTAATTTATATGTAATATATTCGAAAAAAATTTCAAATTGAAAGAGAAAAATATTTCAGTAATTTTTTCAACCCATCCGAAATAATTTTGGAAGAATATGTAATTTATTCGAAATTTTGTTCAAATTGTAAGAGAAAATATTTCAGTAATTTTTTCAATCCATCCAAAATAATTTTGGAAGAATGTGTAATTTATTCGAAATTTTGTTCAAATTGAAAGAGAAAAATATTTCAGTAATTTTTTCAACCCATCCGAAATAATTTTGGAAGATAATCATTTTTGAATTTGGTGGAAATAAATGTCCCTAGTACCAGTAGCGAAGATGTGACGGACACACAGGAGCTGAAGGGTCTGTATGTACGTATATGTTCCAGTAGCACGATCTCAATTCACACATACAGCTAGGCTCGCTATGCTATTGTGAGCTTGTCACGTGATCTAGCCACTGTGTAGAAGAGAAGTACAGTGGACGTGTATCAATTGATGTATCGTATTTGACGTGTTTATTGCCTGTGCTTTAGTTGGATAACCTCTCTTTTAAACTGTCTATATCTTAACTCCTTGGTCAATTCTGAGGGCTTAACCAAGAAATGCACCTTTGTAATGTATACATGTATACACGTAATGTATATTTGATTTTCTGAATAATGTCTTCTTTATCTATTGGCATATCTTTTAACTAAGTAAAGGAATTATTTGATCTTAAGCTTACCAATGTTGTTTCTTTCTTGGTCCTGGCAAAGATTTGATAGATAGATAGAATTGGTTTTAACATATTTAAGAAATGTGGTTAAGGTTTAATGCAGGTTCCTTCAGAATGAGCAAACATTTAACGGAGGGGATTTATAATTTGACCCCTGCATGGTTATCATGTTAAATTCAAATTTTAATTGCAATAATTTTGAATCAGTGAAAATGACCAACAAACAATTGTTACCGAAATCACAGCTTGTTTATAAATGGATTCATGGATTGACCACTACATCTACAAAACATTCATTAAATTTTTAAATTTGCTGAAATGACCACAGAAGAACACATGTTCACTTTAAGAAATGAACAAAGGAAAAACTGCGTCAGTTTGTTATCAATGAGCTTCATATACTGGCTTTACTTATGGCTAATTCAACTTTTCTCAGGTTTTTATGATACAATAGAAGAACAAACTTGTTGAAATTCAAGGAAGGACATTTTACAGTTTTCAAAGTTCATAATTTTTAACTCCAAAGTCTCAAGATATCCCCCCTTCTCTTTTTCCAAGCTTGCCCTTTCCTCTGGAATCTCGGTTTCTAAGCCAATCTTTGCTCAATGGTCAATTACATTTTCTCAATGGTGTGCACCTTAATGTCAAACCTACATCCAGTAGCATAAGGCATAAACACGTAAAAAACGATACTTCACTTCTAAGTCGTACTGTAAGGAGAAACAGTTCAGCGCTAGTCGTATGTACACATCACGTTCGAGAATCCACAAGGGAGGTAACTCTGTGTGCTAGTGTTGGAGGGTAAAGAGAATGCCATAATTAGCAAATATCAATAACGTGTTAATGTTGATTGTTGAGAATAGAGCTATTATCTCAGCTGGAAGCGAGAAAATAGAGGGTGCGCGATGGACTGAGAGCCCGAAAGGTCAAAAGTATATCCTTCAAGTTATATCTTCTCAGTTAACTGTGAGATTTGGGAAAGAACTTTTTATGTGTAGAGATTTAACAACCTAGAAATCAGGCATGATGACATTAGTTAATTATATACTTGGTTTTTAGGCTTGTTTCATAAACTTATTGTTAATGATAATTTAAACTGAATTTTCAATAGTCTTAGGGTTGCAAGATAAGTTTTGAAAATTCAAAACGAGCAATATCTACAGCAGGGCAAGCAGAACCCAGAGGACAAATTGAGACGGGGTTGTAGAACATAGGTCAAGAAAGCTTAGGGAAACAAAAGTTGGAATGTTGAACTTTGATAAATATGTACAAATTTGGTAAGTCTGCCACACTGATATACACATTCAAGCTTCATGTATTCCAATAAGGGACAAAGGGTGTAAGGTGTTGGTGATTAAGTCTCAACAGCAGTTGCCTCCCTTGGAAGATTCCGATCACTAGGATCCGATAGATAGTCCCACTGCTAACATCAATGCGTACGATCCGTAAAATAACAGACTGGCTACGACATTCTCAATCGCTGGATAGTAGTCTAATTACATATTGGAGGTGAAATTTTCTAGTGGTAGGAAAATGTAAAATTCAAAACGAGAAATGGAGTCAAACATGTAAAGAGTAATCATGAATAAACTTGAAAGAAAATTCTGTTTCTGGTTGTTTACTTAGATTCATAAAAGTGAAATGACCTCAATTGGCACTTGTTATATCTCTGTGTAATTAAGAACTTGTGGTTTTAAAGGATTGTGGAAATTTAACCTCCAATCTGTGTAAATGTACTTGAACTAAGCTGCTTCTAAGAAATCTGGCAGAGTGAGATAAAAATGCATAGTCATACCCGCAGAGGTCAGGTTCAAGAGAAGACACAGACAGACGTGTCCGCTAGCTCAACTACATGCTAGTTTCCTGACCAATGATTCAATGTTGCACACATTACCACCGTCAAGAATTAAACTTGCTAATCTAAAACATGGGTTTGCACTCATCAATAGACTTGTAGACTGTAGTCAAACTGTTAATATGTAAAAATATGTAAAACAATAACAACGGTTTTCACAGTATACATATACACATGAATCAGAAAGAGCAAAACGAAGAGTCTCAATTGGCCAATTATGAAGGGAATTGAGCTACAGTAATGTTTGGCCCTTAGAAGTGCCCAACCTTAAGAATTAACCTAGAAATAAACGGTAAACGTAGTCACCTGACCGCAAGGTCCAGCTTCACATTGAAGACAATTAAACATCTTCGGAACTGGAAGTCAACACAGGCTTTATCACATAACCACCAGGATAACAGGTCAGTCTGTCCGTCTGTCTGTCCATTTGTCTGTCTGTCCGTCAGCCAGAGGAATCCGAGGAGTCTGGCTTCACTTCACTTCAACACACTCCGGGTGATGACGGGAATGGTATGGTATCAATCCAGGACTACCTCTTTCCAATCTCACTCCTTGAGTGGGCAGGTTAGAGCAGCCCTGGTATATATGGAGCAATATCCACACTCCAAGGGTATATCAACACACATTATTTCACAGGAGTCTCTCGCTATAAGCCTACCCTGTGTTTCATACATGACCATTCCGTTTGGAAGAGACGTTTTCACCCACAACTGTATAACAGTGAAAATTTCCATGGCCAGGGCCAAAATTGAATCTTTTGACCTTGGCACATAATATCCTGTGCATATAACTTGTCCCCCTGAGACGACGGTTCAAAGAAAATGAGAAAATTGCATAAAACTGACTGATCATTGTTTAGCAGTCAACCCTCTGATTATCTACCAGAGGGTGAAGCCCTCTGATTGGTTGAAAGGGACACTGACACTCTCTGATTGGCTGATCATGTAATTCACTGAAGCTATATTACATGATGGCCTCTCGTGACAACCTGTTTGGTTATTACCCTGTGACTGAGAAGAAACCTGGAGTCTTGTGGAGGTTTTTGGTTGAAAAGCCGTTATCATTTCTGAAGCTCTTGGAATGCAACTGCTGTTTGGTTGTTTTGGATGTTGCTTCTTGTATTTGAGGTACACAGAGTACCGTATCACATTGCCTGGAACATTTGGTATTTTACAACATTGACACTGGTCACAGGAGCTCAACTTGAAATTAGCCATTCTTCTTTGAGGATTTTCTATCTTCTGATGTTCAAAAACGGTTCTGAAAAATAATGAGTCTAATGACTGGCCGATTTTTGAAGAAGTCTTCAGATTGGTTGATTTGTACTTATGCCTTATAATTGGTTAAATTGTAAGAGGCCTTGTATTTGGTGATTGGCCAATTTTTGGAGCTTTTGATTTGTTGATTCTGAGCGACCTTGTCAATGATGGTGTCTTTAAAAAGTCTTTCTGGTTGGCTGTTTCTTGCAGAGGCTTGTGATTGGTTGATTGTGACAGACAATGTGACTTGATTATCAAGCGAGAGGCGTCAGTGATGATCCTTACCAATCTGTCCATTCTTAATACTGAAACAGAGGAAAGAATGGAAATGAATTCAAGTAAAATAGATCTTAAGGCCAACCTCATATTCAAAGAAATATCTATTAATGGCAACAATGACAATTATTTGAAAATGATGAACAATAATTTATTCTAAAGATCTTCCATACATGATTTTTATCAGTGTAAGTAAACCTAGCCTCAAAATTATCCGTTTCACTATATTAGGCCTTTTTAGACTCAGTAATAATAGGAGTGAAACGATTAATATTGAGGCTAGGTTTATTTAGACTGGATTTTTATGTAACTCCCTCCATTAGAAATGCTTACAAATTGAACAGAGTGATTATTATTGGCTTATTATTGTTTTCCATTTCTCTGTTTCATATCTGAGAAAACTTCAGGCAACATTTTATTTATACTTGAACAAAATTTCAAACCAGTACTTCCCCCCTCTCTCCTTTTCAATACAATCCCACAATTGAATTTAATTGTTATTAGGCTAAGCAAAATTATCAAAAAAAAATGCAATTCTAAAGTATAAATTAACAATGGATAAGAACACTGCCCTGTCTCAGTCCACATAAAAGTGATTATGGGTTGCTCTTGCACAAGATTAGTACTTCCCCCTCTCTCCTTTTCAATACAATCCCACAATTGAATTTAATTGTTATTATGGCTAAGCAAAATTATCCAAAAACATTGCAATTCTAAAGAATAAATTAACAACGGATATTATGTATTGCTCTTGCACAAGATTAGTATATGATGGACCCTCCAGGACAAGCTTCAATGATCCAGAGCAGTCTGCTGACTGCATAATTACGTTATCTCCAAGAATCCATCGTAAGTATGTAACTACATTATCTGGCTTATCATGACGCTAGTGAAAACATCTGGTATCTTCACCAACTAACAAAAACCTCCCCGGAGCCAGTCACACAGAGCATTACGCTGAGGGCAACCACTGCTACATTTTCCAGGGAGTAAATTCCTTTGGAGACTATAATTCAGTCCCTGAATCATTACTTAACAGTATTTCTTGTTTCCCAAAAAGCTATACACTTTAGTACATTGCCAAGGTAATCAATTGATGGAGTCATTTTGGCTGGTTACATCACTGTATTCACTTTCATGTTTCTAATTTCCTGAAAGGTCACACATTCAACTTTGCTTCCTAGGGGATAAACATAGGAGGTCATTTTGGCTAGTTACATGAACTTACATTACTATATTCTATTTCTGATCTCCTGAAAAGTCATATATTCAACTTTTATTCCTAGGGGATAAACTGAGGTCATTTTGGCCAGGAACAACACTGTTTGAACCTTAATCAAAATCAATGGCAATTAAACTGAAAGAGATAAAGATGGTGTCCTTAAGAATTTAAACTTTTTTAGTATCGTGCCTTTAATATGGAAGAAACCTTACAAGAAGATCATAGCTATAAATTGCTAAAAAAAACTGGCAAGAGCATTGCTATAACTTCCTGGTCGCTTTTCTAATAAATGTGAATAAACGTAGAAGATGTCACCATTGCAGAATACTCTGAGCCCTTGGAATGATTTGAACCCAGACTTTTTAGTGAGAAGCTATAAAATGTTTATTTACCACCATACTAGCACTCCCAAATGTTCTTGGGTGAGTGAGTGAGTGAGTGAGTTATTGTTTAGCGCCCCTTGGGCAATATTGCAGCCATTAGCGGCGACAAATGTTCTTGGACCTACTCTTCTAATGTAACGAACAAGTAAATATAACAACAGGTAGAAGATTTCTCCACTGCAGCCAGGTTAGACCTTAAAAATACTTAGTGCAGAGGACAAGGGAGGGGCTGGTTGCACTGCGAGAGGTAGGCTGGTTACTTAGTTACTGCTGTATAGTCTCAACTAACTACCAAATCAGTAACACACCATCAGTGCCAGACAATGCAACAGAGGAATATCTACAGGATTAATGCTCAAGGAACAAACATTCATATCAAACATGAAAGTAACTACCTTTCAAGAAAAATACAATTTCAGAGAAGGTACGCAATAAATACTACCAACAGAATTGTCAAATCCAAAGCAAGAAGACACAAAATGGTTCTGAGACTGAAATAACAATGTCAAGTAAACAAGGCTGTAACTCCAGCAATAACGTTCATCACCTCCACACCCTTACTGATCAATTCCCACCAAATGGATGTCGATTTCTGATTGTCTGCTGGAGGAATTGGTCTCTGTGAAGGTCTTATTTGCTTAATCAATGTTGTCTGCCTGGTAGATGTAACTAACAGTGCAAGAGAAATTGGTGCCATATTTTGGTTCACTAGCTCAGCCAGGGATGTGGCGCCTATTTTGGTTAGTAACTTTGCAAGATATATTGGTGCCATAATGTGCTTCACTTTCACTGCTAGAGAAATTTATGCCAAATTTTGGTCAACCCACTCTGCAAGAGATATTGGTGCCATATTTTGGTTCACCAGCTCAGCCAGAAACGTTGGCGCTTATTTTGGTTAGAAACTTTGCAAGAGAAATTGGTGCCATATTTTGGTTCACTAGCTGATACAAGGGAAATCTGTAATAAAAAGACAAGGAACATTGACCAATGGCGCCACTTTTGCAAATAGTTAGTTGATATCTAGTGACCAAGAAAACAAAAAGTTTTCCTTTCAATGATATTGTAGTATATCATCAAATTCTAAACTTGTACAGAGAGTGGACTTGATACAATAACAGAATTGACATGTAACTTTGAAAAGCAAAATATATCTGATTTAGAATACAACTTTTCAGTTAGGATAACTTGATCGACATATTTTTCAGTTCAATGCCGTAACACGGAAAAATGAAAATATCTATATTTCTGACCTGGTAAACATCAATGCCAAATTCCTGAAATATCAAAATTACAAACTTGGTAAAATTATTCAATCTACTTTTACATCTTAATAGATTATTCAATATGTAAACAAAAACTCTTCCTGAGCATAGATAAAACTGTCTGGATAAAATGCCTCTGTAAAGTTGAAATTTCAATCGTGATTCATGAAATACCAATACCACCCTTCGATCTTCTTTTACCGTGGCGTCCATAAGAAAACTATCAAGACTTTTCTTTACCAATAACAGCATAATCAAATTTTCCCTGACGTTGTAGGATAATTGGCAACAAGTCAAACCTGAAATGGTCAATATTGCATCCATTGTAATACTCTCTGCTTCTTAAGTTACATTTGCCAGTCATAAAAGGGTGTATAAATTGGCTAATACTTTGTATACATCAAGCGGTTCGGAATTGATTGGCAGAAAACTATCATTGACTGAATATTGCACCAAACGCATTGTGTAATGCACTGGATCTTTGTGCAATTTTAAAGTCATTATATCATTATGTTGAGCAATTTACTTTCTATTACAAATGATTCATTGAATTTTTCATAATCAGAGGATAACTTGGATAGTTTTGGTAACCACCTTATTATTTCTGAAAAGATGGGTAGTTTGTAGAAATAAGTATGTTAGTTTAATGCTTTGAAAATTACCTCACATACAAGGTTTAATGGTTTATAATCATTTGAAATTTAGAGAAAAATGTAATTTAAGTACAATTCAAACCTTTGTATTAAACCTAGACTAAAATTTAGTCTATGAAATATTTTAAATAATTACTGTACCTTCATTTATATTATTTTATTTCTTGAGGCTTTTAATTTCATAGCAGAATTTAGAACTAGACTGTATAAAGGCTCCTATATAATACACAGTCATAAAGCAGGACTATATTAAACCCATTTTTGGAAGAAATGTTAAAACGTTAAACATTCCATATATTTTCAATGAAGTTACAATTACTACATTTTAATTCCTTGCTACTGTATAGTTGAATGAATTTATAGTGGCAACTTTTCAATGCAATACAGAGCTCCAACAGTGTTATGGCTACCTTAAACAGTTTTATGTAATTTTTCAAGAAATGTACCATTTATCTTCCATGATAAGGGAAACCATGAGACCAAATGTATCTGAATAAACCATAAAAACCAAATGTAACTGAATAAACCTCATGAAACTATTTTGACATGGACCTAAGATGATAATATGAGAACATGTAGTATTGAGTACTTAAGAAATCTATTTTCAATGACTGAACTTTTGTTAACAAGTTTCCATTGACATGAAAGCAAATCGATCGAACAAACATTTGCCTGGCAACATTGTTACATCGTATTGATTTCTTAAGTTGAGCTATGTAGACTCGTATCAACCTAATTCAAATAGAGATCTATATTTCTGTCGTGTTTTCATGCAAAGCGATGACTGCTGCACCGATAGCCTTGTCGTAAACCTTGTTCTGGGATGGGCAGACTATACCGCGTAGTTCACTTTCAATCTCATCGATGTCTCATGAGAGCTCAGAACCTCACTTTCGTCTGCAACTTTTCATAGCATTAATATTTGAATTTTCTGACTGTAGATGTTAAACAAAATTGTTTTAGATCTAAGACCCATAACATAAATATGCTGGGATAATTTTGATTTTAATTGCCTCATTTTGAATGAAATGATAGTATGGTAATATTTGAAATGAAGCTGGCTTGAGAACATCTAAAAGCACAGATGTAATGGTATAACGTGTCTTTCTTTGCAGTTTGTGATTGTTGATAAAAGAATCAGTTCTTGAATGGCATTTAGATGTTGGTTGTGAATAAGATAAATCAAGGTGTGAAGGAACAAATTATTTAGTTTATTCTGATACCATATTACAAAGATAACCTTTCCTTATGTCACAAGCTGAAAAGGGGCACGGGTTTGCCTTGAAACCTCATATGTGATATCATAAAGAAGAAGTTCATTCATATCTACTTGATAAAGGATCTGATAAGCTTAAATAATCCATTGAGTAAGGAACCAAAAGATTAAAACCTCCGATTTATATAAATACTAACACACCTAAAGATTAATCTTTCTGGCCAGAAAAAAACATGAATTAGCAGGTACATATGTTCATCGCAAATGGTTTGAAATACAAAGTGTCTGGTTTCTAAGTAAGTAATGTGAACATTTCTCAAACAAGCATCACTAGGTGCATGCAGCTAACCAACGACAAATATTTGGTTAATCACCTGTAACTTTGCAAAGTTTCTGGATTATGAAGTGTTGGGTTTGCAAGGTATCTTGTTTTCAATACTAGGTGCTGTTATGTGCAGTTTACCAACACCATTATCTAGTTAAATCATCAGCCCCTTTGCATAGTGTCTTGATTATGAAGTGTCTGGTTTGCAAGGTATCTTGTTTACAACACTGATGATGTTATGTGCAGTTTACCAACACAAATATCTTTTTCAACTGTCTGTACCTTTGCAAAGTGTCTGGATTATGAAGTGTCTGGTTTGCAAGGTATCTTGTTTACATATTGTATTGTTCTCCAACACACAGCACTGGATGGCGTTATGTGCAGTTAACCAACGCCGATATCTGGGTTAATTAAGATGCATTGATCCACGAGGTACACGTATTTACTCACAAACATTCATTCTAGATGTCTCTTGGTCCAATGATGGTCTGATCAATGCACACAAGCTCATGTTAACATCAAGCAGACGTGTTTTGTTGAAAATCATTCATTGGGCGGCCATATTGAACGCTTAGCAATTTGCAAACACAACATTGGTTACGGCTTGTTTAGGATGGTTTTTGTTGATTCTTCTTGCCTTAAATGATTGGTTTAAATGATCCTGAACATCTTTATTATTGAACTGCATTGGAAATCATCGTCTGGAAATTATTATATGCATTTCAATCATGATTACTGCAGTTTACTTGTCAATTCTAAGAGAACTGTAAGGGAGTCCATTTTCTAACTTATCTAATTTCTATCAATTGTACTATTTATTTTATCCATTCACATCAATTGGTAATAATCAAATTCCTCAATTGGATCATTATGTCTAGGGTGCCCTTTTTAGATAAGTTGGAACATATTTTCCTTTTTTCGTACCAAAACTTCATCCTCAAATTTCATATATATTAACTTATATCAAGCAAGTAAAAAGGACCATTTCTAACTTTACCTTTTTGGAATATGAACCCAAATTCTAAACAGGTTTGCCAGTATGAAAGAGAGCTATTCCTATCTCTAGAGAAGACCCATTAAGGAAGACATCATCAGAAATACCAACTAACATGAAAGCAAGAAATGGGGCCTTTCCTATATTCTGAGGATGCCCTTTGCAAATTCTAAGAACAGGTTTGCCAGTATAGATGAAAAGCCTACATTGAGCCATACCTATTTCTGTCGCCAGAGAAGATTTTTTATGAAGGCATAAGCATTGTCAACTAACATAAAAGGAAGATATGGAACCATTCCTAATGTTTTAAGATGTCCTCTTGGAATTTGAACTCAAATTTGGTCTGCCAGTATGAAGGAAAAGCCTAGCCAGACTGAACCATGCCTATTTCTGATGCCAGATAAACTGTTACCAAAAGCATCAGCAATATCAAAGCAAGAAACCTGTCGTTCCTAATGTTTTAAGATGTCCTTTTAGAATATGAACTCAAATTTGGTCTGCCAGTATGAAGGAAAAACCTCAACACAGACTGAGCTATGCCTATTTCTGGTGCCAGATAAACTGTTACCAAAAGTATCAGCATTATCAAAGCAAGAATCCTGTCGTTCCTAATGTTTTAAGATGTCCTTTTAGAATATGAACTCAAATTTGGTTTGCATGTGTGAAGGAAAAGCCTCGCTACAGACTAAGCCATGCCTATTTCTGGTGCAAGATAAAACTTATCACCAAAAGTATCATCATTATTAACTAATCATTATCAAAGCAAGAAACCTGTCCTTCCTTATGTCTAAGGATGTGCTCTTGGAATTTGAACTGAAATTTGGTCTGCCAGTACGAAGGAAAAGCCTCGCTACAGACTGAGCCATTCCTATTTCTGGTGTTGGGAGAGACTCATTACCCAAAGCATCAGCAGATAGGTGCCCAAAATCAATACTAGATATCCAGAACGAGCTCACTCACTATGTTTTCTGGCAGCGGGGTCTGCTTTCGATGATAGCGCTCATTTTCGAGTGCCCTTAAGACAATAGCTTCCTGACCCGAGTGCATGGCCCGACCTCAAGAAGAAGCTCCAGATTAATAGGCTGAGAACCAGTTGGCAGGAGTCTATGATTGCACGTTCAGCTATCGAGCCTCATCGAGATGGGTCCTCAGCTTATCAAGCAATGGAGGGGAGCAATGACTAGGAATAATGGCTGAAACTTGGCTCTTAGCAAGAGGGGAGAAGAGGAATATTGAAAGTTATCCAGAGAATTAATTGAGAAATGTTAGAAAGGAGAAATGTTGAGGGCTTCTGGGAGAAGTACAAGAGGAGAAAATATGAGATATTGAGAGAGACTAAAATTTGGCCAAAGCAAATTGAGAAGGGAAATTCTGAAAGAATTCAGAGAAACACCAAGAAAATAAGGGAACCACCATGTAAACTTGTGAGGAAGACAAAGGAGAGAAATATAGAAAGAATAGAGAGAATAAACAATAGTTCGATTTGGACTAAATTATTTTCTCCAATGACCTAAAAATCGATAACTTTTAAACTTCAAACAGAAGGTAATTCCCTGTTTCACCATTAACATAGGAAGTTAAGAAATAAAACAACATTACAAATGTCACTGCCTATCTCATTGTTCATATTCCAATTCATATCTTTCAAATACCACATATCGATCAAATGCATGACAAGCAAATGAAATAAACATTGATGATGGAATATTGAATGATTATTCATGCATGGAAAGGCGAAAAGTACATAAACATGTGTTGATGTCCTCCAAACTATGCCTGATGGTTCAAAGTGAATAAAAATACGCTGAGGCTGCAGTTTATGCTCCTATCATAATTTGCGGATTACTGCTTGCATTAAATGCCTGGACCACTGTGAGACGACAATATTAGACCAATTTCCTGTGCAGACAAAAACAACACCTGTTCCATTACAACATCTGTGCCATGTTTTCTTAAGGCACTTGAGAAAGGCATGTTACCTGTTATATTTATAGATCATGTGACCTGATAATACTTGAGAACTAGGTCACGACAGCATTAAAACTCTGAAAGAAGATTTCTTTGGCTTCAATGACATCCCTAGGATTTCGCATGACAGATTTTAAACATTTAAAATATCATCTTATTAGTTTATCCTTTAACTTGAATTTCTTAAATTTGTTCCATTAATTTCCATATGATGTTCCATGCCAGACTTTACAGAGGTAACCAAAACATATTTGGGCTCCAGACTTTTGTTGAGTTTTGAAAATTGTTCATTGGTTCCATTAATAATCAAGTGTTTGCTTCAAAAATTGCAATTCCCCATAACTGCAAATGATGAAAAATTTAATCCACAAGCAAAAAGATTCTTTCATTGACTTTTTTAAATTTATTTTTTTAGAACTGCTGACATGCCTCCTTGTCTACATCAAACATACATCAAAATGTTTAAAATATGAACTGAAAAAATGACCATTGCAAGAATTATTGAAATAAGAAGTTCACAAATTTTTATTACTGCTGTTGATGATGCAACAATTAAGCACTCAATCATAATTAGCTATGAAACATGACAGAACTAAAATTTTGTTCCTTTGCAAATACAAAAAGAAAACATAATTAATAACTTTGTAAGCATTTTTAAAAAAGAGAGGGATAACCATCACCAACCCATGAAGTCAGTCGCCGAAGGAACAGGAGGGGCTGAATTTTGCAGTTAAATTTTTTGGGGGTTAGACACCATTTATCAGACTTTGTAAGCATGTTCTTAAGGAATGACTAAAAACAATATTAAGTCTTCTTTAAATGAAAGGATTAATATCATGTCTGATCACATGATATACAAAATTTCAAATGTTTTCCAAAAAACATCTTAAGCCCTTTTCCATCAACTCCTTTCCATTGGCATAATTAAAGCCAGCGAAGGCTCTGGGCTACATTAGCTTCAGTCGATATCATCTCCAATTCTATTAATAAGATCAAGTGAAAGGGAGTTATTTCTATGATATCTTAGTGGGGATTTGGCTTGTTGACAAGCAAGTTTGTCTGTGAGTGTACACAAAGTTCAATATCCTAACACCTTCAAGTGGTTTGGCCAATTCGAAGATTAGGACTGGCGCCAAGGTTATGACGAACGAGAGGAAGCTATTGATCGATTGGACCTTCCTAAACTGATGGAACTGTCCTCCAAGATTTACGTCTTCTCCGATTTGGGTTTAAGCTCTCGTTTCTTGAAGCTGTTTTCATGCCTGCATCTTGCCTCTTCGGTATCGATTTATTAAAGGTCGTGACATTGAAAGCGAGTTATTTGCCTATCTTGGAACTCCTTGCTTCGATCATGGAATTTGCAAAGAAATAGTTTGTTGAACCAAAACCAGTATAATACAGTCTGATTAGTAGGATGTTTTGAAGGCCATGGATTTGTTTAACAAATTTGAAATATTTGTAATATCTATATGCAGGGATCTCACCTTACCCTATGTAGTTTTCATTTCTTTTCATGATTTACTAACTAAAATATTTAAAGTAATAACAATAGATTGAAACTGTTGTTAATAATATTCAAAATCAACATTCCCAAGATGAATTGCTTCAACAGGTCAATTGTTTACTTCCTCAGCCATCACATTAAATTCTGTGCCAAAACTTGAATATCAACTTCACTATTAGGTAAGAATTGTATCATCAAGCACATTTTGGATCTTAATCTTAACCAGTGTGATTGGGTAATTAGTCCATAGTTTTCACTTAAATTTACATTGTATGAAATATATTCAAAACATGTAATTCAAACTGAATGAAAGACATGTAACAAGGATCTTTATTACCTTCTTATCAATTGCATCTTGAATGATTTGTCAACTCAATTCCAATTCAACCAGGTACAGTAATAAGCTTTCACGACAAGCAATCAATGCAAGAGTTAAACTATTGAGGGATTAAATGAATCAACCAATATGCAGACCCAAGCATGCAATATTCTATAACCATCAAACTAACCCACATCTCATAACCAGAAACACTTCAAATCAAGAGTTTTTATGATTTAATTGCAAGATCAGCTCCATCCATTTCAACCAGGTAACATGCTTTCAAACTCAGCAGAGCAAGGGTTAAACTGCCGAAGATCATTAAAATATAAGCAGACCCATGCAATAAGTTGTCACCATCAAACTTTAACATTTTATACCCAGACACCTAGAATCAATAAAAGTGAACTTTGCACAAGTTGCTTAATCTTATCCAATTGTCTACTCCTGCTGTCAGGTAAACTGAATGTGATATGAACAATTATTGAGACACATCCAATGAACTTGGCACTCAGATTCTCCAGAATTAGTTGGCCTAAACTGACAATGCTGGCGGTGGGCGACCAGAGATGGCTTAGCACAGATAGCTCAGTCTGCAATAACAATAATTCTTTCTTTCCTCCTCAGTCTGTTTATATGTCTATGAAGATGCTTTCTGCAAACAACATTGACCATCAGATGTAGTAGGTGAAGATATGCACAGTACCTCATCTGGAAATAGTGGGAAAGGATGGTGGTTGAAGATGGTGGTGATGTTGATGTTGATAGTGAAGTTGGTGATTGTGATAGTGAAGTTGGTAATGTGGATAGTGATGTTGGTGATGTCGATAGTGAAGTTGGTGATGTCGATATTGAAGTTGATAATTATGTTGATAGTGAAGTTGATAGTGATATTGGTGATGTTGATAGTGATGTTGATAGTGATGTTGATAGTGAAGTTGATAGTGATGTTGATAGTGAAATTGGTGCTGTGGATAGTGATGTTGATAATTATGTTGATAGTGAAGTTGGTGATGTTGATAGTGAAGTTGATAGTGGGTAGTGATCTTTGTGGGAATGGATGGAAGGATGCATGATTACACTCAACATGATACATTTGGGGTCTTTTGTACGAGCATTAAATGATTAGTGTTGTGTATTGATACATTGAGTATTGTGATACCTAATGTGGTGATATACATATTGTGATATGATGTCTGTATTGAACAACAATAAGGACAATTCTCATGGATGACTCTAAAATTGCTTGTTCAACCTTCACATAAAGATGTTCATCAAAGTGACAAGGAATTTTTTCTATAAAATACATTGAAACTTGTGTTTCATAACATGTATATATCGTGAAATGTATCGTATCAGACATGTCTGTATCATCACAACTCTATAAATGATGATGAGATTGTTTTTTCCCCGATGGTGATGATGAAGCCAAAATTTTACCATACCTTTCATTCTAACACAGTGTAAGCATTCCGTAACCATGGAAACTTGAAAGCAATGTTTCATTACTAATGAGAATGATTAACATTTTTATCTAGTTATTGATCATTTGCAATGAAACATTGGGTGATCACGAAATGTTTCCAGCGTTGGCTCCAAAACATCTATCTTTAAAAATCATTCATTTCTGGATCACCATTTATTCAATGGCACCTAATTCAATCTCTCAAATGGTATTGATTCTGAAATCATCAGCCAAAAAATCCCTGAAACCTTATTCAATTAATCATACAGTAATTGTTGTACAATGGAGAGCTAAATTCAGTTATTACTGCAATGAAGTGCCTTAAATCATTTCTCTGTAATAGGCAAACAATTCTTGAGGCAGGTTGGTTGCTTTCAAGCCTCCTCGATCAGAATATTCTACTAAAAACTATTTGGTACTTTAGTGAATATTGACAATTGATCATAATAAAAATTAGACAATTTGTAACTGTAAAAGTTTATACATATTTGTATAATAGTTATAGTACCGAACATTGAGAGGAAATAATCCAAAATGTGTATTCGTCTGATCCCACTAAATTGTAACCCAAAGCATCTCCAAGTAAACATTGTGAAGAAATTATGGTTGACACCAGTTAATTCTGTGAAATCCTAATCCCTATGTACAGTGATGTAGCAGTGGAGAGTCCAGGAAGGTTGATACATAACATGCACGATCAATCTGACGTAAGCGGATGTAATAATGTAACACTCTGACTGTCCACAGCTTGTTGCTTGTGTAAGCAATGTTTTGAATATATATAGACAGGAGAGTGCCAACAAAACATGTTGTACATCTTAGTAACATTGTACCAGACGCTGTAATATAACATGAGTTAACCCTTGGCATACAAGATAATTTTGGAAGTCACATTTCTTGTATCACTTTGCAGTGTTTTTGAACATACAGTCAGCAGAGGGACAACAAAACATGTTGTACATCTTAACACTGTACCAGAAGCTGTAATATAACATGGATTAACCCTTGGCATACAAGATAATTTTGGAAGTCACATTTCTTGTATCACTTTGCAGTGTTTTTGAACATACAGTCAGCAGAGGGACAACAAAACATGTTGTACATCTTAACACTGTACCAGAAGCTGTAATATAACATGGATTAACCCTTGGCATACAAGATAATTTTGAAGTCATATTTCTGGTATCACGTTGCAGTGTTTTTCAACACAGACAGGAGAGGACCAACAAAACATGTTGGGTACATCTTGGTAACATCGTACCAGACGCTGTAATAACATGAGTTAACCCTTGGCATACAAGATAATTTGGAAGTCATAATTCTAGTATCATGTTGCAGTGTTTGTCAACACATAGAAGGAAAAACAAGCCCTGTCCATTCAATGATTTTTTTCTGTTAATTACCATGTTAACAATGTTTTCATGTTTATGTTATCTTACTGTTTGAATTTGTAGACAATGAAAATAATGCTATAAAAAAACAAAAGCATGTTGTACTTTATGTATAACTTGCTGCACGAGACTTTGAAGCAAAACAAACCCTTAGTATCTAGTGTCAGACAGACAGTGGTTGTTGTGCTTTCTGTATTTTCAAAACTCTGCAGCAGGTCCTGTATGAGAAATGGCCACCTGTGAACAGAGATTGGACCCTGTGAGGAGCCAGGTCAGATGGAAAGTGCTCTACCTGCACATGGCACGAAAAACCGCAATACATACAGCATGGCAATGTGTGCTCATCCCTCTATAGCGAACATATGTGCACTGCTCGGAGAGGTAAAGCAATTATTGGCTGGATATACAGAAGACTTGTCTACAGCTACCTGACCAACATTTCCACATGTGTTGCTAGCAATTATTAATAGATGCTTTGTTCCTATATACACACTACCATACTCTTAATGTTCCACTCATATTTGCCCACTAATCCAACTTTAAGCTTTGCTTTGTCAGGTTGGTTCTGGCACGAGCATGATTCCATGAATGACTTTGATGAATTAGGAAAGGTAAATTTAATTGTTATTGGCCCTCGCGTATTTAGTCCCTGCATGATTTCTAATATGTGGTAGCTAACGCAAATCAATAATTATCCTCGAATATCTCACGCATATGTTTGCCAAACACGGCGGAGGCGGTTTGCTCGAGATAAGAATGTTATGTTCTCAAAGAACACTTGCCGTTGCTGTGCGAAATGTTAGAGGGAATATCTCGTTAATACGTTTACCATAAATCCATACCAAATAATCTCCATGTAAAACGGAAATAAAGATGAGGAATCAATCAGGCAAAATGGTTGCTGTGATCCCATGAAATATTAAAATGAGACCGTACGACGTACATGATCATATGGAATAATTCATCTGAACAAGATTGTCTACAAAGTCAAGGGATTCCAGTTAGCACATTAGTAAATTGGTCGGTAGGTGGGTGGGTGCATTACATTTTACAGGTTCTCTCTCACCGATGTTCCATCGGAGAGTTATCAATACAATTTTGAAACTATTCCAGCGGCTTAAAATGATTTAAGGTGTACAATTTAATCGTTTTTCAGGTGTCAGGGTAAGCAGTGGGAAAGTACTTCCTCCCAATTTATGTTCATTAAGATGTCTTCTCAAGAGTTTTAGACTGGAATCAGTTGAGTAAAGACGTACAAGTACTGTTTACGAACATGCCGCTTATCATTAGCAGTAACTCTTTAATGATCCTCTTCAGGCAAAATCTTTTGCCTTCCTCGTATCCTAGGAAGGGTTTAATTAACATTTTAAAAAAAAGCAAGGAATTTTAGGGTAGGACTGATTTCAAAATGCACTTTGCAAATGAGGATTTTGGATTGAAGAGTCAGCTTAGGAAATAAATATTGAAATATCACATGCACATCCTATCTGAAAATAATTCTTAGAGGCCACATAATGGAAAAAGCAGCTTGTAGAGACTTTCAAAGAAAAATTTCAGTTCCTGCACTTTTAGGGTCAACCTATTACCCAAATTGCATTTCAAAAGGACATTTGGAATCAAAAGTTGGATTACTAACAATCATAATTTCTCAATAAAAATTATTATGTTTCATTGTAATTATTGCCTATAGTAAAAAATAAATAAATTTCAGCTATCAAAATTATTTCATGTAAACATGCAGTTTATTTTAAAAGACAAACAAGATTTAATACAAGATTAGTTGTAATCTTTTCCCAACAAAATATGTTACACATTTATAAAACAGTTTTTGTTAAGCACTCAAACATTTAACACATTCTCAGCACTGCAGCAATAACTTGATTAGAGCAACATCTTCCAGCTACAAGCATTATTCTTTGCACAATAAAAACCTTAGTGCTCTTGAAGCCAGGAACTATATAAGAGGGCGGATAATGGTAAATCAGAACTGCTTATACACATCGTAACAAACATACCATTCTCATGAGCAAGTCAGCACTTAATTACACATATATCAGAGAGGCTGTCGTCAAGGTTATGCACTCGGATGAAGCGCCGTTGTCCATTAATCTTGGTTTCTTAGCGACCAGCTCTTCTTCTAAACATTTTGGACAAATTTGAAATTAGGTAATCTTGAAGACCTTTACTTCAATTATGTCTTGAATTTAGTGCCAATGTCCATCAACATTTTTGGACATATGTCATTTTTTTGTCTTTTGGACAAATTTGAAAATAACATAATTAGAAGAATATGTCTTTTTGACCTATAAACCATGAAGTTAGTATAAAAGTTAAGTAAAAGGTTGGTAAATGTCAGAATGCAAATCATATTCTGACCCAGTTGGCTGAAAATGCATCATTAAAAGACAATTTGGTTACTATTGATAAAAGCCAAATGATGCCTATTTTATCAGACACTGGCGGTCATCAAGTCTACATAATCGATATTAATTTTGTTATTACTTTGATCTATGTAACACCACGATAGAAGGGCTCATAATGAGTTATTTACTGGAGGCTTGATCGGTCAAGCGCGTAAAAACCGCCACAATTTCATCTAGGGCAAATATCAAGAGAAATACTTTTATATTTAAGTTAGCAGAAATGTTGTATTTAGGAACTTAAAGAGCAAAAGATTTCCTTAGATGATATATATACTGGAATTTGTATTAGTGACTCATTTGATTACTTCTTAGAAAAATGGAAATACAATTCAGGAACTCGAAATGATATAGTAGAGTAGTAATGATAGAAGGCTTCAATCTAACTTAAGTTAGTCGGCAAGCCAACATAATTGTATATGTAATATTTATGATTTACAATATCTTTCAAAAGAAAATGCTCAGAAGTAATTAAAGAAAGATGAAACATACAATAATCTTGATTTTTCAAGATAATGAAAATCTATGATTTTATATGTTTAAAACAATATTTGTTTTGAAAAAGGATTGTAAAAGCTTGTTTCATTAAATGAATAAAATTATCATAAAGCAAGAATTTGAAGATACATGCAAAACATCAGGAACTACAATATTTACAAAAACACATTAGAAAAGTTTTAACTCAGAAGCACGTTGCAACAAATAACATCATTCTAACCCGTTACAATGATCAAGTATTATTTTCAAAGAACTATATGCAAAACTCTATATCTTCTCAAAAGCAAGATAACAGTAATTTTGCACCAATCAAAATCGGAGCAAATCACGCCCTTAACATTTACCCATACAATTCTATCTATGTCTTTTTGCCTCTTGAACTTGTTTTGGTGCTTTCTGCATCTTGTTCTGGGAGGATGAAAGGTTAATGCCTGCTATGTTTGCCATGTTCCGCACTACAAACACTGTACTGCATTAGTACCTCTCACTTTGAGGAGTGCCAGCCCTTACTGGATAGAGGTATTGGTAATAAGTGGGACACACCTTCTAGTCTGTCTTCTAGTCTCTTGTGACATGGATAGATAGAGGTATTGGTAATAAGTGAGACACACCTTCTAGTCTGTCTTCTAGTCTCTTGTGACCTGGCTAGAGGTATTGGTAATAAGTGGGACACACCTTCTAGCCTGTCTTCTAGTCTCTTGTGACCTGGCTAGATAGAGGTATAGGTAATAAGTGGGACACACCTTCTAGTCTCTTGTGACCTGGCTAGATAGTGGTATAGGTAATAAGTGACACACCTTCTAGTCTGTCTTCTAGTCTCTTGTGACCTGGCTAGAGGTATTGGTAATAAGTGGGACACACCTTCTAGCCTGTCTTCTAGTCTCTTGTGACCTGGCTAGATAGAGGTATAGGTAATAAGTGGGACACACCTTCTAGTCTCTTGTGACCTGGCTAGATAGTGGTATAGGTAATAAGTGGGACACACCTTCTAGTCTCTTGTGACCTGGCTAGATAGAGGTATAGGTAATAAGTGGGACACGCCTTCTAGTCTCTTGTGACCTGGCTAGATAGTGGTATAGGTAATAAGTGGGACACACCTTCTAGTCTGTCTTCTAGTCTCTTGTGACATGGATAGATAGAGGTATTGGTAATAAGTGGGACACACCTTCTAGTCTCTTGTGACCTGGCTAGATAGTGGTATAGGTAATAAGTGGGACACACCTTCTAGTCTCTTGTGACCTGGCTAGATAAAGGTATAGGTAATAAGTGGGACACACCTTCTAGTCTGTCTTCTAGTCTCTTGTGACCTGGCTAGATAGAGGTATTGGTAATAAGTGGGACACACCTTCTAGTCTGTCTTCTAGTCTCTTGTGACCTGGCTAGATAAAGGTATAGGTAATAAGTGGGACACACCTTCTAGTCTGTCTTCTAGTCTCTTGTGACATGGATAGATAGAGGTATTGGTAATAAGTGGGACACACCTTCTAGTCTCTTGTGACCTGGCTAGATAGTGGTATAGGTAATAAGTGGGACACACCTTCTAGTCTCTTGTGACCTGGCTAGATAAAGGTATAGGTAATAAGTGGGACACACCTTCTAGTCTGTCTTCTAGTCTCTTGTGACCTGGCTAGATAGTGGTATAGGTAATAAGTGGGACACACCTTCTAGTCTGTCTTCTAGTCTCTTGTGACATGGATAGATAGAGGTATTGGTAATAAGTGGGACATGTCTTCTAGTCTCTTGTGACCTGGCTAGATAGAGGTATTGGTAGTAAGTGGGACACACCTTCTAGCCTGTCTTCTAGTCTCTTGTGACCTGGCTAGATGAATTGGTAATAAGTGACATGCCTTCTAGCCTGTCTTCTAGTCTCTTGTGACCTGCTAAATACAGGTATTGGTGATAAGTGGGACACGCCTTGATGGAGGTATTGGTAATAAGTGGGACACGCCTTCTAGTCTATCTTCTAGTCTTGTGTGTCTTCTAGTCTACTGTGACCTGGCTAGATAGAGGTATTGGTAATAAGTGGAACACACCTTCTAGCCTGTCTTCTAGTCTATATTAACACTGCTAGACAGAGGTATTGGAAATGGGACACACTATCTTGTCTCTTGAAGATCTGTGCAGTTTCATATGAAGATCTTTATAGATAGGGGTATTGGTAGAAAGCAGGACATATCTCCTAGCCTATCTTTTAGTATCTTCTCTTAGGAAATCCTCATTAAATAAAGGTAGATGAAATAGGTGGGAGGCCCCTTTCAGTCTGTCTGTAAGTCTCTTGTGTTGAAAAAAGAGCAAGATAGAATACATCTTCTTCTTCTACATCCTACAACCTTCCAAAGGGTAAAAACAACTGTTCATTTCTCCAAGGGTAGAATTGAAAATAACATAGAAAAGTAGATTTTACTTCCTCAAAAGGACATCATACAACAAACTTCCATATCAAGATAAATCATATAATATTTCAGTATTAACCTTGCTTACTTGCATTACAATCCACTTCAGACTTTACCCATTGAACCTGAGAAAACATGTCACCTTTCACCTTCAATTGTCGGAATGGGATGGCTGGAAATCCTAAAAAATGAGTTTGTACAGAATCAATCCAATATCCTCCTCAATTTCATCCGCCACTCTGAGTCAAGTCTGCCAAGGAGTGCTTCCACTGCAACCAGAGACACTCCCAGCCCGACCTATCAACAAGCACCAGACTATTGTGGAATCCCCAGAATCATTGGAACTCGAGTGTCATAATTACATAACTTATGAAAACATCCTGAAAACCTCTCTACCCGAGATGTGGGAGTGGTTAGCCGCAAGGGCACACTCAAAACCCTTTAGACTCTCCAAAGGGCAAATGTTAGGTTTTCCTCGGTGCAAACAAATTGGTTGCATCCTATCCCGATCTGCTTACAGTGAAGAGGCGATAAAAGGAGATCACACTTATAAATATCTTAAACAGCCGATCAGTGACATTATTAACCTGATTGGTACCTCATTTTCACAAAACTGTCTTGATTTGAAAAGTTTTTGGAGAGTTGTTTCTCTCTGGTTTTAAATTTCTTGGTTGCTTGGTAACTGTTTTACTATCTTCACTGAATGTGGCATATGTTGCAACAAGTAACTAAATATAAATAATCAAATCATATTTTGTTTAATCCATACTTATAGCATGCTCAAAAGCCAAGAAGTGTACTATTCATAGTCTTGATTCCATTATCACTTAACACTGAATTGTCTTCTGGCTCCAGAGGGTAAAGAAATAGTCATGTGAGAACTATTTTCTATGATCAGTTTATTTAACATGCTTTAAGACCAAGCTTACTTGTTAATATATATTTTGAAGAAATGCAACTGCATTCCAGTTCATTTTACTCATAATCTGTATTGTGGGTCTTTGGAGAAAGGCCGAACAGATGGTCTTGGCATATGACAGTGAAACAAGCAAGCATCACTGGTCAAACTCAATGCTAAATTACTACAGAATTTAATGAGTCCCTGGTCGCTTCAAACTCAAGACTTCTTGGACTGAAGCCAAGCACACAAAGAACTGTGCTATCCTGCCCCATTCATTTCTCTAAGTCAGAGTGAGTGAGTGAGTGAGTGAGTGAGTGAGTGAGTGAGTGAGTGAGTGAGTGAGTGAGTGAGTGAGTGAGTGAGTGAGTGAGTGAGTGAGTGAGTGAGTGAGTGAGTGAGTGAGTGAGTGAGCGAGTGTGTGTGTAAGAGAGTGAGTGAGTGAGTGAGTGAGTGAGTTGGTGAAAAGCCCCACTTGATCTTTATTTCCTCCATTAGCAGCATGCAGTCTGTTCATAGATTTGTTTCCAAAATTGCCATTAACAACTACCCTTATATCCTAATGTGAAGGACAGACCAGGATCGACCAGGAAGGGCTGTGTGGTTATCTTGGTGGTTACTAGTTTCCAACCACAGGGACTTAATGATTCGATGTTCGGTTAATAACCTCTTTTAATTTCAACCTGCATATCATGGTTTACAAAGCTTTGTTTATGTCACAAGGAAAAAAACTTGTCCATTGTCAAAAGCTATTTCCAGATTGAGACAAATGGCAGACATCGAAAATACTTAGACATGCATGAGTCGAAAACAACATGTCTGGTATAAGCAACAGACAACACGATCAATGGAATAACCAACAGTGACTAATTTGCTGCCCTATAGATACGAGGACAAAGCCTTGTGCCCATGGGTTCTGCTATATAGATCTATTCTTTGAAGAATTACGGATGCAGCAATATAGAAACAGACAATGGGATATGATCAGCGTTCGCAAAAGTGCCTGGCGATTGCTGGTTACTTTAAGTTCAGGCTTGATGGGGAGGAGGTCAGCAAGCCTGCCTAGCTTTTGTGTTTTTATTGTATGTTTTTAAATTTTCAGGGTTGAAAAGGATAGCAGAATTATATCATATTCAAACACTTTATTTTTTCACAAATTCGCTTCACAGCATGAAATATAGACTCGACCAGTCCATAAATAACTTATATTTGTTTCAAAAACATTCAGGGCTGTTCAAAATTATTATGTCTTGAATTAATTTTCAATTTGTGCAAGAGAAGATTTAAGTTTGTATATTCTTGAACACTACACATAAAACATCCAAAGAATTGATCATCATAGAAATATTTTAATAAAATTGTTCTCCAGTGTTAAATCCATTTCAAAAGGTCTTAGCATTTGAAAGACACTGACGGAAATTACACATCATTGCAATAAATAAGGTGAATCAGTAGATCGATGGGTTGCGGTCATCAATTATCATATCTCCAGGTAATGTTGTTTGTCTAGCATAATTTCATAACCCATTTCAGTGCAATAGTAGACAAAGGGTTAAATTTTCAATACCATATCTCATTTTTAGGGTCATTTGTCTAGTTTCCGAAAAGGGTTAAGATTTCAGCATTTATCTTTTTTCTCCAGGTACAATGTTTGTTTAATGTCTAGCAATACTTTCTAACCCATTCCACATCTCATTTTTAGTTACATTGGCCTAGTTTCCAGGAAGGAGTTTTCAGCATCAAACATTTTTCTCCAGTTACTATGTTTAACTAGCATAATTTCTTAACCCATTTTAGTACAACGGAATGCAAAGGGTTAATATTCCATATATCTTTTTCAGGACGGATGGTCTAGTTTCCGACCTACGTCAGTGCCTCCTAGTAATGAGGTTAGCCCTCTGTTTCCGTTTCTGTCCCAGTAAGCTTGTGATGAGAGAGAGAACAGAATATAGAACAGAAGAATATTCTCCTTTAGTGCCACTCTGGTACAACCTGCATTCTACACATGACAAAGATAACTGGCAATCTTCAAACTTCTTTACTGACGAGCTGATTTCTCCGTGCTTTATCATGGTAAAAACTTAATTTTTCCGATTCTTAAAATTAGGGAGATAAGAAAAGAATGTTGAAAATTTGTACGAAAATATTTTGAAATTTTAGTATATCTAAAAAAATAGGACTGTTTCTCATACTTGTGTTAAGAAAGAATTTGATTGGGCTAGGAATGAAAATCTGAAAAATATGTAAAGAATTTCTTTAAAAAACTTTTTACAAACTGTTGTCTTGTTTATGTTTTTTTGTGGTTAACTACCCACTGCATATTGCAGATATGTCAGAAAAGCCAAAAATGTTAATAATTATAATACCAGTAAAAAATTTCATAATCAAAGAACAAGAGGAAATATTTCACAGGCATTTTAGTAAAACAACTTCTGATTAACCCCAGACATGCATATATGCTTGAATATCAGGTTTAGATATAATATTTGTCTGGTAGCCAATGGCTAGATGAAAAGGGGCTTGGACAATGCTGTGACTTCTGGTCAAAAGGACAAACTGTTTATAAAGAAGATAATAATTATAAACATGTATTTGGCTAGCTTGAATGCAATTTGGGCTAGTACTCTCAGAAATGCACTTGTATCACAAAAGGACTAGTTTTGAACTCCGCATATTTCTTCAGACATTAACCAAATAAACATTTAACATGTAAAGTGTTGATAATAGGAAATAGCTATATTCATAGAGAAAATATTTTCACAAATTTCCAACCTCTCTCATATTTCTTTATGATACCTCACGTGTGTTTTAGTGTTGAGAGTATTCTCTATCTGCCCTCTTATCAATTTCAAGTTGTCTCTCAAATATTTGCCACTTAAGATCAAGCATGGGATACGGTAAGGAAATATGGGGAATTTTTAAGAAAATATTTTCATAATTTTGAGTTATGGCATACCTTCTGATCATACCAAAAGACACTTCAAACAGATAAGACATATTTCTCAGAAAACATTGTTGGAACACACTTTAATATTTCCTTTGGAAGTTTTCCCCAGCAAACCTTAATTTTACTTTATGGTTGAAATATGTATATATTCTTTCACAAAAAAACATTTTCAGCTTCTTTTAGGACTAGATAAAATACCATGTGGGTTTCCGGTTTCACTGAAAAATATTTTTGTAGGATAAGGGTTAAAAACAAACCGGAAAGATTTATTTGAAAGCAATGAATCTGTCAAAAGAATATTTTAGCAGAAAAACAAATCAAAAGCAGAGAAAACAATGAAAAGATTTATGTGAGAGCAATAAATTTCTCATAAGAATATTTTAGCAGAAAATACAATAAAAATATCAATTTGAAAGTAATGTATTTCTCATAAAAATACGAAGATCAAAGGGCTTAAAAGCAGAAGATACAAACAAAAGATTAATTTGTATGCAATGGATTTTTAATAAGAATACTAAGATAAAATAGCTTAAAAGCAAATAAATACAAACGAAAGATTAATTTGTATGCAATGGATTTTTCTTAAGAATATTTAGCAGAAAATGGGTTAAAAGGAGAAAATACAATGAAAAGATTAATTTGAAAGCAATGGATTTCTCTAAATTCTAATCTTGAATCATCTAAACCAAAAAGCAAATTCTTCAACAAAACATTTCAAATTACCTCACTCTGTAGCAAAAGCCAATAACTGATTGGATTAATTCGACATTCATGACTCTCCATAGCAACGGAATTACAAGAAATCCATGAAACTCCTTAACTGTCAAAACTAGAAGACATTAAATAGGTTTCCAAGCGACAATGTCTTCAGAGGAAGACAAATTATCCAAATATTGAATATTCTCTGATCAATAAAGAATACTTTCAGCAAAGAGTCTTCAGTTTACGAAACTATTTATAAACATTAGATCAGTAAACAAAAAAATTGTTTTCCTCAGAATATCAATGAAGGGAAATAAGAGACATAACTGTAATATTTCCATAGATTCTATATGCTGAGGGTACCATCAGAAATATAACTTGCTTTCGAAGAAATTCCGGTAAATCATTCCTATTGAAGGAGAATTTTGAAAGTTATTAAAATTTGATGATGATTATCATGGTTAGTTTGAAAACAATTATACAAATAAAATCCTAACCCTTTGAATTCAGTGCAAAATATTCACTGAGAAAAAAGAACACCACAATCAAAACAGTATGAGCTTTAGGGGATATTAGACTAATATTCAGTCTTTGAAAAAATAATTCCATAAAATGATTTTAATATTTAAAACAGAAAAGGAACCAGACAGACGTAGATCTAGCCTTGCTCTTTAAGAGGTTATTATCAGGACAAAATATTATTAACTAATGTCTTGCTGTTAGACTAAAGCCTATATATATGCTTTTATAACACATTAACCTACACCAAGTGGTAGTGGCCAAAAGCTGCCAAATAAACAAGCTTGAAGGAACAAGTTCTAAATCTTCATTGATGCAAAAAAACTTTCATGTTGTTTGAAGGTAAGCCATGAACCAGACACACGTAGATCTAGACTTGCTCTTTAAGAGGTTATTATCAGGACACAATATTATTAACTAATGTCTTGCTGTTAGACTAAAGCCTATATATATATGCTTTTATAACACATTAACCTACCCCAAGCAGTAGTTGCCAAAAGCTGCCGAATATAGATTTCTCAACAAGCTTCAAGGAACAAGGTCTAAATCTTCATTGACGCAAAAATTTCCATGTTGTTTGAAGGTAAGCCATAAAATAACAAAGGCAAAAAGTAACAATACATTTGACATTATCAGCAGTTAATAAGACTAGAAGATATTCCCGCTGATAAAAAAATGGCAACATTGATAAAAATGGCTACACTGATAACATGCTCTGATAAACACACCAGCACCAATATAAAATAGAGATCAGAACTCCTAGATAGAGGCCAAACAGCATAACAAAACAAATCTGGGCCATTTTTCTCTGAACAGGTGGTCTGTGATTGCCATAACATAATATTGCTCTGTATTTTCTTTGTATACATATCTTTGGACAAATGGTCATTTATTTTTTACTAATAAATATATATTACATTCACAATATCCACACTTATTTGTCTAGAATATTTCATAGGTTATGAAGTTTGTACATCCGAACATAAACATGAGACTTGAAGAATTCAAGGTTTGTATGCCAATAATCGAATTAGATGATTACAAAGTTGTTTTGTCTGATTGCAAAGGGTCTTAACATGAGCTTCATTTTTTGCTGCCACGGATCACCACAGCACCAAACAAATTTTCATATATATTAACATATATAATTATATATAAAATATATATAACATATATATTATTTCACATGATGATCAAGTCCGGTAAATTTTCTTTCTCTAAGAATAGAAAGACTTTCTTGACAACTTCTTCATTATGACAATCAAGATGTTTCTAAGTCGTATCCCTAGTAAGTACTATATCCTCTAGTAAAACAAACATATAATTTCATATTTGGCTCCTCTGCTGCAGAGTGTTCTATCCCTCTTCAAATCAGAGTATCACACCAAAGGATATAAGTAGGGCAGGTCATGTTTTCTGCTGGTGTATAAGCACTGACTGACATATTGGCATTGTCGGGACATTAATACTAACAGGCACTGGTAATGCCAATGTAAAGAATGCAGCGTGTTAACAAGGCAGGGAGAAGTCATGCGAGACCTGAAACATAATCTAGCATGGTAAATAGATCAGGAGGTAATATAGACCCCTGTCTCACACCCGTGATTTACTTTACATTTAAAGTTTTATCATGCAGAAAATAGATGCAATATGTAATTGGTTTTCAAGGATTTAACTTAATTTGAGGAGGGAGGGGAAATGAGTGCAATTCCTGTTCTTAGGATTTGATATAAATCAAGACATTTTTCATTGATAAATCATCTTGAAGGAAAATCATCACACTACTGCCTCTAAAACCACTAAATTGTTATATGACTTGCATCAATGCAGATAAGGCTAAATGGCATGCCGTGTCATAGTACATATTTGCATGGCTATGTTGTTTGAAATATATATATTTTATTTGTCATGAAATTTGTTTACACCTGTTTTGTACACTGCCCATAAAGGATGTTCTCTGTGCAAATGAATTATCTTGTCGTATCTTACCATTTAATATCTCAATCTTTACATTTGTTTTCATTCTTTTAGCAAATATTTTTTCAAGCTGTCAGATTGTGTTAAGTGGTGAACATGATTTGTCATGGTCTAAAAGAGAACCTATTTCTAGTTATCAAATGCTATTGTTCACATGACTAAGCATATCAAAGTCAATAGCAGCGGCTCTGTGGTCTTCAACATCTTATTTCCAATGATTTATGTTTGAAGGAAAAGCAGCCCTGGGTGTATTTATTGAATCAGTAATTACAGTTTTATTTATAGGCAAAGAACTAATCAATAAAATGCCATATGCATAAAGGTTTTCAAGAATCACTAATAAATCATTCAACAACTGCTAATGAGCAAAACCTAGCTAAACCAAGATATATAGATAATTCAATAATTGTAACTACATTGTTTGAAGCTAATTGATTGCTTAACTCTATGCTATGTGTCATTATGCAAGAAAAGCAACCTTCAACAAGTAAAGTTTCAAAAACATCCATATCCATCTCCAAATCTTCACAGTTTCAGCGTTTTCACAAAATACCTCATTCTTTGTAGAATTAAAAAACAAGAAATAAGGAGGAAATTAACACATTTGTCTTACACAAACTGCAAAATATTTCCACATTCTTTGAATTTTGTAACAATTTGTTGTTGATTGAAGAGGGAAATGAACTACAGCAGGATATTCACCCAAAGTTAACAGCTCTGGCATATTTTCACCTTCAAAACTTCACTATAAGTCAAAGCCTATTTACCTAAAAACAACAGCCATCAGCAATGGTGCACTTGGTTGCTATGTTAAATCTATGGGAAAAGAATAGATTTAGAACTATTGATAAAACAAAAGATCAATACATATTGAACTTTAAATGGAACAGAACGAAAGAATAACAAATAGTTTTTACTTTTTTTTAAAGATCAGAGCAAAACCATCTCGCCTGATCAGCACACTGGCTTGAGACAGTTTATCCAAGTATATTCCATCTGGCAGGTAAAGGGTTTATGTCCTCTAGGAGAACAGTGCACTATTAACCAATAGCCTTCAGGATAACTAACAGCATAATTATGTTCAGCAACTTCTTCCGCATATAGCACTGAGAAGGTTAACTGATAGTTAGTGACAAGCATATCTATTCATGTTGTATTGTAAACAAACAAAGTGCATTTTCTTCTGTTGTTATTGGCATCTTGAAGTAGCTTTTGTAAACTAGGGCAAAGGAGGATTTTCGATCCCGCCACAATTACATGGTTCTTGTTGGAGTAATTTACAGTTGGTGCCAAAACTGGTAATAAAACGGGACTCATTTTACCATATGATGACAAGTATACACTACTGTATGTCTCAACTTACAACAAATTACAGGATTGGGACCGAGATCACCGCGCTGACGTCAATGTCTCCAATCGTTTTTATTCATTTGTGATCATCTGATATGAATAAAACTTCAAGCGATTAGATAGGTAATTGGATTAATCAGAACCTACTCTACTTATCACATATGCAATTTTCATTGACGTCAGAGGCAACACTTGGGGCAGAATGCGAGGGATTTATGCCACAAATTTAATTTGCGCTTTACCAGCTAGTTGAATTAGTGGAATTAATAAAAGTAGGTCATTTGGGATTGACACTAAAAAGGCATAAGATCTTGTAATATCTCCGTTATTAGAGAGATAAGTTGGGCATTAGAGGGTGCAAAGAGTTGTATGGGGAGATTACAATTGGGTGTGGGATAAGCTTTAGATAAATGCATAATTTTGAACGATCCTTGTTGATTTGGACTGAACAATTCTTGATAATATCCATAAGACAATTCTTGTTGATTTGGATTAGACAGTTTAATTTGGACAAGACAATTCTTGTTGATTTGGATTAGACAGTTCTTGGTAATTTAGACAAGACAATTCTTTTTGATTTGGACTAGACAAATCTTGACAATTTGTACAAGACAATTCTTGTTGATTTGATTTAGACAATATTTGATAATTTGGACAAGACAATTCTTTTTGATTTGAACTAGACAAATCTTGACAATTTGTACAAGACAATTCTTGTTGATTTGATTTAGACAATATTTGATAATTTGGACAAGACAATTCTTGATTATTTGAACCAGATTGATATATCTAGAATATGTTAGGGACAACTTGCATATAAGTCAAACCAATACATAGTTATCTTGAGTAACAGCTCATCCTCTCAAACATATTATCAGATCTCACAAAATTTTATCAATGATCTACCAAATCTTAGGTATGTTCATAAAAGCAATTAGGGGTTAAATCACATTACAGCCATGGCCACATGCATTTCTTGAGTACCATTCCATTTTCTTGAGTTTATTATCAGATCTTATATATCAATTATCTCACAAATCTTAGGTTCGTCAAAAGAGCAGGTTAGAAGTTAATACACATAACAGCCAATACCACATGGATATCTGTGGAGTACCATCTCATTTTCTTGAGTTTATTATCAAGTCTTATATATCAATGATCTAGAAAATCTTAGGTATGTTGATAATAGCAGGTAAAGGGTTAACTCACGACCACATGGATATCAGGAGTACCATCTCATCTAGAGATTGTTATCAGATGTCACCTAACAAATCTTAGGTAAGTTTGTAAGAGCAGTTTAGGGTTAATTCACACTACAGCCATGACCACATCCATTTTTTAAAAATACAATCTCATCTAGAGTTTATTATCAAATCTCAAATAACAAATCTTAGGTAAGTTTGTAAGAGCAGGTAAAGGGTTAACTACATCCATGAGCACATGGATATCTAGAGCACCATCTCATTTTCTCAAGCTTATCAGAAGATCTCTCCTCTCTGTTGATCTGATCTGACGGAGGTTGCATTAAGAAGAAAGGCCACAACCAAACACAGATAATAAACACTTCTAGCCCTGGCCCATACCTCCTGACAGAAGCAGAAACACTCCAGTCTGAGTGGATGTTGGTTTTGGTTCTTCAGTTCACTGGTCTGATTGAGGTTACACCAGATGGGTGTTCAATCCAGCCAGAACTCACAAATTTAATGAAATGATGTTGTTCATAATCTGGTTTCAGAGTCTTCTCTTCTGGTTAGTCATCCAGACCACTTGGTTAGGTAAAAGCGGGGCAGGATAGCACAGTGGTTAGCGTGTTTTGCTTTGGATCAAGAGGTCTGTGGTTCGAATCCTGACAAGGGCTTGGAAACTTTGCCTGCAGCAGAGAACTGTTCTACACGCAATTCTACACTGAATTGCAGCACAGTACCACCCATGGTTCGCTAGTTCCAACTGCTGCTCGCAGGTTTCACTGCAATGCATGCCGTTCTGCAATAATAATAGCAGCCACGACACAAGTAAAATACTCTTGAAAGTGGTGTTAAACCCCAGATCACTTCCACACATTAGGTAAAAGGTTAACCATATCTACCAGAACACCATACAGCTTCATTACTGGAACGGAAGTATCCCTAAGTCATAAGGACAGTAAGATAATTTGAATATTCTTAAAGTCCATGATCTGTTTATGATTGGGCTTGAAAGACAAATAAATTGAACTTTTCTAGTGGATCACCCAGACCTTTGATATATCATAAAAGACTTATTAAGTCTATAGGAGACCAGACAGCTTGATCATTGAAAGTGAAGTATCCCTGAGTAATAAGGACAGTAAGATATTTGGATATGCATGGACGAAGTCTATGACCTGTTTATGATCCGGGATGAGATAAGATAAAAGCTTTAGCAAGTCTACAGCATTGATTTCTGAAAATGAAGAAATCTTGAGCATCACAAGGATAGTTAATCTCAGGATTTACAAGGACAGTAAGATATTTTCAAATATGCGTAATCAAAGTATATATTATTTTAATTTTTCAAAATTCTTTGGCAAAATTTCAGAGATTAAATGCAATGGTAGAACCCTCCAAGAGCCTTCACAGATTATGACTAGAATATTGCCTAAGTGGCGCTACCGAAAACTCGATCACTTAACCTTAGCATTTTAATCAGGGATAGTGGAAATATTGCATTTCAAATTGTTCTGTTGTCATAAGTTGATTAAGGGTTAAAGAATCAGAAGATCACCCTCTATAATGGAACTAGTTTGGATGTGGCAGAAAAGTAAACAATTATTGCAATGCGAAGAAGCCTGCAACTCTTAGGTAGCTTAACTTTCAGCAAAATCAAGTTGAAATTAGGAATTTAGGTAAACTCAAAGAAAAACAAGTCACCTTTAACACAAAAACATAACTCCAAGACTTCAACACAATAACAGCGATTGATAATCAAAAATCAATGGAATGGAAATATTTCAAACAATTTCAAAACAATAACTACCTTTACATAAACAAATTTGCCAGAACCGCAATTAGGACTCTTTTTAGCCCACCTGAAATTGTTCCCCACAAATCATCAAATAATCAGGTAGTTTGTAAGAGTTGTAAGAGAGAACTCAAACAGACACATCAATAGCAGAACTGTTCTTCTGGTTTACCTGTTCCCAGTAAGATAGGCACCGACCTGAAAGAACGAAAATTGCTGAGTAAACTACTTTCTGTCCTGAGATGGAGCAATTTCCCACCTTCGGTCTGAATTCATCGCCCGAAATTAGTTTGGAAAGAAGACGAGGAATCAATATTGCAGAGTAATTTCCTTAATCACCATCCTCGCGTCAAATTTCACTGCTCAAAGAGAGGAGTGTGATACTTGTGATGCCAAATTCTACAATAACAAATTCCCAATTGGCTGTAGACTTCATCACGTTGCCTTTTATCTTAATGCTAATGGACATTATTTTTCTTATTTAGTGAAATTCAGAGGCGGATCCAGAGAGGAATGGTTGTAATTGGTGATTTGTTTTTGGGGTTGTATTTGTCAAAAATCAATGGTAAAAAGGGTTGACCAAAATTTAAATTCCTGAATCTGCCACTGAAATGTGTCTCATAAGCCCTTTTCATCAGGTTGCTAATTGAGAAGTTATTTCTTTATTTCATAAATTTATTTCACTTTTAAAGCATATAATTTTCAAAATTCAAAAAATTATAAAACGTGTTTGTCATTTCAATTTTTTTGTCCCTGCATTTCTCCTAAATGGTGAAGGATATGTCCAATATATTAAAAGAATCGAATATGAAATAGGTTGTGATAATTTGAAAATCTAATCCAGAAAAGTTTCAGTATATTTTGCCTGTGGTATTTTGTGAAAAACTCAAATTTTCCATTCCAAAATGTTCCATTTGAAGGCCAGACAAAAATAATCATTTGACCTACTGATTGCAATATGCCTAAAAGGAGGGGAAAAAAACCCAATTTTTATAAGATGTGATTCCTACCAACATTTCCCCTCAAAGTGATCAAAATCATGTCAGAAGATTCCCCCAAAAACTTGTAAAATAAATCTTGTCCAAGAATCCAAATCAGAATATTCGACCTGAAGGTGTTTTGGCCCTTAAGCAAGTCTAGGCCAATACCAGCAATAATGGAAGCCCAATGGATTTCATCTCTGGACCAGATAGAGGAAATAATACAAGGTAGGAAGCTCGGTAACATTAGTGAGGGATACGGAGGAACTATGTTAGCTATTCTCGGAGCACAAATGTACTTAATAAGAGCAACAGCTGTCACTGGTGTAGAATTGGTAAAATTGGATGTACTTTAGGAACCCTTGTCACTCAAGCGTTTTAGACCTAGATTTTGTGTTAAGTGATTTAGATTCTCTTACAAGCTATTTAGGATTTTTTTTGTATCTGATAAGAGTTCACTATCTAACTATTTAGGATTAAACAAGCTATTTAGGATTTTTTGCGTACCTGATTGTTGCCTAGGTTTTGGTCAATTATATTCTGTTTCTAGCAATTTGGATTTGTTTTGTCAATGTCATTGGTGTCAAATTGGGTAAATTTATCATTTCTAAGGAACTTGTCCTATCTAAAAAAGAAGATTCTGATTTATAACAATGTCATATTTGCGATCACACTATCTTGATAAGTACAGATTCTGTATTATTAAAAAAAAAATAGAGCCATTGGCTCTGTAGCTCATCAGGCATCATATCAAGTTTGCTTTATACAGGCAAGATGAGCTAAAAATGAAACTGATGTTACCTATTACAAGAAAACCTATAAAAAAATTACAAAACAAATGTATTATTATTCAACACTTTCTAGATCGCCAGTATCAGACAGTGAAAGAAGTCCACACTAAAATATCCAAGGAGAAATAAATTTGTCATAGACTGTCATCTAATGGAGAAAAATAGGTTTTTAAGATTGTGACCCCTGTGACCCTATTTGGGGTCATGGGGTCACAAAACCTACAGTTTAGAATCCCAATTGACCATTAGGAGTCTACATGCAGTCTTTCAGCTCAAGGGACCTTTAGGAGCTAAAGGTGATGATGAAAATAAGTTTTTAAGGTTGTGACCCCTGTGACCCTATTTGGGGTCATGGGGTCACGAAATCTACAATTTAGAATCCCATTTGGCCAAGGAGTCTGCACATATAATTTCAGCTCTCTAGACCTTTTGGAACTTGAGAAGAAGATGAAAATAGTTTTTTAAGGTTGTGACCCCTGTGACCCTATTTGGGGTCACAGGGTCAACAAAGTTACAAATTAGAATCCCCATTGTCCAAGAAGTCTGCACATATCAATATTAACTCTCTAGACCTTTTGGAACTGGAGAAGAAGATGAGAATTGGTTTTTAAGGTTGTGACCCCTGTGACCCTATTTGGGGTCATGGGGTCACGAAATCTACAATTAAGAATCCCAATTGGCCAAGGAGTCTGCACATATCATTTTCAACTCTATAGTCATTTTAGTACTGGAGAAGAAGATGCAAATAGGTTTTTAAGGTTGTGACCCCTGTGACCCTATTTGGGGTCACAGGTTCACCAAAGTTACAAATTAGAATCCCCATTGTCCAAGGAGTCTGCACATATCACTTTCAACTCTCTAGTCCTTTTAGAACTGGAGAAGAAGATGAAAATAGGTTTTTAAGGTTGTGACCCCTGTGACCCTATTTGGGGTAATGGGGTCACGAAATCTACAATTTAGAATCCCCATTGGCCAAGGAGTCTGCACATATCGTTTTTAACTCTCTAGTCCTTTTAGAACAGGAGAAGATGAAAATAGGTTTTTAAGGTTGTGACCCCTGTGACCCTATTTGGGGTCACAGGGTCACCAAAGTTACAAATTAGAATCTCCATTGTCCAAGGAGTCTGCACATATCACTTTTAACTCTCTACTCCTTTTAGAACTGGAGAAGAAGATGAAAATAGGTATTTAAGGTTGTGACCCCTGTGACCCTATTTGGGGTCACAGGGTCACCAAAGTTACAAATTAGAATCCCCATTGGCCAAGGAGTCTGCACATATCATTTTTAACTCTCTAGTCCTTCTGGAACTGGAGAAGAAGATGAAAATAGGTTTTTAAAGTTGTGACCCCTGTGACCCTATTTGGGGTCACAGGGTCACCAAAGTTACAAATTAGAATCTCCATATGCTAAGGTACTTGTACACAAAATTTCAGCTCTCTAATGTGTATGGTTCATGAGAAGAAGTCGAAAGTGTCAAAAGTTTACGGACGGACAACGGACGGACGACGGACGGACGACGGACGACGGACGGACGCCGGACGACGGGCCATGCCATAAGCCCATCTGGACTTTCAGTCCTGATGAGCTAAAAAGTACAAGAATCTGTACTATTCAAGATAGTGTGATCCCAAATATAACATGTTACATTGGTTCACTATCTAAATGGCATTTATCTCTAAAAGATTCTTATTGTTTCACAACTTCATTAGAATTATGTGTTGGTGACTGGCATTGATGCCATTGAACCAATTCACATTTTGACCTTCAGAGTGTGATTGCTAAAAGACACTGATGGTTTAAAGGGGCAGTAGCACGTTTTTTGATAATTTTACATTTTAAATATTTCACTTATAATTGTAAGTAAATGCTAAATGTATCATATTGACAGTGTCAACAATCTCATTACACAAGCCAATCACACATAGTCAGAGGACAAAGTATGAGGCTTCACATAAAATCTATTGGCGGCCATTTTGTTGTGAACACCTTTAATTCATTTTTGTAAGAAAAATTAATCTCATGGCTTAACTTTACGTTATATATTTGAATTATTACTGCTTCATTTAGTTTGAATACATTGTCTTTCAATTGGAACTATTTATTTTCATTTTCCTGACATCACCTTAATTTCCCCCTAAAAACGTGCTACTGCCCCTTTAACAGGTTTGTTTTCAAGTTGATTGTTCTGCCAGGCCAGTAACTCTCTTTGAATTCATTCACTTTTTACCTTTCCTGAACTTTCAACCAAAAACCAACTCAGCCGATAAGAGCAGTCGAAGTGTTATTTTTGTGGAAATAAAATCATAGGCACAATTGATACGTAATGTTAAAAGACCATAATTAGAACAGACTAATTCAAAGAAGAGCACACACTTGGTCAAAAACAAAGAGGCGCAGACCAAAAGCAGATTTGTTACTCATTACTCGTTTTTTATAGCTCGTTACATTTTAAAAATATTCTGTTTTACAAGAAATCGAGAAACTAGGTTTCAACAATTTATTTTTTGAAAAATGATCATGCAAACTGCTTTAATGAAATTTTAGTCATGAATAGCTCTTTCTTAATCTTTGTCAAAGACAGTATTAAATTATTATGATTATGTAAAAGAATATTAAAGATTGGACCCTGTGGTATTTTTGATCTATAGGACAAGTAATAGCCAAGAATTCTTGTGCATACAGAAGAGAAGTTTTTGTACATAATATCATGTCTTATACTTGCATATAGACTTTAAAATCCCTGAAAACAACAACACAGATAATTCCACCAGTTCAATAATTAATAAGCAGTTCAAGAATGTCAGTACCAACATGGTGTATATCAAATTTCTTAAGTTTCATAAAATAAACATAGATTGAAATGTCAATTGCATCTAATGTAAACATTAACATTTGACTTGCTCTTCATAAATCAAAGCAGTGTCACATAAATGTTCGTGTAGCCCCCCCAAAAAAAAAAATAAAAAAAAAATAAAAGCAGTGTCACATAAATGTCTGTGTTTTACCAACTAAAGCCCAAAGTTTTTCTAATACATTTCTAAGTCTAGGGTTGTTGAATTTTAATTGGTTGGTTGGTTTCGTTATGGCTGGCAAAATTGGGCATATTTGAGGCTTTAAAAGTCAAGGTTTATTTTCGGAGACTAAAGCTATAATATATAGCTGACCAATGAAATACAAACACATTGCAAAGCAAAATGTATGCTTTTCTTCTTGAGCCAATGACATATAAGTTAAATTTCGAATCAATTCTGAATGTTTCTTATCTGCTTCAATAAGGCAAAATTCAGTTCCATGTTCAGCAAACTCTAAAATCAATGTTAAGTTTAAAAGCATATATACAGTCAGTGTTCTTCCTTGGTGATCAGCTGAGGGGGTCAGTTTGACAAAATTTAAGCAGATGAGCCCCTTTTCATTGGTAAAAGTATCCTACATCTAATAAATGTAAGGAACATCAACCCTAAAGGTTTGGAAATTTCCCTCTAGGAACAAATGTACAGACATATAAACAGATTATCAAGAAATCCGAAACAATCTCCATATTGGAAATTTTAAAACCATTACTACCGTGTTTACCCTGAAGCAGAAAATATCAGTATTTGATGCACAAAATATTTCAAATACTCAGTAACATCAGTGAGAGTCACAATTGATGCCATGTCAAACTGGAATATTCAAATTTCAAAACCAAAATAATTCCTGATCTGTTTAACATTATCTATTTATCATGTCCTTGTTAAAGGAGTTGTCATTTCTTCAAGGAAATAAACATTATTAAATGACTTAAGTTGACTTCCAAATACATGTTCATGACTCTCTCTTCATGACAAGGAGTTTGATAGGTTTGGAGATTGTCTGAAACGTTGATCAAGATATGATTTTGGAAACAAAAAGATTTGTAAGAAACTACAAAACCAATGCTCATTATTTACATTTGGTACCAGAATCTGACCCATTTCAATATCTACAAAACCAATATTCATTACTTGGATTTGGTACCAGAATCTGACCCATTTCAATATCTACAAAACCAATATTCATTACTTAAGATTTGGTACCAGAATCTGACCCATTTCAATATCTACAAAACCAATATTCATTACTTAAGATTTGGTACCAGAATCTGACCCATTTCAATATCTACAAAACCAATATTTATTACTTAAATTTGGTACCAGAATCTGCCCCATTTCAATATCTACAAAACCAATATTCATTACTTAAGATTTGGTACCAGAATCTGTTCCATTTCAATATCAGATCTGATCCAATCCAAAGAAACATTGAGAAGCAGTCTACTACATGTGGAACCAAACATGGTACTAATCGTTAATATTTAATGAAAACTTAATAGACGTAACACCAGGGTGATCTTCAAACAAACATAGAGTAATGGCTTCATGGATTAACCAATCGATGGCCGTGGATCATTCAGGGTTACCATGTTCTCGGAGAATGTAAACACATCGAGAGGAAGACTGTTGATAACATGCTTTACAGTAGCAAATTGGAAAAACAACATGTCCAAATTGAATTTGTGCTTCACACTTTCGACCTTTTCTGAATGAAACCAGAGTCTGATGTATCTTAGAATGGTTAGCGCCAATGGTTTGCTTGATAGCGCCGATGGTTCATCGGTAAAGTGGTAAAGAGTGTGGCGGTTTCAAATGTCATTTGGAGACTGATTCTTTTGGTCTAAAATATTAGTTTTTATTATCTTGGCTGAGATTTGTGAAAATTGTCACTTGACTATTGGAGTTGTGCTTTTGGAATGAAATTTTGTAAATGAATTTACAATTGGATCAACAACAATTTGACTTCATTAGTTTTAAAATATTTAACCTTGAAATAATGGTGATATGGTAAGTCTGTCATCTGCTAGAAGTTAGAAACAGCAAAATTTTTTAATTTACCATGAAAAAACATTGCGATGTCATTTTGAAAATTAAACCAAAATTGTTAAATTTTGAAGAAAAGTATTAAAATTTTTAAGTGACAATTTTTCCACAAAAAAAAACTTTGGCTGGTAGGTAAGCTAATTTCTTAGCAGGTAAAAGCTTATCAACTGGAATGACTGGACTCTTTTTTTCCAATGAAGCTTATTGATGAACTTGATTGAATAAACATAACAAAAATATAGCTCTGCCGACCCCTAGCCACCTGGGTCATATAATGATGATGTGTATTCAAATTTGACAGAAATGCCTTTTGTAATAAAATTAAAAATAGGAATAATACAGACAACACAGAAAAATACACTAGGAATCGATATAGCAGGGTCCCCCGCACACAAGTTTCAATGATCCATATTTATTAAAATTTAATTTTATCAATGGACCAATTCCAAATGCTCATTTTATCAACAGCTGAAAATGATCCAAGCCAGACAAAAGCAATAGATTTCTTGGTAGAGCATTACATCTTACTAAGCCAGAACATTAAATATTAAAGTGCCACTTCCACAGCCTAGTATCGATTCATTGTTGGTTTAGCAGTCGACAATTGTGGAGTCCTCGTCTTCAAATTACTTGAATGATTTCCCCGTGTAATACTCGGCTGTTAAAAATATCCTTTGGTTTAGGCTTGTGGTTGCAAAACAGAAAAACAAAATCTCCTGGAAGCTTCTTAGTGGTGTTATTTGTAAACCACATAATACCTGGTTTGGAATTTCAATTAAATGACATTAAAAATGAATAATTTCTTTTTATTTGTAAAGCCTTGACAAACATGATACTGAATTTCAATAAAATGACATGAAAAAGGAATGTGTTATTTTCATTTGCAGTGGTAAATCTTATAAACTGGCTTAGGAATTTCAATCAAGTCAGTTGAAAAAGGGATATATAAATTTCATTTAACTTTACAAGAGTTCACACTATACAACGATTGCCTTTGAGTTTCAATACAACATGAAAATCAGATATTTATTTCTATTTAAAAGATTTGCAAGCATACAATATTGGCTTGAGAAATGAGTATCCAATTTTTGTTCTTAACCAATGGTCAATTTCTGATGATCATGGTAAGGTTTGGTGGAATCATTGTAAAACAGTTGTCAATCTCTCTACAGGGAAAGAGTGCAACAATAATCTTTTGAAAAGAAATCAAGATTTGCAAATCCTTCTTGACGGAAAAGGACAGTAAATATTTTGGAAATATAAAATAAAGTGAACAGCAACAAATGTCATTTCATTATTCTGAAAAATACTTCCCAAACTTCATTTTACCAACCTTAAAGGGACAGTAGCATGTTTTTATGGGGAATATAAGGTGAATTCAGGAAAATGAAAATAAATGGTTCCAATTAAAAGACAATGTATTTAAACTAAATGAAGCAGCAATAAATCAAATATATGAATAAATAAATAAAAAATATTAATAAAAAATAATAAATAAATAAAAATATAAAATGTTAAAAAAAACGTGCTACTGCTCTTTAAGTTTACCACCTCACAATCATGAAATGCATTTCAAAACCTCATGAGAACTTCTTCACAAACCAAACAAGTCTAACTTGACCACTTAATAATAACCCCACTTAACCACAATTTCACCAACCTCATAACAACAAACTAACCCTTAAAAACTGAACCTGTTGATTGATATTTAAAGGGACACACCCACAGTAACCAAAATAAGAGGAACGGCCACCTGCCTCTTTCAAAACCTTCTTGAAATATGTGACACTGCAAGAAAATAGAACTTTGTAAATTGACTCCAAGAATCCCACTCAGACCACGGTCTCCTAGGACTACCACAACAGACGGCTAACCACCATCTAGAAACCATTAATGTTTGAATGGTCTTCTGCAACTTGCTCAGAACCAACTGGCAGCAATAAAGTGTTGCGCTACCATGGTTCGGCACGGGCCATCTGATAAGAACTAACTCTGTTACACTTGGAAAATATTACACAAGGGAACACGATGCTATTTTCCTTGAGAACATATTGTAGACATCACTGCAGAGGGACTTTGAACATATCAGCTGGGAAAATGATGTCATTACTTTGAAGCACATCCATTGTTACACTCCCAACATATCACACAGGAGACATGTTGAAAGGATTGTACTGAACATTATTGAAACACTTGCAAGACATTACAAAATAGACATGTTGCAAGGATTGTACTGAACATATTGAAACACTTGCAAGACATTACACAGGAGAAATGTTGAAAGGATTCTAAAGAACACTATTGAAACACTTGCAAGACATTAGACAGGAGACATGTTGCAAGGATTGTACTGAACACTATTGAAACACTTGCAAGACATTACAGAATAGACATATTGCAAGGATTGTTCTGAACACTATTGAAACACTTGCAAGACATTAGACAGGAGACATGTTGCAAGGATTGTACTTAACATTATTAAAACACTTGCAAGACATTACAAAATAGACATGTTGCAAGGATTGTACTGAACATATTAAAACACTTGCAAGACATTACACAGGGGATTTGTTGAAAGGATTGTATTGAACATTATTGAAACACTTGCAAGACATTACAAAATAGACATATTGCAAGGATTGTACTGAACACTTTTGAAACACTTGCAAGACATTACAGAATAGACATATTGCAAGGATTGTTCTGAACACTATATTGAAACACTTGCAAGACATTAGACACAGACATGTTGCAAGGATTGTACTTAACATTATTGAAACACTTGCAAGACATTACAAAATAGACATATTGCAAGGATTGTACTTAACAATATTGAAACACTTGCAAGACATTATAAAATAGACATATTGCAAGGATTGTACTGAACATTATTGAAACACTTGCAAAACATTATAAAATAGACATATTGCAAGGATTGTACATGACATTATTAGGATACTTGCATGACATTACACATGAGAAATATTGCAAGGATTTCAAGACATTACGCAGGGATTGTACAGAATGTCTGCCAGGTGAAAACTTCAGAGAATTAATCATTTAATTTATCACTTGCCTCAAAATCGCCATTGAGTGAAAAAACAAAAGAAATATTCCTACGTTTTTCTTCCGTACAAGCTCTGTGACTTATACAAAGCACTGACGTCTATCATTGACCTATCAAACAACAGAAAGATTTCTCAACACTGAACACATTACTGAACATGGTTGGTGTTACTTAAAAGAATACTGCAATGGCAGCTGGTTTGTGATCGGCACATGAACTCATCATGTAATAAAGTGTTTACTCCAAACACTGCCGTGGCTAGCAAGTGCCAGGAGCATTGGAACGTTTGAGGATTCTCTTAAAAGATTGGAATCCTCTTTTACTCTTCAGAAAGCTATTGTTACATGCAACAAAATTCCTCCTTTACATCCCCATTGATAAAACAGATAGGAGCTTTATACCAGGTATGTCTGGCCTAAACATGCACAAAGAGAGGTTTGGATATATGAGATCTTGGTTAAGGTGGGCCTTAACGCTGCTTTGAAGAGTATTTCACTTGTATCACAGCCGCTAATAATATTGCAGGGAGAAACCTGAAACATTATTGTTGCTAAGCCTTGCGGTTAAATCTGCGAGCATCGGCTGGAACCAGTAAGCAATGGGTGGTACTGTTGATCGTACATTTTGTTTGATATGTTTGGTCTTCATGATAATCTGATCCAAATCTGGTACTATAGGTCTGATATATAGGATTTGAGGATTTGTAAAAGCTTCTTTCTATATAATTTTTTCTGATTTTTGCACATTGCTTCTTTGTATCTTACCCATATGATTAAGCTTGTATGTCATGGGAAAATATCTGCCTTTTATCCCACTGAAACCAAAAACATTATCTCTCACAGTCAGTCAAATAGCTAAGTAATTCCAGACAATAATTTCAAATTGATTGCAAGTCTCAATCTTGAATAAGCAACAATATGAATAAATAAAGATTTGTTCTGCAATGTCAAAGCGACCCAACAAGCCAATTGAAGCCATTGACCTTTCCCCTTCGAATTACATTGAAAAGGTCATCTGCTTCATACCCCTCATTGAATTCATTTGTCTGTCATCGCCATTCTTATATTGAGTAAAAGCCAAATCAAAGCTAAAACCTGACAAGAAAGCCCAATAGTATTGATCATAGTTATTAATTAAGATTGGAATGTTGAATATACCGTACAGAGCAAACCATAGATTCAATGCCGTGTGATTCTTATGCTGTTGTAAGCTGTATATATAAGAAAACATAATATTCTTAATGCATTATTATGAAACATATAGTTGATCAACGATAGAACATCCTAACTGCATTCTACTAGGATGTTGCTAAAAAGATCAATTTAACTGTTACATAAAATAGGGATTAGAAAACCTTTTTTTTAAAACTCCTTACACATTAAATACACTATCTGTACGACTTGTGGATCCCGCCAGTTTTCACATCCCATATGTTTCGTAAAGTAGTTGCCGTAAATATATACCCTTGCTCGTTCTTGGTCAATGAGGCTTGAAATAAACAGCCAAAGTGATCACATTTAAATTGATATACACTGGGGATATTTTCCAAAACCACCCACACTTAATGTGTAAATTATACCTTGAAGCTTGGGGAGCTTGATTTTTTTCTCAAAATTGATTTTAAAGAAATAAAGTGAAAAGTTTTTTTTTACCTCATTTTAAATGATTAAGTGAAAAAACATGTCTGCCAAGTGTTGTCTGCAGAACCCTAAGTGTCATTACATAACGATAAAACAACCGAAATGCTTAATGTGAAAAACTATACCTTTACCTGAAATAACTATAATTTATGAAGCTTTCTCATACTAGACAAAAACTTTGGGAAATCGAAACCCCATATTCTTAATTCACTCTCACAACATAACTCAGCAGAAATTGGTGCACCAATCTTGAATGAAGCTTTGTCTTTGTAAAACCAGACAAAATCTTGCAAAACCATATTCCAAAAGCATCCAATCTAACCTCTAAAATAAAACCCATAAGAAGTCAGCTTTGACTTTTTCATGAGAGAAAAAAACCAGAATCTAACACCCATATCCTTCATTTTAACCTCATAAAAAAACCGACAACCAGTCAAAGAGGCGAAAAATATTTACCAATCTTGTACTAAGCTGAGTATTTCTCTAACCTTTCCATTTTACCTCTGAGGTCACGTATGCTGTGTATGAATAGCGTACAAATAATACAAATAAGGCAACAGGTTGTTCTGTGAGCCGATATCATTCCTGCTCAATGCCTGCCGTGGGCAATCTGGAAGTCATTTAGTTTGTTATGAGAAGGGAAGAGACTGAATACATTACAATCCTGAATTAGCAGGAGATCGATTCCATTGGGCGGCCCTTTCTTAGCAAAACAGTGTGGATGATACCAAAATATTTTCATAATTATGCTTTTTTGTGTCTGGTAGATTCAGGAATTTGAAAGATGGGAGGGTGAAGAGGGCTTGTTCAGTTTTGCTGGTACACAGCCTTTTTATGGTTGACGTTAAAAAAGAGGGTTTGGGTTTCAAAATGGACTTGAAAAAATATTTATGAATGGAATTTTGGTATGACAGTGAATAGAATTTAATCAATGAAAAAAATCATACACTTTTAAAATTTTAATTTCTTGATCTTCTTGTTTCATATTGTGTATGATTATTCATGAAGACTAGATATGCTAAATAAGGTGCTACACTCAGTACATAAGGAAGAGAACTGGGTTTTTTTAAAACAAAAACTAGGGCTCCTAAACAGTAACACTGGCTTGTATTCAGAATTGACAATCAAATAGATATTTTCCCTTCTAAACGAAAGGGCTTTCTTTCGGAAAAGTTTAGGACCGTACTGATTCACTAATACTGTCATACTGTTGATTCGGTCATGTTTAAAGGTGAATATCTGTTTTCTGGTATCATAAACATATAGGACTCATTATTGGATACCAAGTATGTGCTGTATGTATCATGACCAACCTGACCCATAGAAAATTGTACGAAAGAAGACAAGAGAAATTCTATGGATGAACAACTTTATTTGACAGTAGCTAGGGATCTATACCATCATGTCGCTACTGTCAAATAAAGAAGTTTTTCATCCACAGAATAACTCTTGTCTTCCTTATACCATCAACTTCTAGAATGCCAATCAAACGGCTCAAGTATGTTCTTTATGTATAAGACCACCAGACCCATAGAAAAGTGTTTGTCTAAGTTGATGATATAAATGCTGTCAAATACTGGTGACAGGATGTTTCCCCGATTTCTGCATTCCCTTATTTTGTGTGTTCACAAAGTATCTTCATAGGTCAAAGCACTAGTGCAGAGTGTTGTTCTTTTTAATTATCCGAGGGTGTCATTTTGCCAAATGTGAAGCAGAATGGGTCCTTTGTGATGGGAGAAGTATCATGCATCTAAAAATGTTAAGGGACACTTAACCAAAGGTGGGGCCCCCTCTAGAACAACAGTGAGTGCATAAACTTAAAATTATAAAAAATAAAGAACTAAAGTGCTATCATGCAGTCAAAACATTATCGCCAGTGTTATTTTGCCTTATTCAACATCAACGACACAGCATCAACCTGAGCCTCCAACCAATATTGATTCTTCCACCATCCATAATCAATACAAAGATGCCCACTGGCCAAAAAGACTACTTTCCCTCTAGTATTAGCAAAGTCATTTGCACAAATTACAAGTTGGCAAAATCACCACCTTCTACACAAGTTTCGACCAATACCCTGGAATTACTACAACAATTTTCGCCCCGAGTCACGAAGCTAAAACGAAATCATGTTTACATGATCGCTTCCCTCTCCAAATCATTACAGCCTTGCTTGGGATGTCCGAGGCTACAAACACAAACATGATGGCACATAGATCAGCCCATGGTGGCAGCCCATGGCAGGACCATCCCTCAACCACCCAGCTTTCATTAATTCCCCATGCAAACACTTCTTCTCCCAAATACATTTGCAAGTCTGTCCATTCTAACACTGGCTCCTCTTTCAGAGACTGCCGGCAGGTAGTGGCGAGGAGTCGATTTCCATATTGGAGACGTGCCAAGTTCATGCTCAGCCACTTCCCTGCCAACTAGTCCTAGCTTCTCCCAGTCACAGTAAACTTGTGGACAGAATGTGGCTTCTAGTCAATCTGATGGATTCTCGTCAAACTGATGAACATACTGTGGCTTCTAGTCGAACAGGTGGACTCTCGTCAAACTGATGCACATACTGTGGCTTCTAGTCAAACTGACGGACATACTGTGGCTTCTAGTCAAACTGATGGACATACTGTGGCTTCTAGTCAAACTGATGGACATACTGTGGGTTCTTGTCAAACTTGTGGACAGTATGTGGCTTCTAGTCTAACTGGTGGACTCTCGTCAAACTGATGGACATACTGTGGCTTCTAATCAAACTGATGGACATACTGTGGGTTCTAGTCAAACTTGTGGACAGTATGTGGCTTCTAGTCAAACTGGTGGACAGAATGTGGCTTCTAGTCTCAAGTGTTGACAGACAGTGGCTTTTAGTTAAACTGGTGGACATACTATTGTTTCTAGTCTTAACTGAAGGACAGAATGTGGCTTCTAGTCAAACTGAAGGACAGAATGCTAGTCTAACTGTTGGACAGAATGACTGGCTTCTAGTCTAACTGTTGGACAGAATGTGGCTTCAAGTTAAACTGAAGGACAGAATGCTAGTCTAACTGTTGGACAGAATGACTGGCTTCTAGTCTAACTGTTGGACAGAATGACTGGCTTCTAGTCTAACTGTTGGACAGAATGACTGGCTTCTAGTCTAACTGTTGGACAGAATGTGGCTTCAAGTTAAACTGAAGGACAGAATGCTAGTCTAACTGTTGGACAGAATGACTGGCTTCTAGTCTAACTGTTGGACAGAATGACTGGCTTCTAGTCTAACTGTTGGACAGAATGTGGCTTCTAATCATATCATTAACTGGTCATATCATTAACTGGTGGACAAAATGTTCCTTCTAGTCTAACTGTCGGAGTGATTATCTATTTATATTCAAACCAGTATAGAAGATAGTAATTTACTAATATCTGGACAAACTGGTGAACAGTGTGGACAATCCTACACTGAAGTTTGATTGGAACTAGCTGTGAGGACAAAATGCTGGGAATCACATTTAGCACACTTGATTAATGGACTGGCTACTCATTTGTAGTGAATCACTTAACTGGTGCAAAATATCAACAAATTCATAAATTTAGTAAAACCTGCAGCTTCAAGACTATATAAAAACATGCAAGCCTTTGATACCATCTAGTCAGGGATTTGGAAAGGCAGGGACCAAAAGGCATATTGCATTAGATGAAAAATGGCCCATTAACATTTTGACATTAGGGCAAGGCATGAAAACGTCCAATTGTGAATTGTCTCCCTGTCTCAGTCCTTTTTCAGAAATAAAAGCCTTGAAAAACATTTGGGTGAAGGTGCAGTTAATACTTAAAAATTATTTTCTTAGACTAAAGTTCTGTCTACCAAGGACTCTCTGCTGTACTTACACACCTGAATAAAGGCATCAGTTGCAATCAAAGAACACACATACAATCATTACAATGCATAGTTGATAAAGCAATGTGACACCAGGTGGGATTCGAACCCCAGACTTCTCAACCCACTGCAAAACTAGTCCTTCATCAGTCAAACATTAAGAGAAAGTCAACATGCAACAAACACTGTTTTGTGTGATAAATCAATCAATACAACTAACAGGACTAAGGTTTTCAATTTGTAACAAACTGTGTCATTATATTATACAATTGTAACCAAAAACTGTGAAAAACAAAAATAAAATAAAATGTCTCAAGTCAATTATCAACCTGAACAGAAACTGTGAACAAATTCAATGCAAATGAAGTAGTTTGCTCAACAAACCTTGAAAAACACTATTATGGTGTAATTGATGAATTTGTTTATCAAAACTGTGGAAAACATTTTTGGTAAGATGTTTTGGCTGGAACTGGAAAACCAAACATGGTACTGGGAAGCTCAAAGCGTTATCACAATTTGTTACTGTTTTCATACCAGGAACTTGGAAAGGCAGGGTGCATTGACAATTTTTGCAAATTTGGTGACCCGTTGAAATTGTGAAGTTTTGATTGATATGGTTTAAACAAATTTTATTTTTAAAAAAGAAACAGAATTGGTATAAAGCAAATAAAGCTAATATTAATGCTGCTTTGATTGATATTAGGGCAATGCCACTTTGAAATTGCAAAAAAAGTTACCAAAAAGTTAAAAATGGCCCAAGCAAAAAAAAGGTCTTTCCCTTCACCTCATTTACAACTCTTTAGTTTGGATTATTTCGCCAACAAGATTTGTTTCAAACAACACCTTGCTCAACGTTTAAAAGCAGAATCATATAAAAACATCAGATTGATGAACTTTGTCAAAAAGCTTAAGCGAAAGTCCTGCAGCTTCCTATAAGGCTGAGGAAATATAGTGTTCTTATGAAAAGGAAAACTTACAGGAAAAACAACTTCACACACAACTAATGCATTTTGAGTGGCCAATGATAAAAGCCCAATATAGAGGAATAAATCCATACCAATTGAACAACCCATTGGCAAAAATGAGGCTATTCTTGAATGTTCAAAAACCTGAAGGTAAATCAAAGATTATTAAGGATAAAACTATGGCATGAAACAAAAGATAAATGATGTATCATAGCATGTGATATATCTATAGTTAATTAACGTCCAAGACTGTTACAACACAAAGCATAATACAGACACAAACAGCGATTCATAAATAATTAGAAAATATCCTGGCGCCTCTCCAGAACAATTGTTTATCTTGCACCTCGTGTTTCTTGATAACGAGGAGCTTTTTTGTGAAATATCATATAAGAAAAAGTACAACATATTGTCTGGCTTTGTTAACCTAGCAACTACCATCTCGTATGACTCACTTGTATCTTAAAGATTCAGGGCATTATACAGTGTTGTTCCTAGGTGATCAGCTGAGGGGGTCATTTTGGCTTATTCTGAGCTATCAGGACCCCTTGCAATGGTAGAAGTATCATACTTCTAGGGGACACCAAGGCAAAAGGGTGGTCAAGTGTCCCCAGGACATCTCTAGGAACATCACTGTTATGTAGTGCTCATCCGTGATTAACCAAGTACAAAAACAACAATATTTTTGAAAATTTATCAGCATGCTGATAAGAAATTCTTCATGATTGTTAAAAGGCAAAAAAGTTTAACAGTTCACTGAATGTAAATTTTTTTCATGAATTATCCCATGAAAGGATATGAAATTGAAAAATCACCAAAATTTGAATTCCTATACAGGGATCACCCTGGTTCAAAGTTTAAAAGGGAGAAAAATCTTACCTTGGCCTAATGAAATGGGATTTTCAGAGAAAGCAATGGGATTTTTGAGAAGAAAAATAATAGTTTTGATTTTTGCAATGAGACTTTCTCCCCTCATTAGTATTGATAATGGGATATTTTGAAACATCAATGGGTAAATATCTCAAAATCCCTGTTCAAAGTGATCCCTGCCTATACCTTTTTTGTCAATCTTGTTGACGTTTTGAGCGATTCTTTTAAACAGAGCAGAGTGAGGGATTAACAACAAAAATCATGAATTTTTTAAATGACATATGGAACCTTGACAAAATCTACACTTTTCATTTTCATCATTTCATTTGTATAATTAAACATTAAAATTGCAAAGGACTTTATAAGGTCCACATCAATGTTAGCAATCAATGTTAGTTCATCATCAATAATTTGATAGTGAAGAACTGAAAGGCCCATAAGTCATAAACCTGTACACATGTAAAGTCATAAATAATAATATAGTACTTGTATTGCGCATTTCTCCATGCCACAGCATGCTCAAAGCGCACAAACCTGTACACATGTATACATTTGATAAACTTGGCACTAGTTATGTTTCACCACATGGGTAATAAAAACATCTCTGCATGAATATGAAGCCTGTAACATGATGAAACTCCTTATTCAAATCAACCAGTCATATCAAGGTTGATTGGGTTCAGACAAGGGGGATGTCTTAGGGTTCAATAGTTCATTGTAAACACACGTCAAAACCAAAGGTTCATTTTGAGACCACGGCTCAAATTTGATCCCTTCGAAACAAATCAACCAACATTATTGCTTCCTATCAGATATCCAAATTACAAGCAACCAGCTGTTTAGGAACATTCATATCCACGGACAAAATGATAGCATTTGTCGCAGCATAATGTCCTTCAATTGTCACGGCAGTACAGAGATACATTGTTAATTGATTTTAATATAGGACGCATGGTAACTAAGATCCAGTAGTACATTGTGACTGGATCATAACCTTTACCATAACACATATCTATAGAATTCTGAGTGACATTATCCACACAAAGCGGACATCTCTGTTTCGTATATTGAGTGGTTGAATTTGTTTCATATATCACAAGGAATTGATGAGCGAGATCGTTGGTCTTCATTTCATGACAAATGATGATATAGATTTACAAATTGGTCACTATTCCATGGATTATAAGGAAACAAGAGACTAATGATGTGTGGGTGTAAAACATCGCCAAGATCCAGTAACTCTGATGACAGTGAATAAAGGGTAATTACGGTAGATACTTATGTAGATGGAAACTACGACTGTGACAATAGTTCGATAATATTCGATGGTTAAATTTTTTTTAATATCATGGGAAAAAAGATCTATGAGATCCAGTTACTTGGATGACAGTGAACAAAGGGTTATTAGATACTTATGTAGATGGAAACTAAGAGTCTGACAATTGTTCGATAATTTTCAATGGTTAAAAATCTTTTAATATAATGGACGCAACATATTTGTACTCAACAAACATTTGTTCAGACAGGTCAGGTCAATATTCAACATCCTCCATCTTGTATACGTCACTGACTCTTCATTGCCGTTACCATTTGTCAAAAGTCAAATATGTTAAGCCAGTAACCTTGGAATTATATTTTTCAACTTCTGTTATCAATAATATAATAAGTGATTATTCATAAACTCAAACAACGTACATAAAAATACATATATTTAATTCATGTATATAAATAATATCCCTTGCTATTTTTAACCAGTGTATTAATTATAACCTCATTTGATATTGATACCTTAACAGTATGAATTAATACCATTAATGTCATTATTCATAAAATCTAAATCCTAAACATATACTTTATAACCATATCAAACATATTTAGATATAGTGATATATATAGTGATTATCTTATACTAGCTTTTAGGACTAGTGACTTTGAGAACTAATAGCCCAAATATTCCAGCTAGCCCAAAGCATTGAAATAAACATATTTTTTGAATATTTTAACTATTTCTTCGCACTACTAGTTAAAACATTTACTCCAGCATATTTTCTATTAGCCAAGGGCTAATGCTAATTTTAAATCCTTTGATTTTGTATACATATATCCATAACTATTTTTATGCAGCATTATCCCAACATCTCTCTGCAGGCCTTTGACAAGTCCATTAACACTGCCCGGTGTAATTAATCACTGGTCAAGAACAGACATCTGATGATCTGGACGTGGGGTGACCACTGACTACTCATCAACATGGAATGGCCACATGGAGCTAATCAACTGCACAGATTGCTGCTCTAAGTCAACTCCAGATCCCTACCATATGCATGTAATTACAAATGGATAGATCGGTCCCTGCCTTGAATATATTCACTGCATTATACAAGGGGCGGTAGCATTTCTTTGTTTTATTTTATTTTTTCAAATTTTCATTAATGATTAACGGTTGTATTTTCCAAATGTGTTATCTTTAGATGGTTAAACATCTTATTTCTCAACCCTATCATGCATATAACTATAAGTGTAAGAAATTGAAAGGATTCAATAGCAAGGTAAAACCATGACGGCCATTTCCATGTGAACACCTTTCTTATCCTTGTATATGATGAAAACGCAGTGTTGTTCCTAGGTCATCAGCTAAGGGGGTCATTTTGGCAATATTTTAACAGATGGGCCTCTTTGCAATGGTAAAAGTATCCTACATCTAATAATTTTAAGGGACACCAAGCCGAAAGGGTGGGCAAATGTCCCCAGGACCCCCTCTAGGAACAACACTGAAAACGGTATATTAAAGAGACAGTAGCACGTTTTTAGGGAGAATATAGGGTGATGTCAGGAAAATTAAAATTAATGGTTCCAATTGAAAGACAATGTGTTTAAACTAAGTGGAGCAGTAATAATTCAAATATATAACGTTAAATAAAGCCATTCGATTTCTTTTTCTTACACAAAATGAATTAAAGGTGTTCACAAAAAAATGGCCGCCAATGGATTTTACGTGAATCTTCATACTTTGTCCTCTGACTATGGATGATTGACTTGTGTAATGAGATTTTTGACACTGTCAAACTAATACGATTAACAATAACTTACAATTATCAGTGAAAATTTTAAAATATAAAATTATCAAAAAACGTGCTACTGCCCCTTTAATGATCTATACCGAGACGATATAGGATACTTTAACCATTGCAAAGGGGCCCCTCTGCTAAAATATTACCAAAATGACCCCCTTAGCTGAACACCTAGGAACAACACTGCTGACTTTATCATGATAAGATAAATGTCCATAGAAAGCTTGGCATGATTTATTTAATTTCAAATATATATTTTCAAATTTTCATTTAGTGACTAAATGTTACCCTTTAGCCAATTTTGTTTTCACTAACTGTTAGTCTTTGAAATTTGACAACATAAGTTAAGATGATTCTGTGACCTACTTATTAAATGATACACATCCTATTTATTTTTTCATTGATTATTTCATTCATACATAATAATCAAAATTCGTACCTTGTTTGACTAAATTTGTCGAGTCTATGAAAGTAACAACCATGCAAGACAAATATATAAAATTAACTTTTGCCCAAAAGTGCAACAAATAATTATCATAATTCTCATAGCAAAGTATAAACTTTACAATATAGAAATACTTGAAGCAAGTCTATGAAAGGTGGTTGCACTCTTACAATGTCTATAGCAGATACATTCCAGAGAGCAATGCTTATTCCCTGTCCCCCTACACGAGAATGCTTGTCAATAGCATGTCAATATCGATTGAATATTCCTCCAGCCTGATCCTATTGATAGAAACCAGGCTATTTATAGCCTATACAGCGAACTGTTCAATAACCATGAACATACATCTCGACTAAAAGCATGATTATCTCATGAAATTTGGTCAAAATATTGAAGAACTTTGTCAGAATTTTCATTCTTCTATCGAGGATGAAACATAAAGCTAGCCACAAAGCTACAAATCTTATATTTTCAAAAAGCATTCAGCTAACCAAAGATATGCAAGTCTATGATTTTTTTTTAGCTTTATGAAGAATAAGTAAAACAGCATTAAACAAAGTTTGACAATATTCTTCTAATTAAACACCAATTTTGACAAGATGTAAACGGTAAGTTTTGATTATCTAGATTCTAAATACTAATCTAATTACAAGGACAATTTCATAATTCATTCTGAAGTTAACTAAATAATTCGTTATAAAATTGACAATAACTGAACATGAACTATGAAATGCACATTGTAAATTAAACCTATAGATGTTTCTTTACACAGACTCCTTGAAATATTCTTTGGTGGGCGAGCAGAAATGGTAAAGTGAAGTATGAATTATGGAATAAAAACAAGTTTCTTTATGCCAAATCAATGCAAGATATTCCACATCTCATGCTCCAGCGGACAAATAATCCATGAAAGCAGTCAAGCGGAACCAAACTAAACATATGGCTCTGATTGTTCCTTTCACCCACTCTATAGAATCCTTGTCAAGAAGGAATTCAATAATCGTATTAAGTTCTTCCACTGTGTTGAAATTGTTTACACTTGATCCAAAGTGAAGATTTTTGATAATTAAAAAGACGAGATTTAAAAAAAAATCATAATGTTGAAATAGAGGATTATAAACTCATTTTAAGAATTGAAATAAGGGAAGCTTCAATCGTAATTTTGAGAGAAAAACAATATCAGGAAAAAATAAGTTTAACAAAACACCTATTAAAGGGGCAGTAGCATGTTTTTTTAAATGTTTACATTTTCAATGTTTTACTGATAATTATACTTTAATGCTAAATATATCATTTCCATAGTGTTAAAAATCTCATTACACAAACCAATCATCCATATCCAGAGAACAAATTACAAACATTCACATAAAGTCCATTGACTGCCATTTTTATGTGAACACCTCTAATTCATTTTGTGTTACAAGAAAAAGGAATCGCATGTCCGAACTTTACAGTATATATTTGATTTATTACTGCTTCATTTAGTTTTAATACATTGTCTTTCAATTGGAACCATTTAAATTCCTTTTCTTGACATCACCTTATATTCCCTCAAAAACGTGTTACTACCCCTTTAATGACCATGCTGAAATCATGAGTGAAATATAATTTCATGTTGGTCGGGTAAGAAATAATGGTACTTCAGGATATTCATAGCAAAGTATAAATAATTAAATATGTTGATGTAGTCTGTCATCCAGACCCCTTAATTGTTTAAGCGCCTAGGCAAGTCTACAACAAGACTTTGAGCCTTTTCTGAAAATGAACACATCTCAGAGGCTCCTTTTTATGATATTTTTCTTCTTTCAAATTTTACGAAATATTCATTTCAGAGTCTAAATTTTAGACTAATGTTGATGATGCATGGACCATGATGGTCAAATAAAAGTAACAAAATTGTGATGTGAAAATAATAAAATCAGTAAATGTTTCTTCTACATTGGATCTCTGAAATCTCTTTTTTTTAAAAATAATCAAATTACCATTGGGCAAAGTTTCAAGGTATGATATTAAAAAAAATATTTGAGGTTGTTTTTCATAATGTTTGTTCCAAAGTTTTCTTTGGAAACCTAATATTCTTTGAAATCTAAACCTTTATATTATCTTACTTTATAAACTCCATAAAATCGATTGAAATTATTTGATTAATAATATAGCCTGTCAAAACATTTGAAATGAAAACGACCATGCTCAAATGAAAGGCAATAATAAAACAACTCAAACATAGCATCAGTTTTTTCATGCAAATTTCTTCCAACAAACGCCATTGGCAAAATTCAGAAAAACTTATTCTGCACAAATTAGAAAGAAAGCCATAATCTGTCTAGGAATTTTTGAAAATTTACGATCTGGATAATCTTACAGCAGTTAATATGAAAAGGAAATAATATTTATCAAGTAAAAATGACTCCAATATTATTTTGACATTTTGGAATTGGATTTCAACAACAGTTTCAGAATTGCTTATACAAATAACTCATTTCTCTCTCATCATTTTCTTCCCACACAAAACATTAAACAACAAATTTTAAAAACTGCTGATAAATTCTTTGAAAAACTGTTGATAAATCCTTTAAGAACTGCTCATAAATTCTTCAAGAACTGCTAATAAATTCTTCAAGAACTTCAAATAAATTCTTCAAGAACTTCAAATAAATTCTTCAAACACTGTTAGCAAATTCTTCAAGAACTGTTCATGAATTCTTAAAGAACTGTACATACATTCTTCAAGAACAGTTCTTGCATTTCTGCATACGTAATTCTCAATAAGTGAAGACAATGTTGATATGATACTCTATATGTAGTAGAAACAGCAATCAAAAATTTGCTATGTTCTGGGAAAATCTTTGAGAAAAATATCACCTATTGAAATTTCTTGCGGACTTTATTCTTTTATAATTGCTACGAAAGAAGGATTTACAAAATTACCAAGAAAACAAAATCTCCAGCATTGGGTATTTTTGCTTAAGTAATGGAAATGTTTTCGTGACTTCATGAGATACTTCAAAATGGTAACTTGTTTTTAACGTGTGTTTCTAATTAAGTTTCATGCTGGATTAATTAGTGCCAAATTATTTCCAGATCTGACTTTCAAGAACAAAGACTCAACCCAAAGCTATACTAATATACTGCATGTTAAAGGTTAATACACAATCATGATTTCATCAACAATTTAATTACATTAAGTCTTAATCATCCCGGTCTGGAACTAAGACTTTCCACAATGTAGAAATTCCAACCACCGAACTGCTTATTGAACCCTTGAGAATGGACCATTTCCTATCTCCAGACCATATTACTTTGATCTATTCACTTTTAAGCTTTCTGTATCCCAGCTTTCTGTCTATGTTTGAAATAATGCCAAAGCTAGGTCCACGGGGCCGTTGCACAAAAATACTTAACACTAAGGTTAACCTAAGCGCCATCTCTTAACATTGCACTACGGCTACCTTACTGACTTAAGGTCACCTAAGTGTGCAATGGGATTCTATTTTCCAGCCAAACTGACAACTTTTTCAGTTTGGATATCTTGTGGTGTTCAAATGTGCAATCAATTATCTTAGGCATCTACCAATATATTATCAGGAATATAACTATAGGAGGCAATAACATCTTCTTATAAATAATTATAGTGATAGGTATGATCATTTGCATAAATGCATACTGCAATCTTTGTCAATATACAAAGGTGAGAAAAGGATTCAGAAGATATATGTTACGGTTGGACAATCATTATTACAAATCATTTCTATATTGAACTTTAGCAGTTCTCAGATCATAATACAGTGATGCATGAGTAAAAGGTTCTGGCTTATTTCAATGAACTTTGTGGTTCCTTGATGGTCCTTAGCCATAGAGATACTTTTGGCCTGTTGTGAACAGATGGGAGCCATATCGGATGGCAAATGCACCTTACGATTCATTTGAAAAGAAATTTTGTCAAAGTATCTATAAATATTCCCCTCCCCCTCCCACCCTAGACCAATACTGTCAATATCATTGTATTGGAAAAGTTCAGAATCACCTATTCAAAACTGTTGCATTAAGTTTTATCCTAAAAATGATGTGGTGGATCAAGGATTTCTTACGGATGGGAGAGGATTCACCCTTTTGGTTGACCATTTCTACAAGGATTTCAAAAGGGTTTGGGGTGTCAAGTTTGACGACTGACTCTGTCACTGAAAATGAAATAATTCGCTGTGTAGATACCATTTTGCAAAGACAATGGATGAAAGTGCTTACCTGAACTGTGAACCAAGAGTGCTGTGGAAAATGAGCCCCTAACATCTTCATCAGTGAGGAGACGAGGAGAGGACACCTGCTGACGCGGAAACATCAGCAAGTCCTGGAGGAGGAAGAGGAGAAGTCCAGAGAAGACGCGGACACATCGTCACGGAATATTGTCTTCGTTCAGTCCCACGGTATCCGCTCTGAGTCCACTCTGAACTGGAGAAGATGAGGCTATCCTCGAACTTCGGTAGCTTAATTTTCCATTTTGAGTATGCATAGATGATAGCAATGAGCAGAAAGGTAAAACATCTGTTACCTCTAGCTGATGAAGAATACTGTTTCTATTTTGCCTACCAGGTTAATAGGCGAGTTAGGTGACACACTAGAACTCACACACCTAATCTCGAATGAATAGCAGAATCACTGTTGCAAAATTGACATTTGTTTGGCTCAATATGAAATATGGCTTCTTGGAAGGAGGGCATTCTCACTGGATTCTGTGTCAGGGCCTTTGCTCATGGCTGGCTGTCACCACATGCGTGTAAAGTGAAAACGTTCGGAGGAAATGCTTCTTTGTCAGTAAAGAATAACAATTATCACATAAAAACTTTGTAATATCATGTCCTCAACAATCAATGATGAAAGCTGTGGATCAGGTTTGCATCTCACCCTAATTGCAATCGTGCAGACAGGTCAAAGGTTGAAGGTCAAGTGACCTTGAGTGCCTGGGAATCATCGTCAGGTTGATGTCGTGTTGGATTGGAACCTGTTCTTTCAACAATGGAAAATGGCAAGATAGAAACCTGACTCCATGACAGACTTTCGTGGGTTCGATAGCACAATTTCAACACACCTTTGAGAAACACAGAGTATGGTAGACATCAGACGTCCGTTTCAATACTTAAATTGATACTAGATGGATTGTTAACTTTGTTTGCATGATTTTCCTTTAGTTTGTCCGTCACCATCAGACTATTTCCTTCCTCCATTTCCATAATGTCAGACCCACATTCAGAATCCAAGGAACTCTTTTTCCTGGGGAAATTTGGACACGACTGTACATGCTGATAATTATGTTTATCATCACTTTCAGTCTCTCTATGATAGAAATAATTGAAATTTGACACTATAACAGGAACTGGGAGTGCAATAGTTAACACACCAGCTATTGCACATAGCGATCCTACAAGCTTCCCCCACACTCCGATTGGACGCATATCTCCGTAACCCACCGTGGTCATGGTGACCACTGCCCACCAAAATGCATCCGGAATACTTTTGAAATGTGACTGGTCAGCATCTGCTTCTGCAAAATACACTGCACTTGAAAACAAGATAACGCCTATGAAGAGGAAGAAGATTAGGAGGCCAAGTTCTCTCATACTGGCTTTTAGGGTCTGGCCTAAAATCTGCAAACCTTTGGAGTGTCGCGATAATTTGAAAATACGAAAAACCCTCACAAGTCTGATCACCCTCAAAATAGCCAAAGACATTGCTTGGCTGTTGCTTTTACTCTCGTCAGCAATCACAGTTCCTAAGGTAATGAAGTATGGAATGATGGCCACTATATCAATGCAATTCATAATGTTCTTAAAGAATCCCAGCTTTTCTGGACAGGAAGCAAATCTTATAAGTAATTCAAATGTAAACCATATTATGCAACATGTTTCAATAATGAAAAAAGGTTCATTGAATTTTGGAATATCATCTTCTTCAATTGATGACTGAGTTGTTGAAAAGTGGGATTCATTTTTTGTGGCATTGACAACCCTATAGTGTTTGAAATCTGGTAATGTCTCCAGGCAGAATATCACAATGCTAAGCAGAATTATCAGAACTGAGAATATAGCTATAATCCTGGCCGCAGTTGAGCTCTCCGGATATTCAAACAGTAACCACACTCGTCTTTGAAACTCATTCTGAGGCAGCGGCTTTTCCTCCTCTTTAATGTATCCTTCGTCTTCTCTATATTTTTCGAATGCATCTTCACCAAGTTCATAAAACTTAATCTCCTCTGAAAACACATCCAATGGAACATTGACGGGCCTTCGCAACCTACCTCCACTTTGGTAGAAATAAAGTATTGCATCAAAACTGGGCCTGTTCCTGTCAAAGAAGTATTCATTCCGGAGAGGGTCATAGTACCGATTCCGTTTCTGCGGATTCCCCAACAGTGTATCTGGGAACTGGTTGAGAGTCTTCAACTGTGTTTCAAACCGCAGGCCACTGACATTTATCACCACTCTTTCACAACACTCAAAGTCGTTCCCTGCCGTTGCCATTCCATCATCCACATTGACATCATCGTTGTCTGTCAGCTTGGGAAAAGACCTGGAATTGGGAAGGTTAGATGAACGTGAGATCAGTGGGCGCTGTGACATGTAACCTGCGGGGCCCCCATTGCCCTCGAGGCCTGCCATAGCAACCTCCATCCTGCAAGCTTTTCTGCTACATCCATGAACGGGGTATAGCCCCGTTAAGGCCCATTCTTCTAATGAGCCTTCACAAATTTATGGTCAGTTTAGGATTATTATATATCGACAAATATGGCGGACAAAAATATTACTCGAGCGCCATGCAGCCCGGATGGTAGTGGGGAGAGTTAGGAATCGATTATTTTGACGTCACTTCGTCATTCGCTCTTGCTCGGGTTCCTGCATTTTCTAGCAAGAGATTGTCAAGCCCCGAGGCCCTGTCATTCTTAAACAAGTCTCGCACACGATTCATGTACCTCCACGGACCCATAGTTAACAATCCATGCTTCGACATTGTGCTTCTACATAAGCGCACCAATGTGAACCGTACTTACTATGCAAACATAACAGTCTGAAAATGTTCCACGAGCCCACCGTTTCCCATCAGCTAATAATCCTAACGAAAGAGACATGGTGCAGATCGTGCGGCTCTATGCTGAAGGTCTGCGAGGGTTGAGGTTAGCTTGTGGTCTAGAAAAGCTCAAAATCACACACAAGCAACTTTACATTACCGACACAGTACCTACACCGAACCTGTCAGTGCTCAACCTCTCATGCCTCTGTTGTCTAAAAACAGACATAGTAAATTCTGGCCAATCAAATGCGACCACTATTACTCAATGGAATTCCCTTCCTAAAATTATATTGATTATATCAGCGCGCCTTCCTTTAACGCGCAGACCACAAATACATTTATTATATTGTTTGAATAGACAAACTTTATTTTTTGTATAACAACATCCTGCCCGAGACAGCACCATTCAGTGCGGATTCAGTTTTTACCCCAGTCACTGGTGTACGGCCCGCGCACCTGCTGCTAAAACCTTACAATCGATGAACCGCTCTGGGTGATATTTCAGGGACGGGGTAATTTACCATGTGCGTTTGGCTTTTCGCGTGATTTTCAGGAAACAAAGCAGTTACTTTCTTAATTACACATGAACATTTCAAAGGAGGAGGATAGAAGACGGTTTTAGTGGTTCAACAAGCCCTAGGAGTGAAAGATGACGCAGTATCTGCCTCCAAACTTGCTGGCTTTATTCGCCGCTCGCGATCCTATTCCTTATAGGCCGCCAGTCGACAAACTATGCAGCGAGAAGAGAAGGGTGCCATACGGGGGAGTGGCACATTTATTGAAGGAATTTGAGGTAATATTTCGTGCAGTGCCTTTAGAAAAATGAGTAGTGATAGTGTGCAGTTAAATTTAGAGGGAAATAGTTCATTTATCAAAGAAAACGAACTTACAGCGTTTCCAAAATGGCGGACACTAATGTCGCCATTGTAAGCTAGTAGCTATTCAGCGAGGCACATACGCCGTGACACCGCGGTTAGTTATAGCTACAGCTTGAAAATATCGATTGGATGGCTGTTGCTAATGCGCCCAGCAGCCTTCGGTCTTTTGCATTTGTCTACAGATGACTTTTCCAACGTATTCCACATGAGTATTGGGCACATAGTCATTTCAAAGACATTGTCATGGCTTGATGTTTTGGTTGTCGGTTTCACCAACATGGCCAAAAGCGCTGTGGCTGGTGCATCAGTCTCTCTTGACTAGATAGTGTATAGTCTCCACACGGAATGTATAAATAATTTACACTCTCTCCCCACAAGGCACGCATAATTCAATTGAACTCGACCAGCGAAAGAATACGTAGTGTTGCAAAAATTGATCTCTAGACTACGACTGAAGCATACTCGTTGGGATACAATTTACATTGAATCATCACATGATTGGCTACAGCAATTTTCTGTACTAAGTGTCTAATAAGCATGTCACACGTACCGTAAGTTCTAGAGTGGTGACAACTATCAAAATAGCGAATAATAAGAAAGTGAGCCAATGAATTGATCCAAAGTTTTGTGTGAAATTCTTCAATAAAGGCGTATAACTTGCAGTCATTAACATATGTACACACGTTTGGTCATAATGTATTGCTGTTCAGGCGTTCCGAGGTCAATTGATCGTATCCTAGCCTACGCTTTGAAGGATTTCAGATAATGAGCATGTACATTATATGTGGCATATTACTATGTCGTTAAGTATTGAATTAATTGTTGATGTACTACTTTTAGAGAGAGAATGATAAAAGATAGTTCTGGCATAATGGACTATAGTCTGTTTCAGAAATGATTTAAACAGGTTCATTGACATACAGTTATAGATTAGATATGGAGGATCAATCGGGTCATGAATAAATATGAAGAGATGTTGATCATTTATTGAATTTTTTTTTTTTCAATTTTAAGTTTTGTATTTAGAAAGTATTCTTGTACATCAAAAGCTTTTTGATTTTGAAATTAAGATTAAAGTTTTGAAAATTATGTTTAAAATTAAAAAAATGAAATCATAAATTTTTTTTCTAGTTTGAAGTATCTTACAATTTTGAATTATTGAGATTTGCAGAAAAAGAATATGTTCATGGCATCTTTGCAATTATTTCTTCAAAGATATCAATCTATATTTCAAAATGGACCTAAAAATGAATTGAAAAGTATTTTAGCATTTCAGCATCAGTGGTTTTAATACAGGATTGTAAGAAATCAAATAGAAATTATATTATAAAAGGGTGTTATTTTGGCATCCTTATCAGTTACAAGTTTAGAACAGTTTTCATGCGAAAGGTTATCGGACGAAACAAAAAACCCTTAAAATTGATTTGATACCAAAATTTGTAGTACACTGTTATTATTTTATGAATAACAGCCCTAAAATATTCAAATCATGCCGTTAATCTACACAAGTTTCTGTTTAAGGATGAATTCAAATAGTCTTGGTGCAAAACAAATTTATATGTTTATTTATGCAGCTTTAAAAAAACAAAAAACAACACTGAAGATGTAATTATTAAAATTTTAGAGCCTTAATACAACACTGGTTTAAACAAATAAAATGTTGCACATGCATTTGGTTACTTTCTCAGAAAGTGTAATTATGATTCATTAACCTTTTTGAAGGTAATTTTGATAATACTGTAAGTTAATTCTCCTAAATCCAAAATATTTTTACCTTGCAAAAAAAAAAATTTATAACCCCAAATGTTTTCATGGCGTAAAAGTAGATGGAATGCATATCTAGGATGAGGTGCAGTCTTCTGTTAAAAACTAAAAAAGATTTCAGAAGGTATTTTTCCAATTTAAGTAAATGAACTATTCCCCAAGAAAACATTACTGAAAAATGTCAAAAAAGCAGGGCAAGTCTACATGTGAAAAAGAGCGATTTCAGAAAATATTTTTCCTAGTCTAAGTTAACCTAGCTTCAATATGACCTGTTTCATTCCTATATTGAGTCTAGAAATGTCTAGTAGAGTCTGCGACCTATGACCCAACGTTATACGTGCGAAGGCAGACTATTGTGGCTTGGTACGATGAGTTCTGATTGGTCAATTCAAAACGTGGGCTGACTCTACCCTCTACTAGACCTTTCTAGACTCAGTATCGAAGTGAAATTGGTAAAATTGAGGCTAGGTGTACATAGACTGATTTTTCCATTGCCATTGAATAATAAACATTTTATGCCCCGAAAAACATTACCGAAAATTTCTTGCATGTCCAAGTAAAGGGGCAGTCTGATCATCTCGAAGCTCGTCCGGGAAGCTCTTGTTATTAGCGGACCAGGTTTGGGAGAACCGTTGACCATAGTGGACACCCTCAATGTCCGAGAGAGGGGCGTTGGAATCGGGGGAGGGATAGTCGGAACTGCTAGGGTCATTTTGCGGGCGGTAGAGTTGATCCCGGTCGGGCCTTTGATGCATCCTCAGGCAGTTTGGTAGGCATGTAGTGCTTGTTTCCTCAGTCCGCGAGTCAACAGAGTATGACCGTTGACTCTGGGCTGACTTGGACCGTCGGATCCTCTTTGCCGCTTGGATCCGATCATGACGCTGAGATTCAATTGCATCGATGTCCTTGGGCTGTGGAGAGAAAATGTATTAAATTTTTGGTCTTGTGAGCTTTTTTTGCCAGTGCTAAATAATGTAACCTGGCAGTGAAAGAGATATCTTGTGCTATGGGGAGTAATGTATTAAGATGTTCTTTATTTGGTTTTGATGGTTTTTCTGTTTTATGAAATTGAAAATGAGCAGTGAAAGAAGTTCGAAAGCTAGAAATATTTTGACAATCATAGGTCATGCAGAACAAAATCATGGTGAAAATCTTTTTCTCTGTGCCCTTAAGTGAATATTGGCACTCTCATGAGCATCACATTTTCTCCTGAAGATTTAGTGATTATAAAACGCAATCAATGGTGGTAGGTGGTTTTGAAAAAGGCAAGTGATTGACTATTCATTGAATGTTCGTTGTAAACTGTATAGTCTGGTTGGTTGTGTAAATTTTAATTGGTTTTTGATCTCTGTTGGTTTTAAGTGATTATAGCCTTGATCAATGATTTTATGAAAGAATATTTTATTTTTTGTAAAATTATTTGACACCAGTTACAGATAACGACAAAATTCAAAGTTATCATAGAGCATCTTTTTTTCACAGGAGTTGTGATATATAGATGACACTATTTGACAAACTTATAATTTTAATTTGAGAATCAAGTATTGACAAAAATTAAATGGATTCCGAACAAAGATATCTTATTAATAATTGTTCCTGGGTGCTGAAAACCATGCTTAAAGTCTGCTCTGTTCCTAGTCAGTGCAAAGAAAGCTGTTGTGACACATCGTGAAAACATGAGGCCGGGACATGTATCTGAGAAGTTAATACACTAGAGAAACATCTGACAAACGCGCGACAAAAACAAACGCGTACCTCAACTGCCGAGACACGACCCCGGCGATAGTGCATGCCGAAATTAAGCACAATGAAATCTGCCATACAGGTTACCGAGCCATTTTCTTGATGGCGGAACTACTCTTGGGGTGTCTTGAAGACCATCAGGAAAGGGTGGGACATTTGCTGACATACGATGCCACTTGGCACGAAAATACATTCTGGCAGAAGGGATGGGGTATATGACACTGCACTGTACCGCTCTGCCCTGAGTGTGGAAAGAGAGCTGGGGGGGATGATGTATGATGGAGAGAAAGTGTTACACTCCTAACTGGTACCATGTGTTACCATGGAAGTTGGGCAAACTTCTTGGCAACTGTTGCCAGGTAGAACAGAATGTTGTCATTACTGGAGAGCTTCTGTCACAGTTAGTCTGGTGCTGAGTTGCAGATGCATAGCACCCTTCAGTGGGGGCAGACGTCAAGCTGTGCGCTGCACATACAGTACCACAGTCTTGCTCTTCTTTAGTTTCCACCTCTTCCTCCCCTTACCTAACTACAATACACCAGCCGTTTACACTATTAGCTACCCGTTTTCTCTGCGATTCTTATACCTTTCACCAAGAGCAGACGTCAAGCTATGCAGTGTTCATACAGGACCACAGGCCTGTTTTTTCTATAGTTTCCCCCATCTCTTCCCCTTAACGTGCCCTGCTTTTATATCACAGTGACACCCTTTAAGACCCAATGCAGTCTGTTACCAAATTCAGCCCAGATTTATAAACTCTTCCCAAGGGCAGACATCAAGCTTTTTGATGCCTATGCAGTACTAGGGCCTGTTCTTCATCAGTTACTCTATTCCTCTTCTAACCATACCCTTCTAAAAATCTTGACACCCTTTGCTACCCTTTTTCTCATCCCCAACCCAATCAGTCACCCTTCTCTGGAAGCAGACTTTGTGCAATGCAATGCTCATAACCACACCACAGAGTTTAGAATATACCTCTTAGCAAACATCAAGCTGTGTAGTTAGTGTAAATACAATCTGGAACTTGAGTTGTCAGTTTTCTCAATCTAAAATACCTGAATCCTTGCAATACCCCCTTTTTCTCGTCCCCAACCCTATTATTCAACGGTCTTTTCTATGAACTCTTCTTACTTACTATTGACTTATTGAGTTAGGATAATAGTCATGATAGGACCATTAAATACATCCCGTCAAACATAAAAACTACAGAACAAGAAAGTTTGGAGGAATGTCTTCAATTTCAGTATGAAGTGTATATTGTCATGTGTTGATTGCATTTCATATTTAATAGATTTCAGAAGTGAAATAAATTTTACTGATTGAATATTTGTTTTTGTTCAAGATTTCATGTTTGTATTGTTACTTATCAATATTTTGCATACATTATTGTTTTGCTTTTGTTTTGTTTTAGGACCCGAAAGATACACCACCTCCCACACGAGTTGAAACCAGAGATGAGCGAAAAGAAAGAAAGGTAACCAAAATTCCAAACAGTTAACAATAACCTCGATTCCATTTGTAAACAACCTATTTTCAATCTTCATATATTTCTTAAAAACCCAGGAAACAATTAAATGAAATTCCAATTTTAGTTCAGCTAAATGTATCTCAATTAAGTCAATTAAGATACACATTGTAAAGAATTTGATATATAGTTGACTGAACTTAGTTGTCTTATTGCTGTCACTACCCACAAGTCTGTTCAAAATACCTCCTAGACTATAAACATATCTACCAAACCTTCAACTGCTCGTTCTAAATCTTGCTCCAACATCTAAACAAGTTATCTGATGATTTGTCAAACACTCACCAAATTCCATTTGAAAAAGAAAGATCCAATGAATAACTAAAGCGAAATTTAGAGTGAGTTAAATTGGTGGTACTTGACTGGTGATTAATTCCCGTGGACGAAGTTTGTATTTGATCAAGGCCTTGTTTACACTTGTTAGATAACACTGGTAGGCACCTGTCTAAAAGCATCAAACACAGCTTGCCTCAGGAACCTAATACTAACAGTTTTGACATCAGCACCTGTCGATCAGAGTTACCTCCCTTTACTTTGTGAGAATTTAAAATTATTTTATGAAACAGTAACAGAATGTCCTCATTTACTTTGTTCGGGAGAATTTTAGATTATTTCATGAAATTAAGTAACTGAATATCTTTTACTTTGTTACGGAGTAGAATTTAGAATGAATTGTCTCATCTTAAGAAATCACAAATAGAAAATATATTTTAATGTTTTGGAGCATTTTGTTGAGTTTAATGTTATTATGAAACAACCGTACGGAATATTTGGGGTTTCAAGACCGAACAAAGATTTTACAGACTTAATCAGGAAGTTTAAATTTGTTAGAGATATGAATGGAAAGGGCACAGATAATTGATAATTTAAGGATTATATGGATGCTAAAACATCTATCTAAAACATAAATGAATTACTTCCTGGATGTAAATTGGATATGTTACAATACAAATATGAACATACTATAAATGTGTTCAAGAAAGCCTATTCAAAAAAAAATGTTTGGAAAATGAAAATCAATAATTTATGTTTTGTATACATGACAAGTACTTCATTATTTGTAAATACAAATGCAACTAATGATTATGAAAAGTTGACAATATATGAAAATTAAAATATTTAAAAAACATTCCTGTCTAAGAAATCAAATTGAACACTCTTTAGTTAGCAGTTTATACAGCAGTTTTGTTAATGTACACATGATTCATTTGATGCAAGAACTTTGTGGACTCCCAAAGAAACTGAAATGTGACTACCTTGTGAGTTTCCGCTTGCATATTGTTCCAATGGTGTTGTGAAATGCAGGACTACTCTCAAGCATAAAGTCCTACTTAAGACTAGGTTAATCCAGATTAATACTAACTCAATATTACATAGATCCAACATAGCCTCCCACATAAAAGCTTTTGTACATTCAAACCACCCAATTGTAACTTCTTTGAAGGTTGTGTCCAACATATTTTGCATTTACAAGGCTAAGGAATTGTTTCCAAGACACTTGTCAAGGAAAGGAAGTTATTGGACATGATGTCTTTATTAGTTTCCTGCAAACAAACTCTTGAAGTTTAAGTTAAACTATTTTGAAGTGAAATTTGATGTTTCCTCTCATTTCAACCAGAATGTAAATATTTGGCCGACACTTGAAAATGTTCACCAGCCATGAGAAATTTTGGAAACTTCACAAAACAAAATAATTGTACTGCCTCAAAACAAAGTTGGCATATTTTGTCAGCCCTCAACTTAGCGTTAGTGAAAGGTCGTTAAGGACATATTTATGATGAAGTCAAAGAATAAGTGAAGGACCACCCCAAAATTAATCATATGGATTAAAGTATGAATAGTTATGGTTTGTAATAGTATGTCCTTGTTAAGATCCAGGGTAGGTAAGTACGTCATTAGGTGTATACAACTGATAAGTAGGGAGAGATTTAAAGGGGGACTACCACCTTTGTTTCGATGAATAAAAGAATCCAATGAAATCAAAGCGTATCTTACCAATCACAAATCATGTTTTTGAATCAAAAGTATCAGATCTAAAACAAAATGCTATGATCAGTAACTCTTAAGAGAATCAATTTCCTTATCACAATAATTCTCTCACAAAAATGGACACCAGTTTTCAACGATACCTGATAACTTCTTCTACAAATTAGAATTTGCTTCTACAACTAAGAATTCTACAACTGAGAATTATAAGGTTGAGTAATAAGATGTTTGACCCTCTAAGAATAGTGCATGAGGCGTGTAAGTTATTTGTGGAAATTTTATGAAAACTATTCCTGCTCTTTCACCTTTGAGATTGTCTATGAATTAAAAGTTTGCAATTCAACATGCTTTTTCTTTTCAGCGTAAGGAACGAGCCGAGCAGCATGCCTACAAGCTGGAACAGGATCTTGCTCTTTGTAAGTATCAACAATGATGATTTAATACCTATGAAGGCAGTCATATCGAGGTTCATAATTTTCATAAGATGCACCTGGGCAAAATATCACTTTTTCATTGTGAAGTCGTGTTATAAACAATGCTTTGACGTCACAAACGCCGCTTATGACTGAAATATTGCCCAAGCGGCGTAAAACAACTCACTCACTCATTTGACGTCACGTCTCAACTATGACGTTTTGTTCTATGTTAACTGAAGGATAATTCGTTAATGTTTGGGAGCAGTCTCTTTGTTTTAAATTTCTTGACTTTGGTAATCAACATAATATTTCATTCATGCTTCCCATACTAGCTCTCGCTCATGATATACTAAGATTTAACAGATTGTATGTCATGGACACTCCTATAATATCCTAACCCTAATACTTGACCCTTAATCAGCTGATCATAGAATAATCTGCTTAAGCTTTTCTTTAAGTGAATTGCCAATATGGGGTTGTTAACCCCTTCATCACTAGGAAACCACTCGAACCAGGCACCAATACAATCACATAAGCCTGATTTCAGTATCATGAGTAATACACATATATATATTTTAAGGAATTTATGAACATTTGAAAATGTATCTATATAATCTTTGACACACTTTTGAAATATCAATCATTTAATTTCCAATATCCCCTACATATTTTGTCAAATACATATATTAATTCACATATTTTATATTTTGTAATTGTATTTCAATTCAAATATTTATATTTCAAACAAACCAATAGATTGACAGTACAGGATTGCCTCAATCTTGCCACACTCCAAAGATTTTAAGTGGACATCAATTAATCATGTGACTGACACCTATTTATTAGAATTTCCAATGTACATGAAAGATTGCTGACCTATGGAAATGTGTGTATGTTCAACCATGTAGTTGGTATTTTGGCTACAGCTTGTCCTGAAAGCGATCTTGCTATCCACATTAACGAGCGTATATTAATCATATAAATGAGTGCTTGTGGCCAGGGCGAGGGACCCGGCCACGACTAGCAAACAGTCGGGGTTTGGAGAGATGCTTAGCTGTGGATAGTGCTGTAATGACCTTGACACGACATTGTCTTCACATTAAACACGATCATTCGGGTTGTGGCCGAATTAAACGCATCATCAAAATCCATTGATATTTCTCAACCAAGCAGTAAGAAAAGCAAAATACTAATTAATCAGATGTAAAATTGATTTTGTCAGGGTAAGAACGAGATTAAGCCGACAATAAAGAAAAGTTGAGTGTGGAATCACTCGTGGAAGCACTATTGAATCAATTGATCTTGGAGTGTCAAACTTTACAGTTGCGCTGTAAATATCGTTTGCTGAGCAGTGTTGTTTTGATTATTGGTGTAGATTCATTGTTCCAAACATGTTATTGAAAAGTCGGTAGCTACCGTTATCCAAAGCAGACATGCAGCTTGTAATTGGAGAGAGCAAATACACAGTTGTCCGAGATGATGTAAATATGTAACCTGCCTAAGTGTTACGAATGTTAGCGTGTCAGAGAGAGGGAAATATGTTATTGTAACGTCTGCTTTGTGCATGATTGTAAAGCGCGGCAGCATCTCTTGTTTGCTGCTACCTATTATTGATTGAAGCTCCTGCAATCAATGATGGCTGCCTCTCTGGACAAACTCCTCACAGCTCCGTTTGGTCAGAGCTGCTGTGTTTTAGCTTAGAGATGCGCCAAGTTTACGGCGGGCTTCAATTTAGGCAGTAATTTGTGACTCCGGTCAAGTTGTATCTCTAGTTTTTATCTAGCATGGTATGAGTGTCTTGATGTGCACTTCAAACATTTAACTTTTAAATCTCTTTTAACCTCTTGTCTGCCAGATTGATTAATAAGGCATTGACCTGATACAGTTATGGTATTTGTCATTATTGGTACATGTATTATTTGAATGACGATTCCTGAAAGTTATAAATCTTCCTGACATTTATTCTACAGCTGAGGGGTTAAGGTATTTACTAAGGGCAATGACCTTCTGCTTGCAGTGTGATGACTGTCAAGTCAGTGCTGCTAACCATAATCATGTGTTAAGTTCAAACTGAATAATTATGACAAGAAACTCATTAAATTATACCATGGTAGTTTAGAAATATGATTCTTTTAATTGAGATGTTAGATACACTAAAAGTTAACTCTATATCTGCCAATGCTGATTGATCCATCAAAAGAGTATCAATTTTCCCCTTAGTCAGAAAAGAATGTTTATAGTTGGCACAAATCAATGATTAAACTGCAGGCAAAAGGTTAAATAAAACCTCTAAGTAGTTTGACTTTGAGAGATGTTTAAGTTTCAGCATTGTTGGAAGTTTTTGTTGCCCACACAGGCAGATAGATTATTTGCACATGTCTTCACACCTGTCTTTGATTTTAGGATATGAAAATCTTATGGAATTAAAAACGTATCCAAAAGAAATTGCCCAAGGCCACTTTTTGACAAATGCATAGTTTGGAGTGAATACAGAAAACCGCCAACACTTGATATGGTAAATATTAATAAAGACGAAACATTAGAATGAGTTTGATGTGGTCATGGCCAAATTTCCTGAAATCATATCGGTGCTGAAATTTAAGAATGAAAACTTAAACAAAACCTCCAACACAATATTGTAAACATTCTTTGAGAGAATTAGGATTAAAAAATTCTAATATTTCAAAATCTTGAAACCGTTGTTAAATGCTAAAACTATGAAAACTCAAACCTTGTGTAGGGCAAAACCACCATAACAATATTGTAAACATTATTTGAGAGAATGAAGATTAAAAATTTCTAATATTTCAAAATCTTGAAACCGTTGTTAAACGCTAAAACTATGAAAACCTGTGTAGGGCAAAACCACCAAAACAATATTGTAAAGATAATTGGGGCGGAACATTAGAGAGGGTTTGATATAGCACTTTGAAGACAGGACAGACCCTGGAACGGTTGCAGGCTGTCTCTAGGTCCCAGTGACGCAATCAGTTGCCATGGAAACTGGAGAATACTCTCCCCAGTATCTGGTTAATGTAAATGGTTTGTGGCAGTGGAGACGTTATGAAGTGAAGGGGGAGTCGATATGTGATCTTCTCACGGGAGGGGTTGTAATGTACAGTCGTTAGGGAATAGGGAGTTGAACATGATCTGGGGGTGTATGGGGGGTGGTATTGTGAAAAGTAGGTGGGGAGTGTAAGCACAACTTTGTTTGGGAGTAGGGGGTGGGGTGGGAGGTATGCGCTCTTCTCTTGGAAAGGATGGGGGGGGTCTTCTTTAAAGTAGGAGGGGGTTAATATAAACATTTTAACATTTTTCTTTGGTGGGGGTAGGTATGCACTCTTCTCTTGGAAAGGATGAAGGGTAGTGTCATTTGAATCAACTTGATGATGGAGGTTGGGTGAAATGACATCAATTTCAATTGAAACCATATTGGTTGTTAGAGAGACTGAATATTAATCTACATAGCGGGATGCAATTAACAATGGATGTCAAAGTGAAATGTACATTACACTACACTTCTCAGCTTGTCACAGTTGATAAGTGACTGCCAATGTGATATGAACACGTGTACATTTTGTGACAGTTCAAAGTGTCTTTTGATCTGTCTGCCATGTTTCAAACCACACCTGAAGCCACAGAATAATTAGATATTTGAAGATTGACCAAAATCTTGATCTCACGCTTGATTCTAGAGAGGAGATACATCAATATAAGGAGTTCAAGAGGGGGATCTTTTTATGTTGAATGGAGGCCTAGTAAAGATTCAAAAGAAAATTGGTAAAAAAAAACACAATGTATGCCACTGAATTCATAAGAAATTTGTTTCACCATTTGCAATGTGTTGTTTACAAAATAAGTTTCTGGTAATTTACAAAGTCAGATAAGATTAAAAAAGGAAACTTTATGCTTTTAGGTCTCATTGTTATTATTGTAATAACTTTGAGATCAATATCAATAAACCTTAAGTTGTATAGATACAAATACATTTGTATAATTTAGATAAATCAAAGATAAAATATTGTTGAAAACTTGTAAAATTAAGACATAAGCTTTCAATGTTATTCTTTTAGCATACCTTTTGATAGCAGGTTTTTCTATCCAAAAATATATTATTATGTCTAATTAAAATTTTTATCTGTTCATTAGTTTTTTTCCAAAGGTTCACTTGAGAATTGATAGTAGCCACATGTTTGTGGCTAAAGGGAAGTAACTCCAGTTAGACATTTTCTTTGTCTTTTTGACCTCTTGCTCATTTGGCTATTGCCCTTGTATTTTGACTTAATTGCCCTATCTTTCCAAGTATTTAACCAAAAATGTTTCAATTCATAAAATTTATGAAATTTTGTTTTAACTTATGATATCTAATGGTAGTTTATTCAATGTGTTGTAAAAGTGAATCAAAATTGGTTTGTTCCTAAGATTGTTTAAAATTGTTAGTTTTCAAATAAAAGGTTATGATAGACCAAAAATTTTACTTGTATACCCAGGGCATTAATATGCTTTCTTTCACTCTTATATTATAGTTATACAATTTATCTAGCAGTTGATCATAACAAATTATATACGAGAGCAAGAACGCTATAAAATCATTTGTCACCAAAATCTCCCCAACTTGAGAAATTGGCTTAGATCTCATCAATTCAATGTCAATGTCATCAAGTAAAAATTAAAATAATTCTTTGCCAATATTTCAAAATTTGATAAAACCACTAAAACAATTTTTCTCAAAAACCAGTCCAAGGGGGATAACTCTTAAATGCTGGAAGGTTTTTCAATTTACATCAGGCAGTTGATATCCACTCCCTTTCTCCTTGACAGCAAAGATACGCTGATACATGTTTAATTCAGCAATCGGAGCAAAGAGAGATTTCTCCAGAGGATGGACTGGGTCCTGTTTGCCCAGAATTATTTTCATCACTGCCATTTTCATTATTTATTCATTGCTGCTTCTTCCACTAGAACATTGTATTGTATTTGAAAATGTGTTTGTAAATTGTTAAATATTTTGATAAATGCATGAAGGCTTTCTGCAAATACAAAGAGTGTAGTACAATATAATTGCAAAATTATGTAAATAATTGAAAAGGTGCTCTGAATTGCAAGCAAAGATTTAATTGATGCCTAGTTAGTAAATCTCTATTGACGTTTGCTTTTGATAGAAATCGGGTAAAGTGTTACATGATTACTGTAGTAAATGATAAATGATTACCGTAGTAATTGTTTTGATATAAGTTATAAGCTATTTATGTCCTGATATCATCAGGAAAATAACCTGTTATCTAATTAAACATACTTGCATATGTATGTAATTTGATAACAATTGAGGATATATGTCAAGCTATAAACCTACTTTTCAAAAAAGGAAATATAGGTGAAAATATTAACATACAGGTACATCCAAACAGTTGAATACAGACACTATTTGTCAAAACACATTCCCAATACGAAACAGCAATATATTATCATTATCCAGTTTGCTCGGCAAGTAATCAATAACAGAGTGAGATAGCGAGATTAATTATGCTGATATAAAAAGCAAAGTGTTTTATGGATGGGTATTCACCGACCATGTCTACACTGATGCTTTTCCAGTCGGTCCCCCTGGACCATCGAGATGTATCTGTATGATAAATGTTGCAGCAGCTTCTCTGGGGTTTTCACATTCTTGTTTGCTATAAACTTGTGTGTAGTAAAACCCAGAAAAATAAATATCTCCTCGCGCAATCATTGCACAGTGCTGTTGTGTTTGTGGGAAGCGTCGGAGAAACAATATTTTGTAAGTTTGAGGAGGGAGTCTGTCTGAGGGTCTGTCAGTCTGTCCAAAATTATTAATTAATTTTGTCCTTTCTTAGCTGTATATTCCGGCTAATTCAAGTAATAGATCCCATTTTGTTGGCAAATGTACAAGGTTTGCCATGTTATTTACACAATCAAGATAATATAACATCAAGTTTGACTACTATCTCTGCTTATTAAAAATATTCAGGTTTAAATGACAGCATTGTTCCCAGATGATCAGCTGAGATGATCATATTTGCCTACTCCGAGCTATTGGGACCCCTATCCTACTTCTCAAAATTTTTAGGGGACACCAAGCCAAAAGGGTGGCAAATTTCCCAAAGACTCCCTCTGGTGACAGCACTGACACTAGGTATTTCCACTGGACTCGTCTAGATGACTTACATGATTAACATTGTTTCAATTCCTCAAAATACCGAAACAGTGATCATGCATTGACATTCCTAAAAGGGGATCCCCCAGGATATTTTACCATCTTGGCTTGTCTTCCATTGAATTTGGTGGAACTAGGCTATATTTACTGCTGTTAAGATCTCATCTGTTCAGAGTTTGCCAAAATGAACACAAACCTTGGAATATCACTGGTGACTTGGAGCTCAAAAGAAATTATGTAAACATTAAAAGAAGTATTATCTATTGGGTGAATTTGAATACCAAATTGTTGTATTTACATATAGAAACTACCCTGGGGTTTTCACATTCATGTTTGCTATAAACTTGTGTGTAGTAAAACCCAGGAAAATAAATATCTCCTCACGCAATGTTCGCTGAATGCTTGTACATTCAGGTATGCGTCTGAGAAACATTTACGATATTTTACTGAGAGGTGCTTTAGAGAAAGTTCTGCTTTTTGGGAAATTTAGAATATAATTAAATAGTTAATTGTTTTATTGCCTGAAAAATTGATAACTTGTTTCTCTCAAGTGTAATTCCATGAAGAGTTCTTAGGAAAATTTGATAACCTTGGAAACTCTGCTCTACAAATTTGTAGCAGAAGGAAACTTTACTTTGCAATACTGTATACTGTATATAATGCCAACACTCAATTTGTAATTTAACCCCAAAGTTTTATGGAAATATATATTTTTTTATAAATCTATTTTCAGGGGACCCAGCATCCACAGCACCGGGCGAAGCATACAAGACCCTATTTGTGGCAAGAACTGTAAGTTTCGTTTATTCACCCCAAAATGTCTTCTTTCATTTTCATTGATTCACTTGCACAACTCTGCTTCGACTAAGGACAGTACAATTGTCTCTGAAGACCACTTCCCCCCCCCCCCCCCCCCCCCCCCCCCCTCCACCTCTTCATTCTAGTGCATATCATAGCTTTGATTTGTCTTAGTAAAGAGAAGGGATTAAAAACTTTACATTAAGTAATTTCACTTGCACAACGTTGTTTCGACAAAGGGACTTCTTTACCAGGTTGCCTCTTAAAACCATCCAACTCCTCCCCTACCCCTTAATTCTAGCTCATACCCTAGCATTGATGTTTCTTATTCCTGATCAGGGATTATAAAGTTTTTAATGACTTAGGCTATCCTAGTGTTCAGATTTCCTAACTTCCTAAAACCTATTTCAAACACTTAAACTTAACTAAATTTTAGTCTCTGAAACAAAACATATTAAATGCAGCTATCTACTATTAAAATTGAAAGGAGCATGTATACTAAAGCTGTGCTACAATAATATAGACTTGTGGGTCTTTGAAGATATTTTGTTTCAGGGGCTGTTTGACTAACTTACTTAAACTGTCAAGATATTTAGGAAGATAGCCAGCTTAGCCTTAGCCTAAGGAAAGCTTTGTGCAAGTGACTCTTCAATGTTTTAGCTCTCATGTTGCCTTGAATTTTTATCAAATATCCATCTTTCTTTTGGCAGTATAAACTTTGCAAATATAAAACAAGAATCCAAATTGATCATACAAATGCATTTATCACTATTTAATCTTGTTTTAAATTTTATGTTTGGCACAAACCTTTAACAATTTCATGTAATCGTGACAATGAATACCCTAAGGATACTGACAAAAAAAGCAAAGATTTGTATATATATCATTCAAGTTAAGATAAGATCTGTCATGAAAATAGTTACTTCTGTGATTCCAAAGTTTCAAAGTGAAACATTGTCATTGAAGTAAGTTGATTTTTCCCTTAAGAACAGCAGCCGAAGAGAAGGTAAGATTATTTATTTGTTTATTTGTTGGTCAACTGTGATGTTTATGATTTACAAATAAATAAACAGGTTGGTACAGCAAAGCAAAGGACTTGTCTCTTCATTCTTGGCTTTTTAGAGTTTGTCTCAATCGATTCGATCAAACTTGAAAAGAAGAGAAAGGTTTTTATTTCCCAAATAATGAAATTTGTTAACTTCCCCATTAGGGCAAAAATATAGGAACAACATGATTTGTATTCATTGGTTAATTGGTTTCTGAACTTTCCGGTAATATCTCTTCTGGCTTCTTTATCCCATTATCACTAATTTGATGTTTCTATCTAAGTATCACTGATGAATATTCACAGATATACCATTTCTCAGTTCTTTAATGTATTTTATGGTTCACAAAGATCACTGGTAACTATTAGGACTCTGTCATTACGCCTCGGATATTTCTGTTAATGTATTTGATTCGGTTCACCACAATCAAAGATAAATATTTGACCAAGACCATTTTAGCCAAGGTTATTCAGCATAATGCATGTGTCATGGTTTACCACAACCACAGGTAAATGTACGCCCCAGACCATTTTTGCCCTGATCTTTCAGTGTAACGCTTTTGTTAAGATAAATATATGACCCAGGTCATTCTAGTACAGGTGTTTCAGTGTAATGCATATGTCCTGGTTTACCACAATCACAGGTAAATATGGCTCATTAGATCACAGGTAATCGAGTATCATTTATTTGCTGTGGTTTTCACCCTAATTGCAGGTGCAAACAGCTAGAAAGGTATTATCGGGTAATGCCGACCACTTGATGATAATTAATGGAAGTTATTATCACCAGGAGAGGATTAATCGCTCCAATTTCATTTCCTGTCATGCTTGTTGCAGCTAAATAGTCTTTATTGGCATTAATGACTCAGTTGTTCGTTGCAAAATAAACTACCATTCTGTCGAATGATACATCATCAGTGTTGTGTACTGTGCACATGAAACTAGATTGGCTATTTGTCAACGAGATGACACAATTTGTTTGAATATGACATTGGCGTGTAACGATCAGACCTAATACAAAACACATCCTGAAGCAGGAAGTTAAAAAAAATAAATGAATTTGAGATATTGTAAAAGTTACATGTTCAGAAATTGTCGAAGTACGAAGCAAGTTTGAATTAAATTTGAATACCTTATGTGTTTATTTTTTCTTTGATTTATCAGTGAACAGAAAGGTTTGATCATTAAGATCCTTCATTCATAACAATTAAAACCTTTTTTAAACAGGTATTTGAAATTTGAAATCGAGGAATAATTCTGAAATAAACCACTGAATTCTACTTTTCTTCTTCATGTATAATTTAAGGTTCATAAAGACGAACCAATCAAAACTTAGTATCCCCTTTTCCTCCATACTACACCAAAACTGCCACACATATTAAAAAGAATCCTAAGGTATAATTGAAAATGTTGACTATTTGGAAAGATATTGTCATTACTATTTGGTGAGGGGACACATTGCTTTCCATGACAACTTATCACAAGTTCTAAAAATTGGTGACTCTGTATTATTTTGAATGCAAGAACTCTACAGTAACAAAACTAGAGAATTGTTAACAACCTACCATGAAGTTTGTAGGCATATTCCATTTCATTCCCTATGAGATCTCTTACATGTCCTGAAGCACCTGTTGCTGTTTAAGATATGACCAACCATTCCTCAACCAAGAACCTTAATAGCACAGTTTGGAAAATTTGTACATGATATTTGAATCATCCACCCACAGTTAAGAAACTAAAACACCCATTAAGCCATCAACATAAAATACACTTGTTTTGGGAAAATCCACCTGCATGGAGACAATTGTGACTCTGCCACCCACAATGAAAACATAAATACTCGCCCTCCATTCAATATTAGTTTTGGAATGTCCAAAACTTTGAATCATCCACCCACAAAGTAATGAAAATATCAATACTAACCACCGGTACAGTATATATTTATATATATTTGAACGTCCAATATTTGACTCATCTGATGAAGGAAACAAAAGGCTAATCAGACTTGGAAACACCCAATTCAAAAAGAAAAGGTTTGTGATGTATTTGCTGACATAAGAAGCACAATAGATAAGTAAGCCTTGTATATATGTATATATTCAATACAAGGAATCGCCCAAGTGTATCAAGCTCCTTCACTTTATCGATTTGCCGATGCTACCGCTTGTGGTGTTATAGCATTGGATCTAGTTTGAATATTTTCTTTTGATGAGCCTCGTTCTTAATCAACAAAGATTTAAGGGAAATGGTACTTGAAAGTCAATAGATTGAGAATTTTACTTTTGCAATTGTCTTAACAAACCAGTTGGAATTTTAATTTTATGAATTGACATTGTTTGTTACCTTTAGCCAGGACATTAAATTTCCAAAAGAATCCACTATTGACAACTTTGTACCTTTCATATCCCTAACTTTTCACCCAAGACATTCAAATGTCCATAGATTATAGATTTCCAATATTGACAACTTTGTACTTTCTCCCCTCGATTTAGCGTATAAATTAACAATTGAAACCAAACCCTCGCTCATCAACAATACCAAGTGTTTACATCAGCATGCTAAGTTTGTTATATAAACATGAATCATACATTATCTGTCCACCTACATGTCTATGCTCTTTTATACCTTGTCTGGCTTCTTCAATAAATATGGGTTGGGAGAATCCCAGATAGAGGACGAAAAAAATCATTCATAATAATATGATCTTATTTTGGAATTCAAAAACAGTATTTGGATTGTAAACAACAATAACTGATTTGCTGAAGATAACACAGAAAAAGGAGTTTTAAAAAAAATGTTTGGATTTGAAGAATTATTTTGTTACATTAACAAAAAAATTCTTTTCTGAAGAGTTCACAATAACCAATTGATGTTTCGGTCATGAACTCATGTTTCTCTAGATTAAAAAGTGTGTTTTGAATAAAACATGTTTGTGTGACACGCTTGTTCCTGAAGTCAAATTGCCTGGGATGGTCCTCCCAATGCAACCAGTCATCCAGAACCGACACTAGTCATGCCTGAGTTGATGCTCAAGAACCTTCTTGGTTTACCAGCTGACTCTCCATGGAAATACTTAGCCTGCATTATTCATCACCTCACAATTATTCTGGGTATTTTTAAAGCTTGGAAAGCCTTGATTGTAGTTGGTTGGTTTAAAAATAGCAAGTTTACACAAACAAGATGTTGTAACTTATATTACTTGATTTGGAGATTTTATGAGCACTTCCAATAATACAAGAGACATCAGGGCTGATAATATAACCAACTTTGACAAGCGGCATTTAGGCTTATCTTACAATACAAGAGACACCAGGGATGTTCATATTAGACAAGATAATTAGGGTTTAAAATAAAATCGACTTTTGCTGATGATACAAGTTGCATTTAGACTTATCTTACAAACAAGAGACATGATCAGGGCTGATGATATAACACAAGAGACACCAGGGCTGATGATATAACACAAGAGACACCAGGGATGTTCCTAATATACAAGAGACATCAGGGTTGATAATAAAATCGACTTTGGCTGATGATACAAGTTGCATTAAGACTTATATTACAAACAAGAGACATCAGGGCTGATGATATAACACAAGAGACACCAGGGATGTTCCTATTATACAGGAGACATCAGGGTTGATAATAAAATCGACTTTGGCTGATACAAGTGGCATTAAGGCTTATCTTTCAAAACAAGAGACATCAGGGCTGATGATATAACACAAAGAGACACCAGGAATATTCCTATTATACAGGAGACATCAGGGCTGATAGCACATTTATCATGAGAGCTTATATGAAACTCGAAAGCTGTTTTTCAGTAGCAGAGACAGTACAAGAAATACAAGGGCTTCCATTGCAATACAAGAGACAGTGGGGCCGATAATACCAAGAGACAATGGGCTGTTCCTGACACACAAAAGTGAATCTTACTCTTTATCGTTTCAAACATTAAACGGTTATGATAAAGAAATACAAATAGTTCACTAAAATGAGAAAGTTCAATTATTTCATCAGTTGACATTCAATTATCCTACATTTACTTGATTAAATCTTTCAAGACAAATTTATTCAATAATTCATTTCATGAGCGTTAAATGCAAAAGGTCAGTAATGATGTTGGCTCCCACGACCCATAATATTTAATTGATTTTTAATATTTATCCACTGTCTTGTAATATTAATAACTCTTAACCCCTACCTAGACTCTAAAATAAGAGAAACACTTGAGCACTTCTATGGTAAGACTTTTTTTATGGCTTGAATCCTGGTCTTCTTTTTCTTCTTTTATATCATATTCCTTCAGCTAAGCAAGTCCATTTTTCTACCTCAAATTATTAAAAAATGTTCTTTCCAAAATGGCCCCAAGCATTTTTCGCTTGATGCTTGGTAACGTATATGACCACAGATAATTAAGTTGAGTAATGAGATGTTTGACCGTCTATAGATAATACATTTGGCATGAAGAATTTATGTTTTGAAAAATCGTCCCCAAAAAAGTGCTACAGTTTCTTTAATGCTTATGCAAGTCTTCTTAGTAGACTAAAGATCCTTAATCTCGGTCTCCTCTTTTTATTTACTGATTTCTATGATCTGATTTATTGACAATATCTTCACTGTTTGTCAGTCTATAGATTCTTTGTGGCTCTACTGCACGCATTACAATTTATATAAGAGACTTGTTAAGTCTTTGGCGCTAAACACCCTTGATCTTGGTCTCTTCATTTTATTTAACTATTTTTTAGTTCAGATTTATTGACAATATTTTCACTTTTTGTGAGTCTATAAATTGTTGGAGTCTTTACGGCACAAATTACAATTTGAATAAGAGACGTGTTAAGTCTGGCACTCAAGATCATTAAACTCTCCTAATCTTATTTTGATATTTTTAAATTCTGAATTATTGCCTGTATCTTCATTCTCAAAATGTTAGTCTAGAAATTATTTGATTAGGAGACTTTGTAAGTCTATAGCGCTCAACAGGTAGTGAGTGAGTCATCGGATCCTCTCCATCTTAGACAGTGATTTGGTCCCCTCTGCTATATCTGTGCTAATGGACAGATTGCGCCAGAAGGTCGCAGCTAACTGTCAAGTCTTTCTGTCTCCCTCTCTCCCACTCACCATCAGACGCTTCGGTGTCAAGCGCCGTCGGTAGGGGGCTGGATTGTTGTCTTGTGCAATCCTTGCTCTTTACGTAACTTTCACCCTACCAAGACTATGGGGCCTATTTGTTACTGTTACTTTGGATTGAAAGGGTTATTGTCTATGCCATTTGAGTTTTGAACATGTTTGGTTATAGGAATTCTTGCTGTTAAGTCTTTGTAAGTTTTGTTTTAGACACATTTGGTTATCAAAATTCTTGTAAAGTTTTTGCAAGTTTGGTTTTGGACAGCTCTTTCGCTTTTACTTTTGTGAAAATTTTGGTTTATTGATTTATGGACAGGTTCTTTGGTAAAAAGTACTTTTGTTGAAAGTCTTTTCATTTGTTTTTTGAATAGGTGCCTTGGTTTCTCGTTTTATCTTTGATATTTGAATTTTTTGACATTTTTAGCTCACCTTTACAAAGTAAATGTGAGCTTATGTCATGGCGCTTCGTCAGTCGTCCGTCTGTCTGTCCGTCCGTCCGTCCGTCCGTCCGTAAACTTTCAGGAAAAAGACTACTCCTCCTAAACGAATCCAGATATCATTCTGAAATTGTAGTATGTTATACCCATAGTGATTCCTCACAGAAAGGTAGACGTTTCAGTTTTGAGAATCCAAGATGGCCGCCATGGCAGCCATATTGAATTTTCAATTAGATTTCACGAAAAAGGCTACTCCTCCTAAACGAATCCAGATATAATTCTGAAATTGTAGTATGTTATACCCATAGTGATTCCTCACAGAAAGGTAGACGTTTCAGTTTTGAGAATCCAAGATGGCCGCCATGGCAGCCATATTGAATTTTCAATTAGATTTCACGAAAAAGAATACTCCTCCTAAACGAATCCAGATATCATTCTGAAATTGTAGTATGTTATACCCATGGTGATTCCTCACAGAAAGGTAGACGTTTCAGTTTTGAGAATCCAAGATGGCCGCCAATGCAGCCATATTGAATTTTCAATTAGATTTCACGAAAAAGACTACTCCTCCTAAACGAATGCAGATATCATTCTGAAATTGTAGTATGTTATACCCATGGTGATTCCTCACAGAAAGGTAGACGTTTCAGTTTTGAGAATCCAAGATGGCTGCCATGGCAGCCATATTGAATTTTCAATTAGATTTCAGGAAAAAGACTACTCCTCCTAAACGAATGCAGATATCATTCTGAAATTGTAGTATGTTATACCCATGGTGATTCCTCACAGAAAGGTAGACGTTTCAGTTTTGAGAATCCAAGATGGCTGCCATGGCAGCCATATTGAATTTTCAATTAGATTTCACGAAAAAGACTACTCCTCCTAAACGAATGCAGATATCATTCTGAAATTGTAGTATGTTATACCCATGGTGATTCCTCACAGAAAGGTAGACGTTTCAGTTTTGAGAATCCAAGATGGCTGCCATGGCAGCCATATTGAATTTTCAATTAGATTTCAGGAAAAAGACTACTCCTCCTAAACGAATGCAGATATCATTCTGAAATTGTAGTATGTTATACCCATGGTGATTCCTCACAGAAAGGTAGACGTTTCAGTTTTGAGAATCCAAGATGGCTGCCATGGCAGCCATATTGAATTTTCAATTAGATTTCACGAAAAAGACTACTCCTCCTAAACGAATGCAGATATCATTCTGAAATTGTAGTATGTTATACCCATGGTGATTCCCCTCGGAACGGTAGACGTTTCAGTTTTGAGAATCCAAGATGGCCGCGATAGCAGCCATATTGAATTTTCAATGAGATTTCATGAAAATGACTACTTCTCCTAAACCAATCTAGATATCATTTTCATATTGTAGTATGTTATACCTATAGTGATTCCTCCCACAAAGGTAGACGTTTCAGTTTTGAGAATCCAAGATGGCCGCGATAGCATCCATATTGACTTTTCAGCTACAGATGACACATCATTATTACTAAATTTTAAGCTTTCATCAAGTGATCACTCGCACTATATAAATTCTCTAATATGAACTTACTAATCATAATTTTATCTTGAATATAGAATATTTAAGATTGTCATGCAAGTTGTTCTATATTTTAAGTGTTTCTAAAACATTAAGATGAAAGACAAACATAATTAATTAATTTGTTTTAAATATTTATGGCAACTAGCTGCAAAAACCCAATGACATTAAACATCATGTTAGATTTTGAACAATGGTATCTCCCTTATATTCCTTTAAATACCACACATAAGGGTTCAACCAGAGTTCAGATATTTCTGTTGAGTCCACTATGCTGTCTAATACACATCCCAATACAGGCTGCTAGCATCATAGTGTCAGCTGCTAGTCTGTTGCATAATCAACCTGACCCAATTGATATGGTAGAGCATTATGCTATATGGCCATGTGTATGCAATAAGAGTTATGGAAATTAGACTTGTATTCTCATGACAGCGATATGTTCTTTCTAAGAATAACAACTTACACAAAACTTGTCACTTGTTTTGTGTTTAGCAATCTACATGATAAGTTGATGTGGAAAGAGTTATTTTGCATCAGGTTCCAGTTCCTGTGTTTTACTCATATTTGTACCATTTCTATATCTAACAGGAGTTCTTCTTGACACAAAATCAATTTAGGACATAAGCTAACTATATTTTGTGAAATTATATATATTTTTCACAACAATTCATGTTCTCTCCCGTCAAGTCTATTATTACCACACATAAGGGCTTAGCCAGAGTTCAGGTTTACATGCTCAGCACACTAGGATGCTTCTCCAAATATATACGTACACAAAGCCAAATACACAAATTGCTACACTCTCCTTAAGGATCTGGGGCTAGCAGCCCTGCCTGCTTGTATATTGCATAGTAATCCTGACCTAATTGATTAATAGAACATAATGGACTTTATGGAAAGTATATAAATTGTCTTTATGAAAAGTATACTTGTATTCTATTAATAGTAATACTTTTTACAAATAACAATTTAAACAAGTCAAGAATCAGTTTTTGTGTACAACAATCTGCACGATGAGTTAATATTAACAAGTCAAGAATCTGCTTTTATGTTCAGTAATCTACATGATAAGTTAATAATAGAGGTATTTTGTATCAGGTTCCAGTTCTAATACCATGTGTTTTATAAATACCTGTAAAAATAAATGATAATTGTATCATGCTGAAGGGGTTCTAGGAACAACATGTCATCATAGAAGTCATTATTTTTCAATTAGATTTCAGGCCAAGTACTACTCCTACTAAATCAATTAAGATATCATTCTGAAAAGTGAGTATTTTTTTATATAGTGATTCCTGACAAAGACGCATTTATTTTATTATCAAGAATCCAAGATGGTCAATATGTCAATTATATTGAATTTTCAATTAGATTTCATGAAATTCATTGAAAAGAATACATTTCCTGATCAATCAAATCAATGTCATTATATTTGTATTGATACGCTTGTTGTAATATTTATCAACACTATAAATACAGTTACAAAAAACTGTATGAATCATCTTTATCTGCGAAGAGCCTGAAGCATGACTGTTTTAATAAATCCTTTCCGTTTTACATAAATTCCTGACACTTCATATATATGGCAAATAACATAGCCAGTGAGGGATATATATACATTTTATAATCATCTATATCTGATTACGGTCTGAACAATGATTATCTAGATAATTATAAGGATCATTCAATTCAAACAAATCCTTTTCAAAAGTATTTAAAATGATTAAATTTGTTCACTCCCAACACTAACTGTTAGGTTTTTTAGTCCATTGTTCCCATGCAATTAATTTATTCCAAATTGAAAATTTTGGTTAATGAATAACAAATTATCTTTTATTTTGTTTGTCATGCTAATAAAAGATATCATTTAATATTCATCTTCAAAACTAATTGAACAGCTGTCTGAACAATTCTTTTTTTACAAGTCTTTCTCACCAATTCTCTCTGTTTGTTAAGAAACTTCAATAAACATATTACTGAGTTGACCTCCATATTAATTCCATTGCAAACCTCTCTTCTACCCCCACCCCTTCTATCCCCCCTTTCCCTCCTCCCCTTTTTTCTCCTGTCCTTCCATTGCAAACCTATCCCACATTCCTTAATTCCCCCCCGGGAGGACACTCACTATATGGAATAACAGTAACTTACATAAGAGGATAAGTTACATAAGCTACATGCAGGTGCAAGAGGTCATCATATCTAGTAATTAGCATAAACCCCCATGTTGCTAGCCTATTCTGACCAATCAGATTGCACTAACATAGGTCAAGATTTAAGATATTCAGAAATCTTCAGTTAGAATTACATGAGACATTGACCTGGACAGTTTACTTTGGCAATTGGGCCTATCACTAGCTGAATTTGTGATTTGTGTCAGAGGGATATATTCCAAATGTTTATGTGCATCATCTTTTTAGTTCTTTGGAAGTTAAGAGTGTGACTAAATGAATACTCCTAAACCAATCAAGATATCATAATGAAATTAATACAGATGCCCACATAAAAGTAGCATTTTGAAGATTAAAAAGTCCAAGATGGTCACCAATTTAGCCATAGATATACAAAAATGTTATACAAAAACCTACTGCTTGTTAACAAATCATGATTATATCATTCTTGTATTAATGTTTGTTCAAACTCTAGTGGTTTCCAACAGAAGAATAGCATTTTAAAAGATAAAAAAATCATGATGGCAGCCATAATCAATTATCATATAAAAGATGGTTACACCATATTAACACATCATTCATTTTAAGGTGAGCTTCTGTACCCTCGGTACTTTTATTTTTATCTGAATTATCTGATCCTTTTTGCCAAGCCTTTGCCAGTTTGGATTTGGACAGCTCTGTTGTTTATACTATAGTGAAAATCTTGGCTTATTAATTTTAGGCAGGTTCTTCCAGTTTTAAATTGAAAATTAATTGCACAGTTTTAAACCGTTGTTTTTTAAAACCTTCTTCCAACCTCCCAATTAAAGTTTTCATAATTTTTCAGTTTTCATAAGAACATGGAGACCTTTCTTGGCAAAAAGCCTTCACTATCTTTAATGTTCCTCCATAATGATAATTGATGCTTTGCGATTCTTCAATGTTTTTAGGGGCAATTTATGAAATTAAGAAATATTGTTAATTTCATTAGTTTTTAGAATATGTTTATTGTTATGCATCATATTTTGATGAAGAAAGCTACAAAATTAGCATTAGATACAACTGTTTTCATGGTCTGTATCAATATTGGTTTTAAATGCCTTCATGTATAACAATACACAATCCAATCCTATGTATTAAGCCTAATACCTCCTACAAATATCCTAGCAAATCATAACATCATGAATAGCATTTATCACGTAGTTGTTATATATAACTGTCCACAAATAATTTCATTATCATCAAAATAGACTAAAAAAACGACCGACAACAGAATCCACTTTAGATTGTGAAATCATCCCTGACGTTGGCTTGTCAAAGGAACAGATTAGATCGGTTTGGTTCGCTTTACTCTCCATTAGCCTCGTTGTGAATGAATGGTTATCACTGATTGGTCAATAAATGTTCCTCCATGCAAGGCTAGTAAGGCTAGTTGATAACGTTTCTTGTTGTCAATGCTATAAAGTCTTAGCTCCCAACTAAAATTGTCATTCTTTCCATTGCAGGCATGATATTATCAATAGATATAAGTACAATTTGTTATATATCTGAAAGCTATTCTTGAAAGCTAAAAAAAATTCTAACTCGGCACCTCAAATGCAGATTCTACGTTACAACACCTTTAAAATGATTTTTTAATCCAAAATTCCGATTATTTATTTTAAGTGATGTATAACGCCATAATTCTGTAAATGTTAATTGTGTTAAATATTGATTCTCACTAAATAGAGATAATAAGCTGAACAGTCTTAGCTGTATCAACTTTCATCTCCTTTGATTTCTTGCGTAAATGTCAAGGTTTGTTTTAATATTTTTAATCACCGACTTGTAGCAACAACCTACCGATAATGATAGTTTTTCTTTGATCTACAATAATAATGTTTTGTTGTTTGCAAAAAATATAATTGTTGTAATAGTATCAAATCAGAAACAAACAAATTATTTTCTGAAAAATATTGAGTGTTATCCCACAACAGAGAGGTTTTTTTTATGTTATCTTTAACAACTTCTCTGAAAAGAGACACAGAATTTTTTTTAATGAAAATAAAAACAATTCAGGTCATTCCTAGCATGAAATTTCCTCATTGAGGATGGCTACTGATTTGAGCTTGAGTTGACTCGTAACTTTTACGAAATTAATATTTTAATCTTCAGTTTTTATTACCTTTCCCAACGGGTGACATTGTTGCCACAAAGTTTAGTTCTTCAATTACTAAGTATCTACTAATTTTCCATAGGTGGTTTTTTTGGCTAAACAAACTGAGGCCATTTGAAAATTGAATTAAGAGGACATGATAGGAATTTATGTATTTTCATATAAAAATCAAAAAGTTTTGAAATATTATCATCAATATATATAAAAAAAAATAGTTAGGACCACCAAATATGACAACGTTTTCCATTTATATGTTAACCCTTTCATTCTTGCAAGCTAGATTTCATCCTGAAATGCCTATTTGTTACTGTTTTCTAAGGTGTGAAATGGTAGAAGAAAGGTTCCTTAACTTGTTTAGTTCAGTATATTACCCTGTCCAAGCTTTATCTATTCATGGTATCAACTAAGGGTAATTTCGTTAACCTAAGCCTTTGATAAGAATAGAATTCAACCTTTTCACCTATATGAAACCAAAGATTTTGAGTCTGTTATCTGGCTTGAATGAGTGGAAGTGTTGAATCACTGATAATTTTTAGACTTTTGTATTGTCACAATGACCTAAGAATTTAGTGTAAAAAAATTTTTTCTCGAAATCCCCTGTATTATATTCTAATTGAACCATTACCATTACAAGTGCATGTCCTTTCGTTCTAACATTTTTGAACTGCTAAGGTTGGAAAAAATTTTCCAAGCGGACTAAACTTTAGCTCACTATCTTCTTCGAGATTTAGAATTTGAAATAAGGGAGATGAAGAATTTGCAAGTCAATTTGGAGAAAATCGTCATAATTCAACATTAGAATAGAACATAATAAGGTGATTTTCAACATTTTAGGATAATTTGATTTTAGCAAGAATTATATTTCCCTTATGCACATTCTCCACCGATTTCATAATCATTTTCACATTGACCACAACTAAGAACCAACCAAGTCTTAATTTTGATTAGGTTCACTAGAAAATAGAATGATCAACTGGATTATTTTCACCCCCAAGGCAATAAATAATTAAATCATGAATACACGACATGGACCATGACAAGCTGTCAATCAACTGTGACATATATCGGCTTCAAAGTGTTCTAATCCTTTGAAGTATCTTTTCCTAGGAACGCTTGAAATGTCAAAAAGGTAATATACCTGTATATAAACAAGGCACCGCTGCCCAAACACTCAAAATTCAAATTTGAAATCCCGAAGGAAGCAATCGAGGGAGCCACAAAACGTTTCCAAGTCCCATGAGACTGTTGAACATTTTATACAGATGTTGAGAAGGTTCATTTTGATACCATACCCTTGATATCTACAACCTCCTAAATAACCTCTTTAAATACACAAGCCCGATGTTATTTCTTAGTTAGAAATATCTTTCATGCCGTTCTCAAATTACTCGGCATGTCGATCATATGTTCAGAGAAGATTGATACTATTTTCAAGATGTCACTTAACAGAGGGTCTAGGGTTTGTATTGTCCAATCCTGCTTTCATTGGTTTGTTCACTAAATGACGTGCCTGAACAGGGAAGCTTTGTTGCATTTCAGTTAAGCACTATGTTTTGGTTTCGTGTAATTTGACAAAGATTGATTTCTTCCGACAGCACATTCATTTTCTAACTTTGAATACAATCTAAATTATATATCCTGTGCAAAAATGATCATGAAATGAGAGTTGTTTCCAACACAAATGAAGTCTTTTGTTATGAATTACCGTAAGAAAAAACAATTGGATGATTTGAAAATATTTTTCAGCTTGATAGCGTACTGATTTTGGTTAATCCTTTCATCTTTAAGAAACTAGTAAAAGATACATTTATATCTAACTTCTGGCTTGCATTGATGAAAGTTTAAAAATCACTGGAAAACTATTTCAACATTACTTTTTTATCTAATGGTCTTTGGTGAAATGCACAATTATGTTATTAATGACAATAATTTGAATTTTAAAAAAATTTAATTCTCCAACATCCGTATCCAAGTAACAATAGAGGTAATTGAGTAAGTTAGTAGCTAACCTTCAATTGTGTAACAAATTTCGTCATGCAGTTTCCGGAGCCAAGCGACCTTTATCAAGTTTAACGTGCAGCAATACAGGATATTGAACAATATGTAATAATGCAAACCCTTGCCCCTTAGCAGTCTTTCCAACAACACATGGCTTGATCATTTGTCTCATAATTACATAAATTTGGCATTATTGATATAATCCAATATCTGTCGTTAGCATCTATTGCACAATAATCTATAATAATTGCAGTGAGTTAAACCATTATGGTCATTTTCAGTTACGGATTCATTGAATGAACCTCATTTAGAATTAAAAAAATGATATGCCTTGATAATGGAAATGACAAATTTGTATATATTATAATTCCATATTTACTTCTTTGAACTTGAATATTTATGGTTTGAAACAAATACTTTGAAATAATTCTCATAAAAATAACAATTTTCCCTCACTATATGGAAAAGAATCTCTTTGGTGTGACTCTAAATTTGAACCAAAACAATTAAGAAACAAGAACAGTTGTCACTCAAACATAATCAGCCTTGCCTCTATAAAACACAAATTCTCTATCAATGTCATCAGCTGATCTCATTCAAGAAATCCAAGTGGCCTATAAATGACCACACAAGAGGTCCGCCCCGCTTAGCTTCTCTCTATTAGCAAATTACGACTATAAACACGAGACATTGCATCCTTCCGGCCCCTCCCTCTATCTCTGATAAAGTGGTCAGTCGATACTGGACATAGTGACCATTGGTTGACTCGCCTTCATTAAGAGGCTCTTGGCAAGACAACTGGGATGATAAGGTGATCAGGAGTGCTTGATGATTCTTCTTCGCTTAACCAGTAGACTGATATCGGGAAATTTTATTTCTTCAAGTTTCCCGATTTGATATTGACTTATTCCAACTGTATCATATTCAGAGGATGAAACATCTTAATACTTAGTTATCTGCAGTCATATTTTTTCAAAGCCAAATTGCTGGTAGCGTGAACATCTTTTCATCCACATGTGACATTTTTGGTATCATTTATTTTTTTGTGTTTGCAAGATTCGTCTGTAGACCTAAAAGAAACTTGGTACTGCCCCTTTAAAGTCAGAAAATACTTTTTATGTGATTGTCTCTTATCTGAAGTGATTGGGAAGGACATCTTTTAATGGTTCTACTAATTTTCTGATTTTAATGGTTCTACTAATGTGTCTGAATTTCAAATGGACAATTTGCCTTAAATCAATGGTAAATATTAACTGGCCAGTTTCTTCAACTATTGTGCAAAATGGACATGACATTTTGTTTTCCTAGTCCCTGATCTACCAACAAGGTCATCAACAAGTTCTTGAACCCAGACCTACCGCCCACCTGTCAAACTCAAACTGACTTGTCACCTTGATACAGCTCATCGTACCACAACCGATGACTATGACTATTAGACTCTTGGGCCACACGGAGGCCATAAGTGGAAGATTTTGATAGGTCATTTTGAGATTAGCCCCTGGGGACAGGGGAAAGTTTATAGGGCGAGCGATATCCTCAATTTCCATACTTTAATTGGAATATATCATACGGGAGCCATTCGCTATAGCATTATGTGTAACAAACAATTACCGTTTGGAAATTCATAGAGGATCGTTATCACCAGGGTAGAGTGTAATCAACAAGGGATAATTGAAATATACAGACAATAGAGCTGTATTATCGCCTAACCTATGTGCTTGGTTGAAAGAGAGGTGAAAATTATGAGCTAATGATTGATAATTTTGGTGATGGTTGAAAGATTATCTCTTATAAAATGAGAAATTTGGATTAGGTTACAAAATATAATAATGCTGAGGAATATATGGAGGACAACTTCTTTGTTCATTGTATGCGACGTTTCAACACAGATTCTTGTGTCGTTCTAAAATGCCTCTCAAAGAATTTACAAAATATAAGTCATTGATGAAAATGTGTCCTTTACCAAGATTTTGAAACATATTGAGCCAAGAACTTAATTGATATGTAAACAAGAGAGTTTGTATTCATAATCAAAAACTTGCAACTAAGTTGATTTTATGAAAAAGAAAACCAAGACTGTTTCTATGTCAAATGCTTCCAAAGCATCAGGAAATATTCCAAGTTTGCAAATTCCAAGTAATTAGCGGTAGACCTAATTTGCTTTGCAAAGGTCAAGGTCTTGCTGTTGCCCAATCGTTGCAAATAATTGAATTCTCCTCTCAGTGCCTGAAATAATGTATTTCAACAACCATTTGTTTTGATGCCTGATAGAAATAAACATAATTCACTAACCCTGTGGCCTGAAGGAGAAATAATGATAATGAAGATAATGATAATAATCAATGATAATAATATGGATACTTTTATGGCCCCTTTTCACCCAAGACATATTCAAAACGCTACCGACATCATGGTCTTCAAACATATGTGTATACTCAACAAATCATAATATTCAATATTAGAACATCATATCATATGAGATATAAAACTCTCCTTGACTTAACCTTTTGATTATTAACCGATGTGGAATATTTACGTATATATATGAAAAAATTTAAATTGGAAAAGTAATTTCTGATAGATATCAATCATTATAATCCAAATATCCCTTAATTCTTTTGTAAATATGTAAATTGTCCAATTAGGTTCATATGTTTCACAATATAGGACAGTATTTTTTATTTGTTTGTGGTTTAAACATTTTGATAGAGCAGCAAGAACAGCTGTTGTTGAAATTTTGTTCCTTAATTGAAATTTTACTTTCCAATCGTTAAAACTAATTTTCTTTTTAGCACAGTTGCTGTGTAGGTAATATTTTTTTCATAAATCATTTTCTTGTTTTCTTCACTGTCAAACTTCATTATTTGTTATTGTCCAAATAAATTTTGTAGGCTTATCGATGGTAGAAATGTCCTACAACTAAGCAAACAAATGAAGCTTATTCAAGGTTGACAATGTACTTTTCTCCCCTACCTGATGCTAAAATTACTAATCTAGAAGTAGATTCTGAATTGTCTAAGCGACCTCGTTGACACTGTCATTATACTATTTGACTGTTAAAAATTCAATATTTATTGCTGTGCTGTTATCTTGTGCTCTGTGAAGATGAAATAAGGTAAAAATTGCGAGGTAACATTAAATATTTATAGTTGACGTATTGATTTGTATTTTTCAATGTCTGACTAAAGGTTTTTATATTGGATAAATTCTTGTTGATGCACCATTTTGAAAATTGTTTTTTAAATTTGACATAGATTTTAATTATTTCAATCGATTTTTTATGAAAAAGTACAATTTGATCCAAACATTTAACAAAGTTATGTAGAGGTTTGACAAAGTATGAATAAACAGTGCTTTCATGTTTGAGGGTTAGGTATTTCCTCCAGAAAATGTTGGTAGATACTCCATTTTTATGAGAAGGAAATATTCCAAAGTCAAAAATATTCCCTGAGTTGAGTCTGCCACTTCAGCTTTTCTTCACTTGTCTGGACTAAATGGGTTGTCGGGGGAATAGTATCAACTACTTGTGACAATAAGTTGTCAGGGGAATATTATAAAGATAGGAAATATTCACTCTGCATGTTTATTCAGCAGGAGAGTCCTGTGGGTGTTCACATTGGCTTGTTGTGGTCAAATGTGGTCATTTTTAATCACTTCCTCAACGCGATTATACATTATTAATACTGACAACTTTATGAACACTCTCAATCGTTTGGCAGTCGGATTGACAAATTTATTAGGATAAGACCTTTTCATGTATGTAGTTGTCTTTTCACATAGTTTTGTTTTGTGATATTTTGTTTTGATTTAACTTTTTGTTAAGCTTTTATATGTATATGATTGTCCGAGATATAGTTCTACTGAGTGACTGTAAATGCAGTGTGAAACATGTGATATGTTAGCAATTTCCACGCTATAAAATAGCAGGAAGTAACAGCCAATTATGGTAAATTAGCAATTGCAATCGACCTGTAATGTTCCTAAACCAATTCACAGTGTATGTTTGAACGTGAAATATGGTCTACTTTCAGTACTAAACAAGTGAATATTCTTCATTTTGTGAAATAAAGATTATGAATTTTTGATAAAAAAAATAGTTTTATTTCAGTCAAATTGATATCCAGCAAAGATTGGTTTTGTGCTTTTGATCTGGTTCTTATTAGGAATCTAATTGTGTTTAATGCTTTTGCTTAATAAACCCACAAAAATAAGTTCCTCCCAAATGTTAAAATTAATTTGATTAGGTTTTTATCTTTGTATTTTCTTACCTCTCTGTTCACTATTCGAAACATTATTTCTTGGGTCACAGACCACACAAATCGATGAAATTCAACTCCAGGATGAGAAAGGCCACAAATTAAACTCCAACGAAACAACAAACTCCTGTAAGTGTAAACTCCATAAGGAAACTCCAAACTCCCAAGGCAAAAGACTTAGTCTTTGTAGGGATCATTTATAAGGTTTGTGGCCCTTGTGTTGTGTTCCTAGGATAGGGCTATGACCTGTAAGTACCCTACTGGCTTGGTTGTTGCCAGACAGCACTGTTGCTGTTGTATCCCAGTGTTTCAGACAGTACCACCCATGTATATCCTGCAAAAGACAGGGTTCTATTTTGGCTAGGAAGGCATTTTAAATTTGGACATTTCTTTTCACCAACTGTTGTATTCCGCTAAAGACGGTCTTCTTTCCCTCATAGCAACTATTACTATTCAGTAGAATTTGTCACCACAAATTGATGTTGTATCCGTTCTAGTAGAGCATTGTATTTCAACTATTTGAGCGTTTTATCCCAACTATAAGAGCGTTATATCCCAACTATAAGAGCGTTTTATCCCAACTATTAGAGCTTTGTATCCCAACTAGTAGAGCATTGTATCCCAACTAGGAGAGTGTTGGATCCCAACTAGTAAAGCGTTGTATCCCAACTAGGCGAGCGTTGTATCCCAACTAGGAGATCATTGTATCCCAACTAGTGGAGTGTTGTATCCCAACTAGAAGAGCGTTGTATCCCAACTAGAAGAGCATTGTATCCCAACTAGTATTGTATCCAGACTAGTTTTATCCTCATTACCTTGTAACCCAACTAGGTGAGATGTATCCCATCACCGATGGTATATTGTAACTATTAATTCTGTATCACAGTTAGAACATAACTAGCATCAGCCACAACTGTAAGTCACACACACATACACACATGTACTCTTCACTTGAACATGCTGCAGTCAATGATTAAACTGGCACAATTGCCGCTGGGAGCTCATTTACTCGTTTACACATCAGTATGACAAACATAGGTTTGCCTATGGTGGAGACATTGTCGTGTTTAGGTTATGGAATCCAGGTCACGGTTCTGCATGTTTACCATTTTTGTCTTCGTCAAAGGTATATCCTTTACTTACATTACCCCAGATGAGTTTTGCTGCTGTCCTTGTAACATATACTCACATTCTGTATCTTATTACAGTATTTATTGTAGGTATTTGGGTCGATAGGCTGACTTTTCTGTGTGTCACTCATACCAGGTCAAAGATATGTCTTTATATCCAGAATGCATGTTAGTCCAACGATGCTTGTGTTGTGTTGTTTCTCTTGTGGTTCAGAGATAAGAGCCTTGTGACAGCCCATCACACTTGAGAGATCATCGTGTGCTGTCTTTGTTGATTGATATGACAAGCCGAGACCATCAAGAGGACAATTCCTCGTTGTCCGTCATTAACACCATACACAACACACTCCATCATGTTCATGGTGTACTCCTAGAGAGATACACGTGGAATATTTGTCTGATTTATGCAAGCGTCATTTGGTAACTCTAGCCCGCAATACACTTGTCTTCAATTAGTGAGCAATTCGACCAATACACAGGCACTCATCCAAGATACACATGTTCCTAAGATTGTCACAACAGTTACCCTGGAGGTCCTTATCTTCCTCTTCTGATCCAATAGAGGTCATCTTGCTTCAGGTGTGTCATCAAACATTTAAAAGTGTGGTCTTCGTTGTTGATAGTGTGATCTTGATACTGTCAATGAGATCTCCTCTATAGTCATCCAACACTTGCTGGTGATTTCAGTCAATTATCTGATAAGCAAACATTTGCCGTCAGGATGATTCTTTGTCACTTGTGATCATTCCAGTGAGACACTTGCCTCTTCATGTCTCCAATAGTCATGCAGCTTTATTCATTGGACCTTAGATGTAACTTTCAGAGTGTGACAACACAACATTGATAATCAATGTCATCTCCAATTGCTCAGCCAATGCGTCGATTGCAATTCATTATGGGATTTTCATACACTTTGAAACAATTGTCCTCGTCAAAGGTGATCTTTTAATGTATTGTAAAATCATCATCCTCTGTGAAAGATTTTGTCAACATTTGCAACAATCGTCTCTTAGTCAAGGTGATCTTCAAACACTTAGAGACACGGATCATTGACTTCAATTTCTCACTTCACCCACAAGGATTCTCAAACACGCATATCATATCTCAAATATTGTCCCTGTGTTTCAAACACCTGGAATGTATCCACCGTCACCAAGAACCATGTTTCTAAATTCAAGGAGCCGGCAAACAACCATCCATGAGATTCAGGTAAACCTTTTGATACCGAGAAAAGTGAAGGCGTCCTGTGAAGAACATAGCCCCTGTTACCACAAGACTCTGGGTGCAGTCAGGTGTGACCAACCATTGTCTCACAATCCTCACGGGAACATCCACAACTAATAATTAATAAACACTTCTTGCTCCAAGAACTCTTCGGCGAGTTTGTCAACGGTAGAAGTCCTCGGCTATTGTTGAGGTAATGTTCATCTCCGCATTTACAAGCTCTATTAGAGCGGTTTTAATGTACTGAGTATCTGATAGTTTTGCAATTAGAGGATTTTATCTCATAGTAAGTAAATTTCTATGGTGCCTGTTACCTATTTGAACTAACGAAAGCAGTTGTCATGATCAATTGTGGAGTATTGATAGTTTTAATTGGTTATTGCCTTCATAATATATGCTGTGTTCATGCGTATGTAGCATTGCATTTGATTAGTTACAAGAGTTAAATGTGAAAGTTCTCAAATCAATTGAAATTAAATTTGTGTAGAAAATTATAGTGCAAGTTTCCCATCTGGTAGCGTTTGCAGTTTATCAAGTTTATATCTGAGGTACTTGAATTTGAATTTGAATAAGTTGTACATGTATCAGATACTTTTATGTTTTCGGTTTATAAAAGGAAAATTACAAGTTTCTATTTCCAACTTTCACAGATACATATGAACATTGATGATTTTATGTTTGTAGTAATTTTAAATTTGAACATTTATCATTTAAGTGACATTTCCATTCTGCAAAAAAAAAATCAATTCTCAAATAAATAGCATTAGAAACAAATTGTTAGATATTCAGATAGAATTTTTCGGTATTAATAGCATTAGGGACAAATAGTTGAATATCCATATGCTTCTGAAAGCGCTTTATAGTATATTTGATTAGCGGACCTAACAGCCGTGAACAATTACGTAGATTAAGAGTGGTCGTTGCACTCAATCCCATCAGGCAATGGACAACAATATGTACCGATTCAAAGTTCAGCTGTCCAATTATCATGGCCATGATTATTTTAATGAAGAAAAATTGCAGTACCTTTAATTGGGCTTCATTTCTCTGGTGGTCGAAACATTGCTAAATTAAGGCGGAAGTGGAAGCTTTTATTAGCACTTGATTGAATACTAACAAGCTTGTGAGGTTTGAATGAATTTTCAATTGTTTCATATGTTGGAGTTAAAAACTTATGATCAGTGCTCAAATGATTTCTTAACCTATATGCATTTCTTCAAATTGACTCTTAGAACCAAAATCTTTGGATTTCAAAATTTATGAAATACCATTATTCTATTTATTACTGTTAACCTACATTATAATCATTGAAGCCACATATAGCTATACAATATTGTTTAAAAAAAGCTGAAGATTTCCCCTTGATTTGAATAAAATATTAAATATTTGTTCTATGCCATCCTTCATTATTGTCATTTTTCTGCCCTCAAACTTGTCTTGTTTCTCATCAGCTTTAAAAAGCGTTCATAGATTTGTCACCTTGACTTGTGGCAATGCTAACAACCGTAAGACCACCGATCATAAAAGCCATGCTCTTATCTATAATATATATCTGATTTCCTATGAACTCTGGCTAGTTTTTTGAAGATGTGCAAGAAGCTCTTGAAGTTAATGCATCACAGCTGCTGGAATGTGCCGGTGCCTATAATGTCTAAGACTGACACCATAGAAACGGTGCCAAGTTTCCAGCAGTGACGACACGACCAGAATAGCGCTACCTGGCTCCCAGTGCATTACAGTTCATAAGCTTTGTCACGGTTCTCAAGTTATGGACAGGATAAGTTTCCGTAGATTTTTGGTTTTTGTCAACATTGTTGTTTCTAGTTGATTAGCTGAGAGGGCCAATTTTTTTAGAAGATTGGCCCTTTGCAATGGTCAAGGTACTTCTTATGATTTAAAGGGACACCAAGGGTGGGCAAATTTTCCCAAGGACCCCCCTCTAGGAACAACACTGGCCAGTGGTATATATTTTGTTTGACACAAATTTGAGTAATACAGATCTTCTACAATATAAATCAGAAATGAAGCAACACTTTGTGATGTTTGACTCAGATTTGTCAAGTAATGAAGTTCTTCTATACCAATATGTTACTTTATTTATGATATGGGACATTTTAGTTGTGAATAGCTATCTCAATGCAAGTCACTTCAATGTTTGCACATTGTGGAAAGGTATGGAGAAATCTCTCTGTGAAACTTTAAGCCTATAACATAATAAAGTCATTATCAGCTGATTCTGGTTGCTATGCCATTTGGTCTTTGATAAGAGCGGTTTGTGACCTTGCATTTATGGTCTTTGACAACAAATCAACTTCTGATATCCAATGGATGGCACTGAACTTTTTTCTTATTTTATGGTACACATTTCACCATGGATGCAACTACCTCCACAAGTTATCTGCCGCTAATGACTGAAATATTGCCAAAGCGGCGTTAAGCATTAACTCACTCACTCAATTTTAACTGAGAAGCAGTCGGGTACTGGTATCAGCATTTTAAAGGTTCTGCAGTGGAATAATTAGCAACAAGCTCCACAACTTAGCCCTTCAGTTTTTTGTCCTCTATAATCGTGGAACCGTGGCTAGATTGCTTGTTCAGCACATTACCAGGAACCATTACAATTTGAACTGAGAAGCAGGCGGCAGACGGGTACTGGTATCAGCAGATGTCCTGGCCAGTAAATTTGTCCTTGTCTAACTCTGTAATGGCATGCTTGGGCCGGGTCTGATTCTGGCAAACCATTTCAGATTCTTAAAGCAATTTGAGTGGAGGTAACCCGGCCATTATGGCCCCGTATTGATCAGTATAAGATAAGATTGCAGACACGCTTTATGTAGTTTTGGCCTTTGTGAAGCTCTGAACACGCTGAAAGTGCCACATAATGGTAGGATTTGAAAGCAGACAGGTTCTTTGTCGACCTCTTGCCTGCCTAGCGCAACTCTGGTCTCTCGGTAATCCCGCGGAAGTGAGTGAGAGGGCGCTAAGAGCTATTGTAGTGGTCGACCGATGCCATTTAGTGCCGTCATCTCCAGCCTGATTAAACTAATCTTGCCATGTCGTACCCCTGTTAGTGGTTTGAGAGTAAATATCAGCCTTTGTTGGACATAATCCTTATTTGTTTATTGAATTAATTCACAATGTTTCCCTCAAACTTTTGACATAGTTAACTGTTTTATGCTTTCTTACTCCTGTCTTGCAAATTGTACCATAAGCAATTCTTACAGTGCCTCATTTCAATATCTGAAAACTATTAAATGTTGAACACAGTCTTGGTGAGGTTCAGACAAAACAGCCAGCAAGCCCGTAGAAAAAGTTAAAACTTTTTTTGAATTTTTCACAGGATAACCAGAAGCAGTATAGATTTTTTTCTTCCCCATGCAATCATTGTCTGCATTGTCAAAGGTCAAGTTCTTTACAACCAGCAGACTAGAAATGAAATATCATGGAGCAAAGAGGAGCGTTTTCAAGGAAATAAATTAAGTTTGATGGTGTTGAAGTGATAGTTTGCCCACTTAAAAAAGCAGTCGTCTCCACTGTGGATCTCCTGTAGGGGTATTGATCAAGCTAAGTGGTGAGGAGGGAGATAGAAGTCTTCCTCTGCCATCTCATACAACACTTGCTGTAGACTTTCACAGACCTTCGGGGCTCTTAGATTTTCTACGTAACTTCTACACAATGGCTCTTTTGCTTCGTGTTCCCTGCTGTAGAGCTGATCTTTGGGGATATTTGTCTTTTCTTGACATACCATGTTTATCTCATCAAGAGAGTCAGAAAGTTTATATTTTAAACACAGCCTCATGAGATGGGGAAACATGATATTCGTCAAGAAATGATATTTTCTATTTATGCTATGAAATATTTATGTTTTTAATGAAATCAAAGTGCATTTGTGTTAAGTAGGCTCCAGGTAGAGTATGTTGTCTCAAGCAATGTCATGATGTCTTAAACGTTGCATTAGAGCTTTGTTTGATGATGTCAGATCATTGTTCTTGGACTAAAGATTATGCATAATGCTTTTGCATTTCTCGAAAGCTACTTTTTGTGGTTGGCCTGCCATAACTGTATCATACTTATCTTATTGTGTGCTATGAAAAAGTATTTCATTGTTCCATGGTATTTTGCAAACAATTGCTAATGTGAACCACCATTTTTGCTGGTTTTACTGCAGTACAAAATTACAGTGTTGTTGCATGCTCTTCCCCTGACATCAATTATTTGCACCTCAAATTGCTCGAGTATGAAACTCCTGTTTGTTTGATATTAATTACTTGTTGAAAATGTTTTTGTCTTAAAAATTGATAAAAAAATTACTAACATTGTCGTAAGAGTACAACAGATATTTGTGGATGCCTGTAGGGTATAATCAACAAAAAAGTGTTAAAAATACTGACTAATGGCATAGTTTATGCATTTATTCTCAGCTCCAGGACTTTCTGACATTGGCTCAGGCTCAGGGAATGTCAAGTGGATGCAAATTTAGTTATTTATCAGCATGAGAATTGGGTCCGATGTCAAAAAATTAACACTGAACTAGCAGGAATAATTATTTAATGACCTTTGATTATATATATGTAACTTATATTTTACATTTGACCTTACATTTACTGGAATTACAATGGCTATACATCTAGAACTAAAAAAGGAATATTAAATTTTGACCTTTTCTGTGCTAGAAATCTAATAAAATAAAGCTACAACGAATACAGAAATTTGGAAATTGGCCTTAAGATTATTTGAACTACAGTTAAGATAGTTTAAGAACACTTTAAAACAGGTTTATTGAAGAACAGCCTTACATTTTGTAGAAATTCAATGTTACTTTTTTTATTTTGGCTAAGCAGAAGTAATTTGAACTTTGTCGTAGATTTGTTTTTAAGATTGCAGAAGAATTTGCTTTGGTATTTACTAAATTGTAAATGAATCTTAAAAACATGAAGTAATACATGCCAAGGGGTTAAAAATTGTCTCAAGTCAATGTAAGGGATGCACTCATTCAATGAAAATAAACTTGGAAAGCAAATGACGGAAGATATTCCGGGAATCACATGAACAGAGTAAGGCTAGAATGAGCATGGACACTTTCGAGGTGCTCCTTCAGATGGATGAAGTCATTGGTAAATACCAATTGACAACATATGCCTTACCTAGTTGATTAATACATTGAGGAGGATGTATACAAATTATCTTATATATGACCATGTCGCTGAAAGGCTGCAACATTGCCCAAGCGACCTAAAGCAATAGGAGGATAAGGATAGAATGATTTTGAGATGCTCTGATAGATGGATGAAGTCATTGGTAAATACCAATTGACAACATATGCCTTACCTAGTTGATTAATACATTGAGGAGGATGTATACAAATTATCTTATATATGACCATGTCGCTGAAAGGCTGCAACATTGCCCAAGCGACCTAAAGCAATAGGAGGATAAGGATAGAATGATTTTGAGATGCTCTGATAGATGGATGAAGTCATTGGTAAATACCAATTGACAACATATGCCTTACCTAGTTGATTAATACATTGAGGAGGATGTATACAAATTATCTTATATATGACCATGTCGCTGAAAGGCTGCAACATTGCCCAAGCGACCTAAAGCAATAGGAGGATAAGGATAGAATGATTTTGAGATGCTCTGATAGATGGATGAAGTCATTTGTAAATACCAATTGACAACATATGCCTTACCTAGTTGATTAATACATTGAGGTGGATGTTTACAAATTATCTTAAAAATGACCATGTCGCTGAAAGGCTGCAATATTGCCCAAGTGACCTAAAACAATAACTCAATCACTTAAATATGACTCAAGATATTCCAGAAATTGCATAGGAGGGTACGGATAGAATGAACATTATTTTGAGGTGCTCCGATAGATGGACGAAGTCATTGGAATAAATTGACAGTAAATGCCCGTCCTGGTGTATCATTGATACAATATAGGATGTCCTAAGTCCTTGTTCTTCCTGCTAAATGTTTAATGGAAACAGACACCAAGACAATCAATCAAAAGGAAGGTTCCATTTATCTTGGAGTACTGCTGAAGGGTATTGTTAAGAGAAAAAGATTAAAGATAGCATTAATGTGTAATATGGTTATAGATCAAAAAGAATTTTATTTTTTTGATCAGATGGGTCTTTGGATGGGCGAGAGGTTTAGAGGGAAATAGTTAACATTCAAACTTTATTCCTCACAAAAGTTTACGCAACAAGAATATGTTACAGCAAAATAGATTTATAACCCTTATTAGCATGCAAAAAGAACAACTGAGTATACTTAAGTAGATCTATGGCAAATGGAAGCTGCATCAATTGCCATTTTTAAGCATGCTAAGGGTTAAGGGAACATCATAAAGACCTATATTGATCTAAAGCAACCACTTGGGCAGCATGCTAAGGGTTAAGGGAACAGCATACAGACCTATATAGATCTATGGCAATCAGAAGAGGCATCAGTTGCCATTTGTAAGCATGCTAAGGGTTAAGGGAACATCATATAGACCTATATAGATCTATGGCAATCGGAAAAGGCATCAGTTGCCATTTGTAAGCATGCTAAGGGTTAAGGGAACGGCATATAGACCTATATAGATCTATAGCAATCAGAATAGTCATCAGTTGCCATTTGTAAGCATGCTAAAGGTTAAAGGAACAGCATAATTATATGGCAATTGGAAGAGGCATCACTTCCCATTTGCAAGCATGCTAAGGGTTAAGGGGACAGCATATAGACCTATATAGATCTATGGCAATCGGAAAAGGCATCAGTTGCCATTTGTAAGCTGGCAGTACTGCATTGGCTAGCTGCCAGATGGCCCTACTGTCAAACCATCCTTGTCAAAGTGATCATTGACTCAATTAAGCAAGCTTTTGTTCAAACCAGAGCCCAGACAGACGATTCTTCTAGCTTACAATTGAGTGAGATAGATTCACGAAGTAGGGGTATCAGGATAATGTGTTCAACAAGCTTTGTGATTTCCGTAATAAAAGAATATAGAGAAAGTTGTCTGTTGATGCTTGAGTGATTTTGAGGTGGTGCGGCAAAGGTCATGAAATTGTCTTTGAATATCAAGTTGTATTGGTGATTAGACGATTTTGACTGAGTAACATATTTAATAGTGCGTGGAGGCATGGATTGGTACCTAGTACAGTTAGGCTACATGCTTGTGGCTAAATATTTCTAAGTTGGCGTTCCTATGTCACTATCACTATTCAATCCCTCTCAGGTAGGCAAATCATGACAGATAGGCTAAGAGTGATAGGTAAATTATGACTGACAGGCAAATACATAAATGTCTCAGGCTGATAAGTAAATACTTATGTAGAGGCAAATACAGATAAGCAAAAAGGATAGGGGCTATTTATTTACCTGACAGATAGGCAATTAATAATAGATAGGCAAATTATGACTTATGCAAACATGAAAATTTAAATGAGATACGTAATGATGGGCAAACACGAGCAAATACTGAAAGTTTGGTAAATTCTAAAAGGTTGGCAATTACTGATTGGCAATAATGAAAATATTAAATGAAATGAAAATGAAAATCATACAGATAAGCAAATACTTAAAGATAAGCAATACTGTCAGGCATTTACTGACAGATAGGCCAATAATGAAAAATAGGCTCATACAGATAGGCAAATACTAAAAGATAGGCAATACTGTCAGGCATTTACTGACAGATAGGCCAATAATGACAAATAGGCTCATACAGATAGGCAAATACTAAAAGATAGGCAATACTGTCAGGCAGTCACTTACAGATAGGCCAATAATGACAAATAGGCTCATATAGATAGGCAGTACAGTAAGTTAGGCATATGCTAACTATGCTAGCACTATAACTTGTAGGGTTAATGTACTAAAGTAGCTATTCAGCCTTAATACCATGGTAAGAAATCTGCAAGAGTGATGTCCATTGAGTGACTTTCTTTTATGCAGCAGAAACATCAACAAGCATTGAGCATTGTTTACAGTCTGCAAAACCCATTATTTATGTAAATATTCTCTTTAGCTGGCTTGTAAGCTATGTGTAATCTCATAAATTCCTTTGATATTTTCGTCGGCGTTAGCATCAAAACATTTCTCCCGAACGAGGCATTTAATGTGTTGAATTATTAACCTTGATGTTACTACATCCTCCTTTCTTTAAAAGTCAAAAGCAATAAAGAAGTCCAAATCAATAACGCCACGACCGGGTTATTAAATTCAAAATGCATGAAATATGAAGCCGAAATTTTCCTTGTGCAGTGTTCCACAAATGATTTGCAACCCCCTCAGATCATGTTTATTTATTTCTAGGAACATGTAGCTTTAAAAGCAGTTTGTTTGCTGAGTAAACAACACCGATCATTAGGCCGTTTTCGAAAGGCCGCAGGACACCATTATTGTAAAATATTATTCTATCAATCAGAAGGCGGAAAATCTGACCCAATTTGCAAAATGTTGCAATTGTTAATGTTATTGACGACGGCGTCAATGTGATGGCTATCACCTCAACCCACTTAATCATTTACAGGTAGCAAATAACTTGAAGGAATCAATAGCATGTCAATAGCAGACCATGTACATGATCACTGTCCGCTAACCGAGCGTGTCACACACATCTGATGAAGGGGATCCTGGGAGCTAATTTTCAAGAGGTTTTCTCAAAGTGCATTTTGAAATGTTCTTTCGAAGTGAGAAAGTAAAAGCCTTGTTAACAGTTGCATGTTCTGTGATGGGTGAAGAGTAATACTTTTCAAGAGTCGTCTTGATGCCAACACTGTTTATGGCACGTAAGGAGCTTTCGATATTTTTATCTAAAAATGCAAGGGAAGTATTTTCGGAGCCTCGAATTACAGTATGACTATGGAGATTAAGTAAGATTTGTAGAGTCTTTTCAAAGTGTTGTTGAACAGGACCTTGTCACTAGAAATAACCTTCGTAAAGTGACATTGCATCAAGACTTTTCAAGACATGAAACGTCTCCTTGGATATTAACATTGTACAGAACCTTGTCACTGTAGCTAACCTTCGTAAAGTAACATGGCATCAAGAGTTTTCAGGACATGATACGTCTCCTTAGATATTAACATTGTACCCATTTTAACTGCTTATCTATATTCATTTTCATAACATTTTAACCAGGAAGGAAGGTAGAAATAATGCTTTTAAAGTCGTCTGTTAAAAAGATAAACCAAAACGCACATGTTTAGACACACCCTGACATTTTATTCATGACAGTATCTATGAAATACTTTATTATTAAAAAAATTTGGTTGTTCTTTACTTTTGTTGTTAAAAAAAATGTAGGTATTTTATGATATGATTCCAATAGATTATTTGTACAAAGTTTTCATTAAAGCTAGAAAAAAATATGTAAGTGAGCTCATAATGAACACAAAATATCTCAATTTACTTTTTCATTTCTCTGTACACCTAACTTTTAAGAAGCATCAGTATGAGGCTATGATTTGCTCTGAAGAAAGACTTATCTAATATTGCTAATATCCCGAAACACTGGTCTTTAAACCACCCACGCAGTGATAGAACAAATTTAATAAGTGATAAATTGATAATATTAGGATATTTGCAGATAAACTGAATCCCTTAACATGTTCATGTTCCGTTTTGATGTCTTAACCTGTAATGGAGAGGTTGGCTTAAGCAGTTTCAGGAGACTATTTGATCAATTTCTATTTTGATGTAAAGAGAATCATGTTGCATCCTTTCATATCACTATTAGCTAACATGTTTCTGAATAATTTCATGCCATTTATTTATTCCAATTTTGTTGATGTCGAGTTAATGAAATTGTAATTTGTTTCCCAGAAAGGAAACATAAAGAATGCATTTTATTGTGATAATTAAAAGTGAAATATTGTATGTTTTCAAATTGCTTGCAATCACATAAAGCCTGTCATATGCAATGAAAACAACTGTCCTTTTATTTGCTGTTTACATACAACTTGAGAACATCAACACTTTGGAATTAACTGGGCCCCTAGGTCTCTTTCAAGAAAACTTATTATTGTTTAAGATAGTTTTGTCATCTATGATGTTTGATAATATTATATCAATTTAAAGTTTTGGGAAAGTGTATGGTTTGAAGGCGCTGGGTAATGTTGCATTCACATGCATGTACCATTGAGTCCTGTATCCTATTCTTATACAATTTGGAAATGATACATAAATTATAAGAAATGAAAAGGGTTGTTGTAGTTCTATCACTTGATGTCAATGAATGTTATGCTGATCTTCATCAGGGGAGAACTAAGAAAGGGTTTGTTTGATTGATTGCTGCGTATACTGCGTTGATTTGACAAGATAAAGAATTATTGCAGTAATTATTCATGCAGATTGCCAGTGTCTATAGAAAACAGATGGACAAGTCTAAACATACTGTGAGAATATTGCAGGGAATCATCAAGGGACATAGCCAATGGTCAGAATGTATACATTGTTGACTTTTATGGGAATTGTAGAATAACCAGAAGTTTTTGGCATGATTTCTCACTGTTTCAACTCAACTGCTCACACTGAGGTGATATCAATCTACATGTTGATTTGATCCTCTTTGGATGTTCATCTTCTTTTAAAACTGAAATATTTGATCCTACTTGCCAAGTACCACATCTGTCGATGCAAACTACAAAAGAAATTACCAATTTTAATTCACTTTAAAAGAGAGTTGAAATATTATCATAGTATTGAAAAATGTCGATATTGTAAAAGATCTATGCTTGATGAATTTGAAAGGATATAGGAAATATACAAGAATATGATTACTGAATTAGTCTGATTCAGCCAAAAATAGGTGTATGACTGTGGTGGATGAATGAGTATTTTTTCTCTTTTTTTCTGGTTAAGTACATTGTTATTATCTTGATATGCTGCTCTACCCTAAACACCTTTGTACCTTGAATACAGGTACGAACAAACTTTTATGGGAACCATTGTTATTGGGTCAAATGGTCTTTTTGCTGCTGTGAGCAAGTTTGGGCGCCTTTGGAATTTTGATCTCTTGCGTGCAGTAGTTGGCATGTTTGAAACCTGATATTGTTATGCACTTATGTAATCAATAGACAAATGTTTTTGTGACTACAATTGAAGTATTTGCAGTGTTCTTACTACTTCTCTTTGTATTGCTATTTAACAGGTTTCACTGCAGTTCTAAACAGTAATGGTATGCAGGTTCTCCTCCAGCTTCTAAGATGTGAATTTTGTTATGCCTTCAACACATTATGGTGTTTCTACTTGTGACATTCTCCTAGGAATATTTTGAGATTCTTTGCGTCAAGTAGATGGTTTGTTTGATGAAGAAACTATATCTAGTGCCAAGAAAATGTCTCAATGGATGTTCAGTTGATGTTAATCGTTACTCTATAAAAAGATGACTCTTTTCAAAAGGTTATACATAGAGGATATCTTTTGTTTTGAGTGTGACATCACTTATCTCTGAGACTCATCGAGTGACGGGGTAGAGCCAGTATTTTCACGAGTGGCGCACTTTCACTCGATGTCAAAAAAGGAAAATAAGCTATGAAAATTTATGATGTAACAAAATCATCACCTACCTCTGAAGATTGACAAATGGATATTTTTTATTGGATATAAAGGATTAAGCATATTAATTCAACTGCTGTTTCAAAGTACAAAGATCAAATTATAACTGACAATAAGTTAATTACCCTTGCAAAGATATTAACTAATTTGAACATCTAATTTTAGCTGCATTAGAGGATTTCATGTTACATAGTTATTTGCAACAGAACAGAAAGATATTCAAAACATGTACAATGGGTTTCACTTTTAATCTTTGTGAAAATATCTTCTGTGATTTTACATTTTCTGTCGGCTAGACCTTCGGGATTTCAATATTGAATATGGATGTTCGGCCTTCCAAGATGTACATACTGGTTTATGTGGAGCTGAAAAGGGTCATAATCTCTAGAGAATGTTTATAAAAAAACAGCATTCATCTCTTATATCAGGATTTCTCAATGAAATTAGAATTTTGGTATCCTAAACAGTTTCAAGCAGAATATTTACAACCATAGATACCAATAATACCCACAAATTGATTTTCATTTTGCATATCTTCAAAAACCACCTTGCCTTAAAAGTAAATTCCCACACTTCATTTCATGCAATAAAGAAGTTGACTATCCATATTAACTTGTTCTTATTCATCAACCAGCTTCTAAATGCCCCTTTAAAAAGTTAGGGAACAATTGACTCTTTGGGCGATACAACACTGATATGGGATATCATATTGTCCCTATTTATTCCTTTACACAATATATTGAACTATATCATAGGCTGGCCTGTGGCACTGAGAGGGTTAATGTCTCATTAGGTAACAATTGTCTCTTTGGGCAAATACACTGATATGGGATATCATAGGTCCCCATTTATTCCTTTACACAGAATATTGAACTATATCATAGGCTGGCCTGTGGCACCGAGAGGGTTAATGTCGCATAACGCAACAATTGTCTCTACGGGCGATATAACACTGATATGGGATATCAATGAGAGCCGTGCTGGGAGAGTGCAGCCAGATCAGATCAATACAAAGCTTACATCAGTAATCAAAGTGTTGACAATTCCTTGTTCTCGCCTCTGCATATAATAGCGTGGAGCTCGGTAATCAATGGGTGGATGTCTGCCAGGAATCATTGTCCACTCCACATTGTCTCCCATCTCTATCCTGAATCGCGTCTGCTTCAGTGTTTGCCAAACGAACCAGAATTATCGCTTAACACCTTGGGGTGACCGTTAGCTTGCTGATGATATCTAATAACAATTCCATGTGCGTCTGCTTTCTCCAGACTTGTCCAAACCATTGCATCACTGCTTTTGTGTAACTGTTTGATTCTTTGTAGCATGAAAGAGTGCAAATATTTGAACTTTTACAAGTTTACATTTTATAAGTGTCTGCTTTCATTGAACTTGTCAAGATCATTGCATCACTGTGCTTTTGAATAATGTTTGAGGTTTTCTTACATGAATAAAAGCACATATGCTTGGCTTTACCATTCTGGTTTCACCAAACTGAGCCTTTGTATAACTTTGTATGAGTTTGCCATGATGTATAACACAGATATTTGGCTTTACATTTCACATGTTCATTTGCAGTAAAAAACTTTTCTACACTTTTGCATCACAAGTGTTGTCTAACTTTGTGTGAATTATCACAGCATGAATAGCCTTGCTGTTTGCTTGAAAAAACTGTAGTCGATTGATTTGGTTTGACACTTTACATTTGCATCTACTTTCGTAGAATTCAAGATTATTGCATCATTTTACCAAGTACAAAATACGACAGTAATCAACAAAGTTGGGTAATAGTTAATGGGTTTGAATGTCATTTCTCTTTTCACTTAACATGTGCGTCTGCTTTCACCAAAGTGTCAAGATAACTAGTGCTGCTTTGTATAACTATCCATAAAGAAGTGTACTATCGTGGTTAATATGGTTGGCTTTAATATTTAAGTTTATTCTTTCATTTTGTTTCACTGTCAACAAGCATTAGACTCTGTTGGTTCCAAACATGTGACTATTTTTGCATCCCTTGAGGATTTATCAACTTGGCCATTGGGATGAAATACACAATGCTCTGTTAAATAGTCCAGATACGATGATATATCAATAATATATATATATCAAAGTTGATATACCGGGATCTTTTAGTAAAGTGCATAAGTTGGATGTCAACAAGGTCTTGAGCACACGTGTCAAAAGTCACACACCTGTTAATGGCTGAAATATTGCACAAGCGGCGTAAAACTCACTCACTCACTCAAAAGTCACAATATTCTTTTGAATAGTCAAGATAATTCTATTTTAAGTAATATATACATCAAAGTTGATATCCCTGGGTCTTTAAGTAGAGTAAGAAGTTGTACATCAACATTGTCTTGAGCACACATGTCAAAAGTACACATTTTCACCTGCCACTACTGACGTGATGACAGCTGACATCCTATTCAGAGCATCGTCGGAGATTGCGATCAGAAACACCTCCCTCGCAATTATCATTAATTCATGTCTTTGATGTCTGATATTAATCACGTCAATGTTCATAACTCCAGTATTTGCTTGACAGCATCCGGCAACAGCTTTTCATGAAATTGTCACATTAAAAAGTAATTGTCGGTTTTTTGGATTTCTGCTTTTCTTGAATTATTAGAGACATCAAGGTCTCTACCTGTGGGTTCTTATCCCTGTCTTGCAAATTGCAAATCCTTGATATGATTGTTTGGTAAATTCCTATAAAGAGGCCATACAGAAAAGGGACTCTCTAATTCAGCAGGTCACTATTTGATCTTAGATATTGTAAGATCATATCTCAATGACATATTAATATTTGCTCAATAAGTAATGTTTCAATGATATTTCCTGGTCCAACCGCCCCTTTAATGTTATATATATGTACAAACCTAATGAAATCATCATGATTGAAACAAGCCTATTTGAAAGTCCTTGCAAATGTTTCACTGATATTCTCTGGGTCAATCGTTCCTTTGACGTGACAAATTCAAATATCTTAGAGAAATTTAATGAAATCATCTCATAATTGATACAAGCCTCTTTGAAAGTCCTTGCAAATGTTTCAACTATATTCTCTGTTAATCGTTCCTTAAGCATGTCAATTTCAAGCACCTTAGACAGCTTTATGAAATCATCTCATGATTGAAGCAAGTCAATTGAAAGCCCTTGCAAATGTTTCAACTATATTCTCTATGTCAATCATCCCTTAAACTTGTCAATTTCAAGCACCTTACACAAACTTTATGAAATCATCTCACGATTGATACAAGCCTATTTGAAAGTCCTCAGATATGTTTCAATGATATTCTGAGTGTTCTCATGTTGAACCGTCCCTTTAACGTGTCAATTTCAAGCACCGTAGTAGATGAGACAGGCAAGAAGTGGTCAATACGAGGGAGACGGCGAGGGTAGCAAGGACGAACCAATTAGAAGCACCTGCACGTCTTTAAGCCACGGAACACAGAGGAGTACATGTTAACTGCGTCAACGCAACCGTTGCTAAAGGGCTTTGAAGTTCTTTGATTACTTCACATTGCCTTTTTATATTCCCGATTGATCGTAAATATTTGTGATCGAAGTATTTCATCAGCAGTCTTTCATTGGTGTATGTGTTTGAAAATTTGATATTTAATTTATATAATTATTTCATGTTGCCTTTTGAATTCTTGATTGGTTGTTAATATTTACAATTAAAGTATTTCAAATATTACAATTACAAATAAATCAGACTGATTGCAAAATGCTCTGAATGAATATGAATTATTACAGATATTATAATTACAAATAAATCCGACCGATTGCAAACTAGCCGCTAATGGCTGCAATACTGCCAAAGCGGCGCTAAACAATAAATCACTCGCTCACTGATTGCATAATGTTCTAAATGAAAATTTATATAGCCTATATAATTGAAATTAAGTCTTAGGTTGACTTCTTGAAATAATGCAATCTAAATAAACTTATGAAGGAAAATATTTTCTATTGTTTTTACTTGCAGTGAATCCATAATGCTTAAGAGGCATTATTATTTGAACTAAACAATTATGACATGCCCTTACAACATATCTAAAGATCAAGTGGAAGATAAATCTGCCATCATCACATGTAGTTATCTATCCTCAGGAGAAGAATTCTGTAGCTACAAGTTTATCATGAATATAACTTGAACCAACTTTTCCTACAATTTACACACTGTTATTCTTGTTCAAGCGATTCAATCTTCATCTATATTTAGGTTCAATATTAAGTGCTATTGGTATTTTAATTGAATTCCATGATATGATGTATGTAAAATTGTTCATATATTCCAAAATTCTTCAATATAATCATCTGTAGTCATGTATTGACAGTTAAAACTCACAAGGTTTATTAAAAATATATATATAATCACAACTTACTCTTCTTAATGTCAATAACTCTGAATTAAGTTTACAAGTTGCAATCTTTATCTTTTAGAGCAAACTAAATCCTCTGGAAAGGTTTCTTTAATGGCACTCTATATGAATAAGAACTTCGTTTTTACTTCCTACAACTGCAGAAATGACCTGACTTTATGTCATTTTCTCTATCCCCAACAGCTCTGAACTTTTTAGTTTTCGATCATGCCATTTGAGACAGTTGGATGGTATGATTCCATGAAACTCGATCAATATTCTCAAAGAACATTTTCACTTTATGACCGTTAGTTTTATAGTCTGTTTTGGCATCATTCCTTAAAAAACTTTTGATCAATAGTGTTGGAATAGACTCTTAACTTTTTCACAGCAGTTCTTTGTAATTTTTTAAGCATCAATTCGAAGGCTTGAAAGCTGAACATGAGAAACTACAAAACCCTCCCCCGAGACTATGACCTGTCGTTCCCTATCACCCATTCAAATATCTTGGGACTTGCATCACTGACATTAGAAGGCCATTATGCTTGTCAGGGTCGCTACAAAGAATAAACCTACAATTACCATGTGCATCCAATATGTCAATCAAAGACAAATACTTAAGCTAGTCTGAAGACAATAGACATCAGTGACAAGTTGACATGCTTAGCAGATAAGGTAGCTGGTATCGGGCTAATAGGGGTCTTCATGTCTATTCATAATCTACACCATGTGACCAAGCGCCGGGTCCACGAGCTCGTGACAGATAGATGGTTAGGAAGAAATACATACCCCTCCTGTGTACGATATCATTGTCATTGGTGATCTGCAGGCGCTACTGACCGGTCATCGGGCGGGGAACGGGTGGAGCTCGGAGAGAAGAAGGTAATCCAATATCATAGAGTATCACAGATAAAACACAAGTATATCCAGAAGCACAGAATAATCCAGGTGTGGACAGATTGCAGCAGAGCTGAAGGTAGACCTGGTGACACTGAGGTGGTCTCACCCGGAGACAGACCCCATGCTGTGTATCCGAGTGTTGGGACTGCAGGGTGGGGAAGGAGGACAGATTGACAGCAGCAGTCACTCAGAGTCGGGCAGTCAGTCCTGTGGCGTGCTGGTCACTAGACATGTGAGCAAGGCAATGCTGCTACCAGGAGGAGGGAGAGGGCTGCATGGATACTTCTACGGATACTGCTCCCCCGGGGTGACACTTGTAGGATCCACACCGGGCGAGATAGAGGACACTACACAGGCTTCACGGCAATACAACTCTCCAGCTATGAGCATAATGTATGCAGTTTAATAAACATACTGCACTCCCAAGTTAGGAGGTGGCTATCTAACTTCATTGACAAGTAAGACTGGAGTCTGTCGACTTTAATACCACCCTGTCGTTAGCATAGGCACGCGAGTTCAGAGGCATTGGTTTGGGAGGCTGGGGAGTAGACTTCAGACACTGCTGCCACCGGCACGGGAAATCTATGCTTCAGTTCCTCCCAGCACCACTGCCCACTGGCATAGGAAGCTGAGTTGACAACTGTGGACTCGGCGTGTAGTGAGCAGCAAGCAAACAAGCATGTGTCGCCTGTCCGTCTCTACCTGTGGAGGTGTGAGCTCAGTCCTCATCACTGGAGACAGGAGCAGCTCAGCGTGTGAGACAGCCAGTCTTCTACCAGTGAGAGTCAAACCCACAGCGAGACTCAGCTCAGCTCAGCTCAAGCTGTGAGGCACCAAACTCGGCTCAGCAGGAGAGAGACAGTCATCCTTCTACCAGTGAGTTAAGCCTACCTTTCCGTGAGCTGACTGGACACTGGCTACCTGTCCGTCTTCCACCTGTGAGCTGCTTCTGTCTGTCCACCTGTAGGCTACTTCTGTCTGTCCACCTGTGAGTGTGAGCTGGTGACAGTTCGTCAATGATCAATCAGCCAGCCAGGTGATCACTCCTGAGGTGCAAGGCATCCACTGTCGCGATGTGAACACTTTGAAGAGCACTTGTTGAAAATGAATAAAGCTTTTGTCTGCTGGGACATTCAGCTCGATTGTTTCACAGACAGGTATGTACGTTATCATTTGATTTGTCACGTCGGGGCCTCTCAGGATAGAAATAATCAGCCCTGTACTGGATTATTTTAAATATTCATGCTCATCAATGTCGCTCTTTCATAGATCCACGGCGGTAATAGACCGTTAAGATAGAGCCAACAGTAGTTATTCTTGTACAGTTAAATTAATTCCCTGGTCTGAGGTGTATATTTACATTTATCAAAGTATTTGTTAAAGCACCTGCAGAATCTCAAATCATGGTTTAGTGCAACATTTGTAGATAGATTTATATTGATTGACATGTACAGAAAATATAACTGTAAAGGTACTAATCTGATGAGGCCCTTTAATCAATGTATAGATTAATTATCATGAGCTGGTATAAAATCTATATATTTGTGTGAGATATGTTTGATTTATTCATATGTATACATAAACTCAAATAATTGTATAAGGAGTTGGTGAATTTTCAATTAAGTGAAAAAGTAAATTTTTCAACGATTTAGATTTTGTAACATGTCAATACTATTTTTTGTAACAGGTACTTAAATATCTACTTGAGGACCTATAATCAATGTATAGATTAATAATGAACGGAAGAAGAATCTATGAAGTTGTTTTTACTTTGTTAATCTGACGATCATGAGACATAAAGGATCTAACTCAGCATATTGATAAAGGATTTTTCAGTCTTAGGCTTGTGGTGATTGATTTTAGCAAATGATCGCTACTTAACCTAATGAGCTGTGAGGATGCAAAACCAATTAAAAGTTCATTTTGAAGAATTGTAGTTTCTCTGCATCCTCCACTTGTTCAGATTATGGAGTGGATTCTTAAATTGAGATTTCAGAGTTAAATTATTTTATTTGAATTTTAAAACGAGAGCTAGTCATGTTGACCTGGTGTTGTAAAGAGTAGATTCAAAAGGGGTTTTTTTCATTGAAATATTACTTCTATTTTGATTTTTAAATATTCAAAATTTTGATTTTTGGGAAAGTATTTTTTGGATATATATAATTGAAAAAGTATTGATTTTTAGCCAGATGGCAGTTAAAATCAATTGTCTTTGAAATTTAAACATTAAATAGTCCAAAATAGTCTTTAATTAGTCAGTTTTATTTTGTAAGAATGTAAAAATGTCCATAGAACATGTTAATATATAAGATATGTTTTCGACATCTGCAAATTTTACTGAAAAATCTGTCTTTACTATAAATATTTTTATCCAGCTTCTAAAAAAAGGTAATATATTATTAATATCTTAGTAATTTGCTCATTAATGACCTGTTTACTCTTTACTTTATTTTTGTAATTTAAAGCTAAAATGAATTTGAAAGGTTAAACGTATCTAGTTTCCTCACTCAGATCGATAGCAGTTGTACGGTATGAATGTTTAGCCCAAAGACATTAAACATTAATACCCTTGTGTTCTGAATATTGATTCAAGAAAATGTAACTATCTTCTTTCTCCATCCTCAGTTTAAGTGAATCCAATTCCACTGTACTGAAATGCCAGTGAAAAACCTATTTTTTTAGGTTCTGAAGAACTATTTAGAAAAAAATTATTTTGTAAAGAATATTCTGCCAATTTATTTTATTAACATATAAATTTCTAGTTAAGTTTGAAAATTGTAAACTTATCTTGATAAGTGTAATATCAATCTCAAATTTATCTTTTGGGCTTTAAATTTGTAACAATCGTATTGTGTACTTTTTTATTTCCCATACAACTTGTAAGTCATAAAAAAATAACCGTTCAATTCATCCTTTTCTGCTAATGGTCAAATAAATGATTTAATGGTCAATGTCATCAAAGAAATGTTTTCTTCAATGTTCATTAATTGTAATGGATGACAAATAAACTGTCAAGATATCGTACACAAATATGGCTGGATGAAGATAGGTCTACGTTCTGATGGTTGTTCTAACTATATAGCATTCTTGTCGTACTGCTAATTAGAGTATGAGTATAATCAATAGCTTTATTTACTGTCTAATGGTGTCAGTTATGATATTCATTATTACCAATCTACAGAACTTGAATGGTGTGCATATCACCAATGACAAGTCGTCATAGCAACAAGACATTACTACTTTGAACCAATGACAAGGGATTGTATGTAATTCATCACTTTCACGTCCATGTCATTTTGTTTTCTATTTCGTTCTTGCGACTATAAGATAGTTTGTTTCCAAGGATATAAGATTAAAATCTGCTTCAAGTTTCACCTTGAAATTGGAGACGGTTTTCCAAAAGAAATTTTTTATTGTTTTAGTATCAAATGTTTATGAATAAGGACTGTTTATGGATGACAACTTCTTTATTCATAGAGTGCAATGTTTCGATACAGATTCTTGTATCGTTATCAAGCATATATGTTTATTAAGATTAACAACAAACCAAAAAAAGGACAAATTGTAGATATCATGACATTAATAATAATCCCCCCCAAAAAAGAGGCAAATTGTGACATTGACAATAAACAGAACAAGCTTTGTATACCATCACCCTTTTGACTTGGCATTTAGATATATGAAGAAATGCGTCTTCTATTCAATTATTTCTGTGTGTAATAATACATGACCTTCAAGTTTCATACTTCTAAACATTCATTGAGATCCCTGAAATGCCAACATCAATCCATGATACCCTGACGTCACGTGATTGATAAAACTTGAATCCAGTACCATCTACTGCTGTATGAATTGCTTCCTTCTGAGTGATCTCGATATATTCAAAATGAAACTAGAGCTATGACCAATACAAAATTGCTGCCGATGGTGAAGAATTTGTGATTATGGTCTTCGCTTATGAATTAGTAGCTGAATAGCTCGGGTTGTGGCATTGAGTATTGAAGAGGGCTTGGAATGGCATTGCTTGTAACAGGGAACTGGGCCAGCTAGTGAAGAAGATGTTACACGGTGCCACATCAAACATCTTGCTTGCTTTGAACTGCTTCCACTTGTTGCCGAGATGTATCAGAAGGAGAAAGTTGATTCATAGGCATCGAGTGATTTTGAGTGGCATTTTTGACATACATATGAACTGATCAGGGAATGTTAACCATAAAACTGCTGTATCATCAACATACTAGGTTTTTTATCTTTGGTCTTTGACACAAGTGTCACATACAGAAACGATTGGTTCTCCTGGTCTTCCACAGCAAGAACAAAACGCTCAACAGTTCAATAACAATGGTTCTGTCTTGCCCGAGGCGGTACATGAGAAAGATCTTCAACACTACAATGTCTGCAGGCCTGACACTGCAGGGACTGTTTTCTCTACCAGCAGGTGTGCTGATGGTTTTGCCTCTTGAAACCTTGGGGAGGGCCGTTTGCTTTGAGGAACATCAGATGTTTTCAGTTCATATCTGAGGTCTTTCAGGATCTTTCATAATGATTTTGCTGAAGATCCACAATGATTTTTCACATCCCATGAGGATGAGCAAGTGACACCAAATCGTTACCTTATATCCTTCAATAAAAGTTTTGCACAAAGTCTAAGATATTTGGCGAGTCCTAATATTTGACTCAAAAGTCAAAATAGACTACACAACTTCCATTCATAAACCTCAATTTTATTGACTCATTGCACTAACTTCTTCCACCGTTGCCAAAACCCTTGATGCTAATTTGAGTGTCCTTACCCGAGGGAATTCAGTGTGCTCGGCTTCAGCATGGTGTGAATGTTCCCCAGGGTGTTGATATTCTGACAAGTGATAATGAAGGACATTTTATGGTCACGGGAGAGTTGAGAGCTTTTGGTCAGTTGACAAGATGAATATTTGGTCAACCGCAAATTCATTATAGCCTTCTTTTCAGTGAGAACTTTACGATTATTTTGATTTCTTTACTTTAATTTCCAAAATATCATTTTGTTAATTTATTATTTTCTGACACTAATTATATCACAAATGAAATAAGGGGAAAATATTGTTTTGGTTTCTTTACTCATCTTTCTCAATATTGAGCATTAACAATATTCGCACCCATTTCATTCCCATCATTTTTTTGCAATAGAAATAAAAAACTCCTAGAATGGAAAGGTAACTTTAATTTTGTGCTCCCAACACAAATTCATGTAGCATCTAAACAATGGGAACTGAAGGGTTATTTAATTATCTTTACTCTTATTTCTCAAATCCTATTATTTTTCAATTAACGATACTTCTACCTATTTCTGCCACTAATGATTTCGCAAATAAAACAAGTGAAAGGGCAGTGAGAACAGAAAAGTTATTTTGATTTCTTACTCATGTTTCTCAATTTTATCATTTGTCATTTACAATACATCCACCAACTATTTTCATGCCACTAATTGTAATGCGACAGAAATAAGTGAAAGGAGAGTGGATTATTTACTATTTAAAAGACCTGAATGGAATTTCTGGTTTCATTTGCCAAGTAATTGAGACCAATCCAATCCAAACCCTCTCCTAGCGTTTCCTGAAATTAACAACAGTTGTTATTGGATTCCAAGAATCGCTTAATACGACCATATCTCATGTTACTACAACTTATTAATACCAGTTACTATAGTTACCAGAGGGATAGTTCCATATATCCCTGCTAAATACTCATTTGCCTGATATATATCATATATGTACTTACTCATTATAACCCCTGACCACTTGTATGATAAATAGTGTGCCAATCTATTAGGAATCAGTTTTGTTTGTTCATAAACTGGTTTGACATTTTCATCACAAATGAGTTTTTTGGGAGAAATTAGATCAATAGATTATTATTGGATTCATTATGTCTTGTTTGTTGAATCGTTCTTCAATACATGTAGTTTTATATGTATTACCTAAGTACTTGTTTATTCAAGATAAGAAAAGATGAGCATGTATATACTGTTTTTATGTTGACTAGTTGTTTTCCTATGGTTTCACTTTGATAAATTTTCTTCCACAGAACAGAACAAATACATACAAATTTGAAAGGGAACAAATGTAGCATTTTCATATTTAGGATCTGCAATAGTTCTTGGCCTTTTGTGTGTGAGTTTGGCATTAATATATTTATGATTCTCTTACTGCAATAGACCAAATTCTTTGTGTCAGTGTGGCAAGCCAGCAAGCCAAGAAAACCAAAAAGACTTTGTTAGCAGAATACACTTGTTTTTTATTGCCTGTGTGCATGAAAAGGTGAAAGCCTGTGACTAAAACAAAGCAAGTCCATAGCAATTTTTTGGGTTTGAGAGATTCTTTCACTCACTCACTCTTTCCCCTCTTACAGTTAAAATGGTTTCAACAGTTCACTGTCCAAGGAAAACAGTAATTTGGGAATTCATTATGTGCCAGCGGCATCCAGTAGCTACATTGCATTGCCAGTGATGTTCTACCCTTAAAATGCTGCAAGTCAAGTATTGAGGCAACATCACACATCTACATCATTTGATATTATCCAGCAGTGAATTGAACCTCGGCCTATAAACTGACAAGCAGACACTCTACCATTGGAGCTACATCCTCTGAATGTGTACATTATCAAGGAACAACATATGAAAGGCCATGACTGAGAAGAAGCAAGTCCAGAGCAGTTTCATGGGCAATATGGACTCCATGATGTCTTCTTCCTGCTTCTGCTTTGATTGGCCAGCTCTTGTTCCTAAAACAAGATGAGCTTCTTCATACAGGGATCATGTTCAGCCTGTTAGGCCATTACTTCCACTTACAGAGCTTGTGTTGAGCTGAGAAAACATGGCAATTGTTGCTAGTGCTGTGTACACAACTGGCCAGACGTTGTGCAATCGGAGACTCTTGTGTCCAATCCGTGATGAGATTGTGTGTCCTCGATAGACAAGTTTGTTCCTTCCCTGTGTTTCTTATGCAATTAGTTGTTACTTCAGGAGGTTTTTGATATTTCTTTCGTCTAAGAACAAGATCCCACAATGTATGAAATTCTTGATTTTCAGTGTTTCCGGTTTGATGGTTTTAGACAAGATTAGTTATCTTCATTTTGATAAAAGCATGTGTAATAAACGTAAGTTGATTAATACATTTTTCTGATGCTTTGTTTCTGAAGCCAACTTGAGTCGATTTGGTTTTGGAACAAAACTTATGTTGAACTTGTTACAGGACGTTGATTAAAATTTAATGTTTTCACATTTCATCTTTGAAATTATCAACAACAAAAAATCCTCGACTTGCTAAGGTTCTAGGATCTTGAAGAGGCTATTGCTTTCACTGTCCACAATTTTTACTTGTTTAATCCATTAATTAGTCTGGTTTCTTTGTGGTAGGAGGTTTTTTAACTAGAAATGCTTAAAGAAGGACGAGTGTTAATTGTACTTGTTCAGTCCTTCCCTCAACCCATGTTCAGTGTCGCTGCTTACTCAGCAGTTTGTAGAGAGGAGCTGCTATATAATCTGGGCGGGAGGTTTAACTACTCCGCACCTCATGTATAATGCACCGGGCCATTAGTGACAACTTCCTGTCGATGACGTGCCGTCAATCCATTACATAATCATCTCCCTCGAGGAATGACAGGGACAATAGTGGAGATTGAAGCAATTAGGATTTTTTTATAGGGAGGATTCATTTCTACAAGAATTTGTTTTCCAATCGGCTTTGAGATTAGGCGTAAAGGTTCTGAAAACAAATCTGGATGATGGAATCTATATTACATGCCATTAAATCTAAGAGTTCTTGTGAGTGTTGTTACTCATTCTTGGAATTTGTTGGAAAAGTCAATTTAGTGATTTCAAGCTTTTCTCATCCTTCCCTCAAAATGTGTGTCTGGCTAATGAGTTAATGCTATTATGGGACCTTGATCAACTCCAAAATATCAAGTAAGTGGTTACTTCTAGAATAGTTGAAATAAATCAGAAGGGAATATTATTTTGTGTGCAACCACCAGATCCAGATTTACGAGATGAAACAAAAGAAAAAGGAGTAGATATGCAACCTTGGTGCACTCCAAGCAGCAGTGTAAGAGTTGCTTCCCGGAACTGTAGAACGTGTTGAGACATGAAAGCTGGGTAAGGTGCTTGAGACTTGTGACAATTATCCTTCTCGACTCAGAGCCACGGCCTGTGTTGTGGTGTGTGTCCCTTCCACAATAAGCGGAGTCTGCAGTAATCTTGTCTTGCTCCCTGTGTTGTGGTGTGTGTCCCTTCCACAATCAGCGGAGTCTGCCGTAATCTTGTCTTGCTCCTAACTTCTCATCCTTTCAGTCCCCTTGTATTCAAATCAGAGTCAACTGTGGTGGCAAGGTAATTGATTGCAGCTCGCGCTTTGAGTAATGGAAACTAGTCGACTCTGAAAGGTGGATTCAATGTGACAATTACGAAACTTGAAAACTCAAATCTACACTGATTGTTAGGGAGATAGCAATTGTTTCTGAAACTTGATAAACAGCATTAAAGTTCTCTTCTTGCATAAAAGATGAATGGCAAGTCATAAAGTTTTGTTTATATTTTTTGACTCGTTTAAATAAATGTTTCAGAACCCCATCTGAATTTTGATTAACATTCTGAAGTTGGCACTTTTATAATCTTTTTAATGAAATTGAAAAGAGGTTTTTCAACAAATACAACCATTAAATTTTAGAGCTGAATAACAAGATTTCAGGCGTTTTGTCGGTATGTTTTATTCAACTAACTTTAAGTAGACCTTCAAATCTTGAAATTTGGTTTATCCCCTTGTTGATGAGTATGGTAAGCAAGACAACAAAAGAGCGATATCAACTGTAGACCTTCATTATTCAAAATTTGTTTTATTCTTTTGTCAATCAAATACAACAAGTGAATATATTCACCCAGACAACAAAGGTTAGGATTCTTTTTGCATTCTTTTTTTGACGTCTGCTGAATATTGACGGAAACCCTGATGTGACCTGTCCAACTGCCAAGCCTGGACTCTAGGATATGCTAATTGAGTGGGATGGTTTCCTAAGTGAAGCCAGATGAAAGAATCAGTATTGGCTTTAAACACAAAGATGCTGCAATCATTAAACGAAAATGGGAAAAGTTGGGCAAAAATTTGGAAGCATATTGCCATGTGAATCCTTAATTATGTGCAGCAGCAGACATTATTCCATAGTTAAGCGAAGACACAGACACACTACCCTACGGATCAATGCGCCCCATGACGTGAAAAGCTTAACAACGCAGAAAAGAGAAGTTTTCCATGCTCCCGTGCCTTGTGGAATAGGTACACAATTGATTAGCAATTTGTGGGATACGCAAAAATACCAAGGGTTGTCACCTTAACACAACATCTTCCTAATCTGTAGCATGATATACTTTGCCGGAGGCCCGTGCTTCCATTTTTCTCGACCACAAAACATCAAAGAGTACCAGGGGAGACCGTTTCGTCCATCGACTCGGCCGCTAAGTGCTGGTGGTGTGATTAAAACTGCCTATAAAGACCCATATGTGATTATATTTCATAGAAGATTTGAAATTTATCGGGATAAGGTGGCATGGTTATGTTTAAAGTGAGATGCATTTATCCAATCTAAGCTGATTGTTTGGTATTAAAAAGTTTAGTTATGCATCGGCTGAAAAATATGATGGATAGGTTTAACACCTAATGTGATAATGGTTTTGACTTAATGGCATCCTTATTGCAACGGCTTCTGGTACTAGATGCAGGCGCTTGTGGTGAGCCTTGCTTGTGGTTAGCCTTACCATAGTATTCCTTATGTCTGGGCTCGACAGGATAAGCCTTGGTTTCAATGTTCTTACCCTGTTCTTGCAAAGAGGTGTGAAATGGGATAAATCCAAAATGTTTAAGAAAGAAAAGAGTTCAATGGGGTCAATTTGTTGTAAAGTTAGCTCATCAGGCCTGAAAAACCAATTGGGCTTATTGGGCCTATCTGTCCATCTATAAACTTTATGCTTTTCAACTTCTTTTATTTGCTGCTAATGGCTGCAATACTGCCAAAGTCGTCCTAAATAAAAACTTAACTTCTCTCTTGGAACTGCTCACATGAGAGAGATGATATCTTGGGTACAGATACGATGGAGTGAATGGAGATTATCAATTTGTGTTTAAAGATTATTTTATATGCTGTACAATATGTCGAGATTATCATTAAGTAGTAACTGTTGCTTGATCTGAACATGGTTACCCTATGTTTATAGTGGTGAAACTCTCATTCTTTCAATATGTGAGAAACCATATTTTCCTTTGATTCCCATAGCATTGGTACTTTCCCTTTGACTGCTTTATCAGACCAAAAGATAAATTTCTCCTCTCCCCATCCGCCTGAGAAGCCTGAAAAAGTCTATTTCACTTTAGCTCTTTATATTCTAGTGAGATCTAGGGATCACACATTTTATAGACATCATGCCATTGTCTCATATCATTTTGATTCCTGCAAATTATTGATAAGGCATATTATTTTAGATATGTTTCTTTTTGAGATGACGTACATCATACGTAAAGGGTCTTTTATATAAACATTTTTATATAAACATTGAAGAATTATCTTTTTTGGAATAGTTTAAAAAAAAAAAAACATCTTATCAATTATGTTATCAAATATCATTCAGATATTTTTGGTCATCAATTTATCAATACAAAAATCAATACGTTTTTAGTGAAATCAACTTTCAAATATAAAGAAGTTATCAAAATGACAATACTGTTAACAATTTCACCTTTCAAAATATTAAATAACTTTATGAATTACCAAACTTGTAACTCTATTACTTGGTCAGAATTTCTAAGAACCTTTAATGCAGTATATTGATGAATTTGATTTGATTTTCTAATCAGAGCTATATGTGTACAATTTATGCACAAATCATGTACCAACTGAACCCGATTGACTCTTTGACATTTTTTGTATATGACTACTAAAAAATTTAACCTCTTTTACCTTGCAAATCAGATTAGGAAGCTGAAATTGAGTCTGCCACTATGGAAACTTAGTCACCTTGTAACAGAGTAACAGGTCAAATATTTTTGCCTCTAACAGTTCACTGGCCAACTTCCGTCAAAATTGCACACTTTGATGAAATCTGCATTAAGGAAGTTCCTTTTTTGTATCCTGTCTACTCAATACTGAGTGTTTTTTCACTCATGCTGTGTCATTTCCAACTGTCAAATCATTCTGTGTAGCATATTTACAGGTATCACAACTTTGTAGCGAAACATAAACCTACATTGGCTATGCTTGGTCTTGGTGAATGGTCATAACATAAAATTAATGATGAAATATTATGTGTGTGTATCTTAATGACTTTATCTATTTCGGTAGATAAGCAATGTAATGCAGTTGACTTCTTCACTTTGTAATGTATTTGCAAGATAAGGTCACGCCCATTGAATGTAACCTCGTCTCAGTTGCTGACTTCATTGCCTGGTTGATTATTAGTTTCTATTATTCAATAGAGAATTATGACCAGCGTGTTAATTAACTCTTGCAATTATCATGATCTTTTTTGACTGTTTTGAATAACTGTCGTGTTTGGTTTTATGATATCATTTGATAGTACAAAAGTTTGTTAGCCAAAATATCTTATTTCTAATGTAAAGTTATATATAATTAAAGCTTTCCTTTGCTTGCATCACAGTTGACCAGCTATCTTGACAATTTTTGTTGAATTTCTGATATTTTCAAATATTTGTCTTTAAATCCTTAATTGTTTTTCTTTACTTTCCAGAACTACGACACAAGTGAATCGAAGCTGAGAAGAGAGTTTGAAGTGTATGGACCAGTGAAAAGGGTGAGTACAAACAAATTTTATCATTGTTTTCATTTCAGGATTTTTTCGGTCATTATTATCCAAATTTGACCCCATCAAATTGAGAGTGCTGATCAAAATGACTTGTCTAAATGAAAATTTTGTTGTTTTCATATTTCTTTTACCAGGGTTTTATCTCAGGGTTTTAACCAAACTGACCACTGTCTAAACAAATATAATGCATGGTCCATTTAGTAGTTTTCTGTAGTGCAGCTACAGACCCTTGAAGTGGTAACTTGAATATTCTTGGTTATCACACCATCAATAAAGGTTCCATATCAGTTTGTGAGGGAGGTTAACTAGATTTATTGCTTGTTAATCTGTTTCTTGTCTCCGGGTATTGAGTATTGATTGCAGTTTTGATCCCCCAATCAAGCTCGCTAAATGAACCTTAGCGTTGCAGGTCATTTTGATTTTTTTCAACGATGCTAATTGCTGAAATAGTCGTTGAACAGCACTGAACAATAGCTTACTGAATTTTGTAAAGTTGATCTAAAATTATTTTTTTGTAATATGACTGCAGACTTCATGTTAAGCGCCACTCACTTAAACACTCGTAAACATTTTATCAAAATGATTGTTCACATATTTGACAAAATCTGGTTTTGTCTTAGTAAGACACTAAACTTATGACTTTGTTTCTGATAGATATGTCTAAAACATTGACTTCGTAGTGCTAAACATTTACACTTACTGTTAAAGTTATATTTAAAATTGTCCATCGCATTACCAGTAAAAATCTTGCAACTTTTTAGAAGTGCAACATGTTATTGAATCTAGAAAATCATCCAAGATAACTGGTCAGAACAGATCAATTCAAAGTTTATTTTTAGAAACCCTTTCAATAGTCTAAATTAATTTCATTAATTTCCACAAATATCAATTGGGAAATCTCCAATTATCCTGAAGATGGAATTATTCCTGATAATGAACCGAATGACGGCAATTGAAATCTGCCCTTTGTAAACATCCCCCTATTGTACCCAAGCATAAACACATACTTCCTCGATACAGAGGAGCCGTTTCAAAAAGTGCTTGTTCTGCAAGTTGTATGTAAATTTAGCAAATCGATTCTTTCAAATGAAGATTGAGAAGTTATTTGCGGTTTCCTAATTGCTTCATCCCGACTCAAATACTAATAGGCATCTAAACTGTTTGCCCAATATTTAAAAGTATTTGTGTGGCCGTTGTCGATAAACGGCATTCACTGTTTTGTATTAGCACTCCGGTGTGATACGGTCTCGCATAACGCTGTTAGTTCGTATTGATCATACCCTGTGTTATTATACGACATTTTGCATACACATAAATAGAAGTCTGCCATTTCTTCCGCCTCGGCCACATAGGCAGAGTTAATCTTATTTGAATCGCCATAAAGTACGCTGCCAGATAATTTCCTTTCCATGCACTTTTTTATGATGCATCAACTGTTCTTCCATTGCTTGCCAAGCAAATTGCTACATTAACTGAATTTGTCATGTTGCATCTTCCATTGTGTTCAACCAACAGAAAACACATTAGATTTAAAGAACAGTCATTATTGTTGCTGATCAGGCAAAAATAGTTGATGCCACATTGCAGACTATATCAGTTTCCATGGCAATAGAAGTATTCATGTATATCATAATTTCAATGATATTTATTTTTTAAACAATGTTAATGACACTTGTTTGTTAGATGAAACTTTTCCAAGTTTCCTTCGTCAAGTAAAGTTCAATGACTGATGAAAGAATTATAGTCCTTAAAAAAGTTAACAACACTGACAACAATGCCCAGTATACTGAAGAGTAATTCTGGATCATTAATTCCCATTGCCAGATTTAAAATTTTTGGGGTTAACATGACAAACATTTATTTTTTGCAATACTCAAATGGGGTATATTTCTAAAATCATGACGCTGCAATATTTTTTAACTGGCACCGTCATTTATAAATGATGACAATACTTTATCGACTCATCAAGAATATGTTTTGCATTGGGGGCAATGTTAAAAGCTTATATCACCTCACATATTTTCAATGTGAAAATGTATGGAAATTGCGCATCTAGAATCCCAATGATATAAAGCCATTAGAAAGCTCACAATTCCCCTGCCTTGTTTTTCTCGATCTCGGTGAATCCTCAGAGGATGAAAGCATAAGAGGATTTGTTTATATCTGGAAAGCCTGTAATATATCATAAGTAATCAGACATGCACTCCAGCTTTTATGCTTGGAAATAGAAACTTGTTTTTCTTTCTTACTAAGTATTGTGCGAGAAGCTTGTTTTGTTCCAAGCTGTTAGTTGTGTTACCGGTCATCTTCTTGTTTTTAGAATTGGGAAGACTTTTGTGCATTTCTGGGATCAAGGTCTAAGATGGTTTCAATGTGTTTATTTCACTAGGAAAAGCTTCAATTCTGGCTTCAAGGTTGTACTCTTAGGAATAATTCTATAAAGAGAAATGTTATTGATGTTGAGATCAAAATTCATCCAAAGCAGATGATTAGGCAACAAAAACAGCAACAGATGAAAACTCAGTTTGCAAGATAAAAATGTTCACCAAAATTTTAATGTCAAATACTAACAAGGATTTCCAAGCCGATGACAGATTCCAACATGTTTCAAGGTCAAACTTCAGAAAGGAATCACCCCTCCCTTTGGTTGTGGGCAGTAGCAATGATGGAGAGTTCAGCCAGGAATTGAAATGATCATACTACAGTTTGCAAGATTAAAATTTCTACCAAATACTGCCAAAATGTTGACAGGATTTCCAATCCTACAAGCCCTAGACAGATTGCAGCATGTTTCAAGGTCAAGCTTCAGAAGGGCTCCTCCCCTGTGGTTGAGGGTAACAGGAGTAATGGGTTCAGTGTTAATGTTATGACATGTTTCAGTACAGCTGACAAGACCAGGCAGACATCAGTAGGAAATGCTTCACAAGCAAGCCTGTTTAACATACACATTATGCTGTAAATAACAAGCCTGTTAGTCCTAGTGCCAGCCACAGAGAACTTGGCTTGGCCCCGGATTTTTGCCACTTCTAGACTTTCTTTACACTCTCAAATGAAATTAAATGTCAAAATTCAAATTCAAAGAAAGGAACTCTTTTCTGGAAAATGGTCAAGGCTTAATCTTGTTTTATAAATCAATGCCAAACTCTTTCAAGAGAACATGGAAAGTTCAAAAAAGACTTCAAAAGAATACTTTACCATTATTTCAAATTTGTCAAAAATGCCCCAAAATCATTGTATTATCTGTGAAACAATCCAGCAAGCTTTCATTAGGCATGCCAGTGGCTTTGGGAAATATTCACAGAAAGGCAGACTCATAAATATAAAATTTCCAGTGTTATTATGAAAGTGGGACCACAAGATTGTGTGATGGACATTGGGAGAGGAGGGTCAGACCGATACATCATCATTATCCACTGGCCAGTACATCCTAATCCCTGGAACATGAGGAGCCTACAATATGGCCGTCATGTCAGGATGAAGCAGAATCTAGATTCATTTTGTCCATCTGTAATTCTTTATGGTCGAACCATATTGCTTCACTGTAGTCAATTCCCAAAGCTATCATGGGCTTGTGTTGTCTGATGACAAATCTTCACCAGTGTCATTATTATATCTATCATAGCTGGCCGTTTTCCCTTATCTATGTGACAAATCTGAATCTGTTGGCAGCATCAGAACTGTCGTCATATTTGAATGATTTATAGACTTCCAATTAGTAATTCTCCTGGTTGTTATTATCCAAGATATTTGTAGTCATCTGTTACCTTTTCGTAATTTGTTGGAAGGATTTTTTCAGTCGTTCATGCCTCAACATTGATACATCTGTGTCCAAAATTTAAGGTACATATCTTTTTCTTACCAAAATGAAATTGAGGCAGTGTTTGAAATAAATTTCAAGTGCTGAATGACCACATAAACCAACCAAATGTGATTAGATGTGAGCAAAAATTGTCCAGTCTTTCACAATCTAACAAATCAATTTTCACACAGACTCCTCAGTGTTACAGTATTTCAAGTTTTGACCAGAGCCCATTCATGAACATTCAAGAATATGTAGAGCAAGGGTTCACAATCCAAGCATTTGCCCATCAGTTCTAAGACATACTAGTATGCATCAGACATTTGACACAAAACCTTCATTTTAAGGATTAAACGAAGATTTCCCATCAACTCTCAGATACAGAGGTTTGCATCAGGCATTTGACAAAGAACCTTCACAGTAAGGGTTAACCAAAGATTTCCCATCAATCCTCAGACACACTAGTTTGAATCGGACAATCTGGCCTTGAGGCTGGGTACATGTGTAGCTTGTCTAAATCTTGATAACTCAAATCCTGAAGTTCTGTAACCCTCTGGGCACCAATATGTCTTTTCTAAATAGAATAACTTCATCAGTATTCTATCTCTGTTCCTCAGGATCTTGCCCGCCCAATGCTAATGCAATACTGAAGCTCATATTTGTCTAGCGTGAACAAACTGGAGACTGGATCCAGTAACTGATAAACGATAAAACTCCACATGAGTTGTTACCTGTCTATTTATCCACTATGTGCTATTCCAAGAGAAAGTGACTGACATATCCCAATGGCTCACAGCCAGTTCTCTTATACCAGCCCGTACATGTGTAAAACTCATCTTGTAGTGTAAACATTGGACACCCCACTCAGTAGGAGTCAACTTTATAGCAGGTTTGCATACACGTTCTCTGGAAACTCGTATTTATTGTATATCAGCATTTTAAATTATGTCCTGAGTGAATCTTCTTGTAAAGGCTCAACTCCATTTTACAAATTCTAATCTGCGTTTTAAGATGTGTTCCTATCCCAGCTTTAAATGTCAGTTTCATCATAAAACCTTCCTGTCAGAGATCGATCAAGGGAACGTAAACGGAATGCTGTTTTTGTATTTACTAACACTCTTGTTGTCATGAAAGACTTAACTATTTTCTGACAGAGCCGTGGCTTGGAGCCAGTGCTCTACAGAAGCAACTTATCTTCCGTGTCTCGGCCCAATAAGAGACATCAGCACAGGCGATGAGACTATTGATAAGCAGATGGCAGAGTCGTCATCCTTTAGTGCAAATATCTGCACCCTCTGTTTGTGGTGTCACACACTGCTGTAGCTGGTCTCTTCATTACCCTTAACTCTTCACCTGGGGATTTTATTTGTGAAAGGTATGCAGGATTGGAGTCTGTACTAAGTGCCAGACAAACTGGAATTTTAACACTTAGCCTGCTGAATGGTCCAAGGTCTTTATAAAAGTTAAACATTCTTGAAATTCATTACTAGGTAAATAGTTTAACCATTCACCCGTAAGAAACCAGTAACAATCCTATTGAGATTGATTTCGTTCTTGCAGAGGTGAAAGGCTTATGAAACAAAATGCAATATTTCTCTATAATGATACGAAATAAAACCAGGAATGAGCATGATATTATTATTAAAGCAGTTGAAGGGTTAAGGTATTTTGATCCTCCATGTCAATCTATAAATTAGGAATTAGACTCTCAATGTAACTCATCTCAACAAACATAAGGAATTTCTCTAAGTCAGAACCTTTCTGTGACCTTTATCAACTTCCCACAACCTCCTTTTGGAAACTTGGTTAATTATGCAAAAAACACTTATCAAATGTCAGTATTCCTGTTTACCTTACTACACTCACGCAAGCTATGACTTGCATCATTCAGTGGTAAGATTCCTCAATTCTCCAAGAATTTCTTCCAGAATACATCAAAAGAAGAAATGGAAGTCGAATGTCTGCATGTATGGATCGTAGTGACCAAATCCTCTGTGGCTGGAAGAACAATTCTCTGATAATGGAATCAAATTCAACATATAATAAACATAATAAACAAAGTTATGCTTGTTGCCATGCATTTCAGCCTTTTTTCGAAAACTGCATTGCCATCATTGCTAACTAAGCACCTCAAACTTACTCCATTTAGTTTATAATCAAGAATTTTTAAATAATTCAGACATGACTGTTTCTCTTCTCCAAATTTCTGAACTGTGACATCCAACTTCTCGTATTACCTAGTATCGGCACTGTTGTCAATACGAGACGGTAATCGTCCTGTGATAAAGTGAGCTTTGATACTGATTAGTCTGTCCAATCCTTTCATTGTTCCAAGCATGATTTACCTTGCTTCCACACTCGGAGAATGGACCACTCAAGCAGTTTGCCACTGGCTCTGTCAATAGGGGAATTTGCAAATGTGAAAATACAAGTTTGATATATTCTGCTTTTACCCTACCGAAGCTGAGCTTCATCAAAGATGCAAGTTGCTACACAGAATATACAATGATGCAAATGTGAAATAGTTTCCTTTTTGCCGCGTTGGTGTCTACTTTTCTGCATTCAAACCTATTGATCAAAATAATAAGTTCTTAAAAGAAAAGTTAAATCTTTCATTTTCTGAATTACCTACGAGACAATTTGTAGCAGTATATACGGGTAGAAGAGAAGAAATATTGCAGACAGCACATTAATCCTCGCTCACTCACTCTCTCTACCTCTCACTCTCTCACTCACTTACACTCTCTCTAACTCTCTCTCTCTCTCTGAGGAGTTTAGTCAAAGAGGATCTTTGCTTATATTGAGATGGGACAGGTTCAAGTTTTTAGAGCATTCATTGTGTTTTGTGTCTCTTAATTTTGAAACTAATTACAAATTGTCATTACAGCCATACTTGAACAGTTATCACACACCATAAAATAGTCTTCAATTGCCAAAATCATATACCTGAAAGTGAAATTAAATTGCTTTTTGTCTAAGTGGCATGTTGAAGCTCATTCCCGAGTGTTTTGCATGTTGTACCGCTTTGATCCAACTCTTCAAAAACTTGACGTTAAGCGCTCCAATTATCAAAGCTTTGCTTTTGGAATTAAAAGAGGATATTAGTGTTTTTGCGCCAGCAGTTTAAAAATTTGAAACGAGAACGGCTGAGTATTATGTGAAGCATATGGCGTCAGGGATAGGAGTGGAAATTTGTTTGACAATAATTGCATTACACCTTACACCATGATTAGCGTGGGTGCCTTTTGTCCTGTCGACTGCGTTTCCTTGATTTGGAGTTGAGGTGAAACGGGCAAGTTAGATTTCTTGTGGTATGGTCATTGCTGGTGGTGCGGCCTGACTCTGTAAGTGGGACTCAAGCAAAAACTTCTTTTTTTTCAATTGTATCTTTGAGCATTGTGTGATAAAAATGTAACAATGTGACATTTTTGAAGGAGGTTAGTTGTTGTGGTATTGTTGTATTTTAGAGTAATTTCAATTAGACCTTCAATTTCTTTCTTTGAATCATTTTCAGAATAAAACAAGATGACTTCTTCAATATTTCTACAAACTTTAAATTATAAATTTGTCCATGTCAAGTACATTCCTTTCACTGAGACTGATATTTGTGTGCTAGTATTATCCTCTACATTGTTTGAGAATAAACCTCGAAATTCTATCACTGAAGTATTAACAGCACTTTCTCAAATATTTTTTAAAAAAAAACGATATCCAAATAAATTTAGAATTTTGTATTATTTCAAAGAAAATCCTTAAAATACCAATTTTGAAGCTTGCAAACAGTTATCCAAAGGGCAGTCTGGGCTCCTATCCATTATTCAATAAAGCAGAGAACGCTATGCTAGAACATGCATTAAACTTGTTTGCGAAGGGATTGAAAGATGGAACAACATTGATAGTGTGTGCTCAACTGGTAGTCTGCTTCTCTGGCGTCGGATCAAGAGGATATAAATATCTGAGCAGTTGCGGGGACTTGTTAGCAAATGTCTTCATCAGATCAAGAAAAACTTGTGCTAGTATACTCAGGTGCCTAAACACAGAAAACACTGCCCATGTTTCATCTGATGTAGGAGTCTAGAAGTATGGTTCTCTACCTCCGCTTGGATCTTTGATTCTTGTCCTGGACCTCCTTACCTTCCGAAACATTAACAATAACTCCTGATCTTTAGCATTGAACTGAAGCTACTTTTGATATGTTTTGTGAAAGAAGTCTTCACTATTTGAAGTTTTTTTTTAAATGGTGGTGTTTTTGTGAGAAGTTGATATCTGCTAGATATGTTCATTGTGATGGGGTTGATCAGACTCATCGAATTGATTGGACTAAACTTTCATTCAAGGTCAATGACCTTGAAACCCATGCACCAAGCCTCCAACGTCTATCAATAACGACTCTCCGTAAGTTACCGTATTTCCTCGATTAGACGCCCCCGTGTATTTTTTCACACCCCCTTTACCCCCGGCGTCTATTCAAGGTCGGCGTCTATTTATTTTTTAGTAGGAAATAAATGTGTATAGACAATGTAAAGGGAGAATATTTAATTTTAATTCAAGAACGGGAGCATTAATGAATTAACTTATCACCTGGCGTGTATTTACCTAAAACAGCATACCCCCGGCCTCTATTCGAGGAAATATGGTATGTGTAAATGTGGAACCCACCTGTAAAGGGTTAAGGATGGTGTCTGCAGCAGTGGAAAGGATACATTATTTTGACCAGTAAGTCTGGGCCGATCACGACGGGGTCATTCAGTTCATGTGTGATCTATGTTCAGTTTGTTGGGTCAATAATTGGAACCATTCCCCTGAGTAACATCTGTTACAGGACATTATCACCATCAGAGGACCAATTTTTTTGTTGATGGTTACAAATTTTTTTGTTTTTAATATTTTCTTGACCACCCCTTGTATATGAACAGGAAGCATTTCTGAAACTGAAATTCAAGAAGAGGAACTTGTTTTGATTGGTTGAAGTGCATGATAGATGATATGTACACAGAATATTACTACTTTAGCAGGCATTGAATGAACTTTGTAGTTGCAAGGTTTGAGCTAATTATGGCAAGAAAAGAACAAAAATTCATTTTAGAATTGAAAACAAGCAGAGCATGGGGTAATAAATACAAAAGTCATTGAGTAAAACAATTGGTTTTCAATTTTCTTGGTAATATTTTAAGGTAAACAATGCCATTTGACTTCTAATCTGTCAAATATTAAGAATAATTTTGGAACACCTGTTCTACTCTTTCAATTGCCTCACAAGATCACAAGGTTAACTTCAAGACTTGCTCATTGTACTTTAAATAGAACTCCAGTTTGAAAGGGCAAATTCAAAATCCATTTATGTCACTATTAGGGTTATTCTGACAAGAAGATAGAAAAAACGCTGCAATTAGTTCACCAACTCGGGGGTTTTCTGTCCGTTGAAAATTTCTTTCAGCCAAAGCTCTTCATTCATGTTTGTTCTTGTCAGTTTGAGGTTACCACTGACACAGTTAAAGCTGACCTGCCTATGTATAACTTTCAATAATATACTCTCCAACAAACAGGCCACCAATATTGTTAACATCATTTTCACATTTAGAACTGACGTTGTGAAAATTGGATAATTCACTTAGCACATTAAGAGTATGCGGTGTCCTAATTTCCTATTATGTTTCTGATAAAATGGTGGCACAGTTGAGTCACTCTAAATGATTTGCAGAGAACTTTTGGATACAAATACATGTGCATATTGAAGTTTTATCAAAGAAAGTGGTCCAAATTGTTGAACCAACTATATAAGTGGATACATTCTAAAAATCTGAAAGACCAAAATTTTATAAACCTGTGAACTAGGGATAATTCAATTTTAGATATAGGCCTCAAATGATCATTTAAAACTTCCATAGTTATTGAACCAACCTTTATATTATATATTTGAATGTTTTCAAAAAATACAAAAATGACTCCCAAAGATCACTGGAACACTTGATAATTCAGTTATATGTAAGCTAAGGGGATAATTCAATTTTAGAGATAGGCGTCAAATGATCATGAAAATCTTCAATAGTTATTGAACCAACTTTTATATTATACCTATTTTCAACATATACAAAAATGACTCCCAAAGATCACTTGAACAATGGATAATTCATTTATATGTAAGCTAAGGGGATAATTCAATCATAAATAAAGGCGTCAAATGATAAAATGATCAGGAATTGAACCAACCTCTATATCATATCTTTGAATATATTTTTTAAAAATACAAAGATCACTGGAACACTGGATAATTCAGTTATATGTAAGCTATTTTAAGGCTCCATTGGAAAGACTTTGCACGTCACTACGCTGAGAGAAAAGAGTTTAACATAATTGCATTTCCATTTGAGCCTCCTCTGGTAGTCTGGCCTACAAACCCACCGCCAGTGGTGTTTATATTTATTGCTCACCGCTACTCTTGTGTTTCACTTCTTGCCTGTATTAAGACTTCCACAATGTTTTTTGTTATCGACAACAAGATAAATATGATAATGCGCTGATACCGTTCCCAGACACCTTGAGAGGAAAACTAATCTCTAAGCATGGTTTCTTACTATGGCTTTTGATAATTGATAAGCTTAAAAGGACCATCCTTGAAAGGCATCTCTTCAAGATAGAGTTCCTTGTAACATAAACAAGAGCAGCTGATACTGTTATATAAACAATGAAGGTCGAATGTTTTCTGAAAATATGTCTTTAGATTGTAAACAACACTATAAATCATGATTAATATTTCACTCTCCCGTGATGCACTGAATTTGTAAGAATTCCATAGTGATTTTATCATTTATGTAATGTGTGTTTGCAATGTTCTCAAAAGTAAAAGATTCTATAGTTTAGATAAAGTTGAAAATTTAAGTAATGCCAATAAGCGAGTGATATTTATCTGAACATGTTATCGTTATCGCTTCTTTCGCTGAAGTTCTCTTAGAAAGACATTCGAATGAAGCTTTCGTTGTTGTTAACAATGTGAAACAATATATTTCATGAATTGAAGATTTGTAAGGTATTTGTATATGCATTGTTTGTTATCCCCTGACCAATTTGATAGATATCTAATGAACAAATGAATTAAGGTTTCCCTTTACAACAACTTATGATTTGTCATAAAAGTTTTGAAAGATTTAGGAAAGGTGAATATTAAGAAACCAATCTATAATGAAAAAGTAGAATGACATCCAATGTAACTTATTTAAAGTGACTTGTGATCCACGTGTGAAAAGACTTGAAGTCTTAAACTTGAAATAAACCACACAGAGGAAGTATAAAAGTAGTGAAAGTCTCTGTAGCTAATTACCCCAAGCCACCTTTGTTTAGACGTTGCCCGAATTACCTTCAAGTTAGAGAACAAACTGAGAAAGATTGTATTTTTATAGCTGCAACCAATGAAATGGCAATGATTCTCCATTGAGAAGCTTAACTGTTAAATATTTTGAACAAGTTCCAATTCTCTTATGCTTCTTCTTTATATCAACAAATTTACAAATAGTAAATGTATCATTTTCCAAAGAGTAGTCAAAATATCTAAACAAATATCAAGTTTAATCCTTCTCCTGCATTAAACCTTGCAATTTTACTCAGCATGAAAAGTTGCCTTCAGAAGCAGAAGGGTTAACTAACACTGTATCTGATGCAGGACAAGATTTATATGTCCAGGCAGTTGTGTGAAAACAGAAGAAGCAATAAAGATGTTTGAGAACAGAACGGAGAGTGAAGAGTAAATGGGTACCACAGTTTTCAACGTTGAAATTGCATTGTTCAGCTACTTATGGTGGCTTATGAACTGACTCAGTTTTCATCATAATCTTAATCTTTATTGCTTTCTTAACATCAAAGCATAAACAAAATTGTTTACAAAAGTTTAACTTTTGAAATACGACTTTTTTTGACAGTTTTGAAATGTTAGTGTGTTTTGTTATGACATCATACTTTCAAAGGTATTTTTATGAAAATTATGACCAAGCAGTTAGCTCTGATATTTTTATTACGAATATGGTCCGGTGATGATTTTAATACTGCCCAAGAACCACTCAATAATAACTCACGAATATGGTTTTCATAAAAAACTAAACTACAGTGGAGTCAATCAAGTGATCAAGACTGAAAAGGGCGCAATCCTTGACTGTTCAGATAAATCCATAGCCTTACCCGAGAGTTAATGAAATATAACTTACAGCTAAAAGTATATTTTAAGAGAAAACATGAAGTCAAAAACAGAAAGCAAATTTCTATGCAACCAACGTTTGTTTACTTCATTTTTGAGTTCATATGATTTTGTCACTTCCCACTTAACCTAACTAACTTGTTAATTAACTCCCAACATTCTATCTTGATTAATTAATACCGCTCAGCAAGCTTCTATTATAAGATCACAAGATACTCGGAATTCTGGCGAGAAGTGACGAGAGATATAATCTAATTTAACCAGCTTCTTTGACATTGCACCTATCCTTGTAAAGTACAACGGAACTGTTCGCCCCAACTCTACCTTTCTGGAACAATCTCGCCTTATCATTTGCAGGATATGCTCTCAAAATAAAGTCCTAGCTGTCGATAGAACGTTTCCAGTATTAGAAATATGGCCTTAATAACTGGGAGAATGTGAATTGCAGTTTAATTTTTCATGCTTTTTGTGAGGAAAATTGTAAATATTCATGTTTGCTTGAAGCAATAGGATGAATAAAATGTCTGTTTCCTTGTTTTTAGTGTTGGGGAAATTTGCATAGGAGGGATTGATAATTGTTTTTGGTTGTTATATATCATAAAAGATACACATTGTTTTGTAAAATGGAACTTGTGTGAAATGTTTCTATTTATGAAAAAAAGATCAGTTGTCTCAAAAATTTGAAAACCTTTGAAGTTTTAAAAACATTACTTGATTAAAGAGTGATAGGTATTACAGAATAGGTTGTCAAAATGCAAGGTGATACGACATATTTGTGCAATCGGATACGAGATAGAAAGTCTTTTAGTATCATATACCACTTCAACACCAATTCCTCTGGTTGAGAGAAAACAATAAAAAAAATTATGAACACTGGATTATAAGATACTGAAACCATGTTTTTATCTATTTAAATCTTAAAGACATTTATTTCATAACATGGCTCCAAAAAAGTTTGAGGGTTAAAACATGATTTGTATATGTTATGAATGCAAGGGTACTCAAGTTTAAAGTTGTAAACAGGATGTCGAACGAGGAGTTTGTTGATCGTTGAAACAGGCCAGGTTAACGAGACAGGTGAGACCTTACCTTTTCGTCCCCCCACACTAATAGAGCCCTATTTGTGTGCATCACTGAGAACAGGGGATGGTCCTTTGTCCTCCATCAGGTACCAGCCAGGGTATCCACACTTGGTTTGGTATCATAGCAATGGTATCCCAGTCCTTGTGTAAACTTCTCAGAGAGGGGAGAGCTCAGCTTCTTTCTATAGTTAACACTGTACTATTCTTGACACAGGTGAATTGCTCTGGAGTCTTGGAATAGTCAAAGTTGTGTTCTGAACCGAGCTAAGGCTTATAACTTCGGTCTTCTCTATGATAGTTTTGGTAGTCCTTGTTAGTCCTTGTAGAGAGTTTTTTAAAAATATTTTTGAAAATCTTCGTTAGGTTGAAAAGTTTTAGGACTTGTCTATGAAAATCTTCATCTAGCGCCGTCTCTAGTCCTGTTTATGTTGTGGTATCCAGGAAGTTTGTACGTCACTTTGAGGTCAGCTTCCAGGTGTTGGGTCGTCCAAGTTTTGAAGTTTGCCTCTCTGAATAAGTGGTACAGTTAAAGCTGGCCTCGTGTTAAGCTAAAAGTTGTTGTTCTACACGTAAACACGGCGGCAAGGGTTCCTGACAGACACGATGCAAGAGGTGTGGACTGCTGCTCTACCTACCTAGCTGACTAGTTGTGGGAGACTGCAGCTGATGTAACCTGTAGCCCAACACCTCATCCTGTCCTGTAAACCTCCATCACTGCTACTCCTATCAGATGCTATCGCTTTGACACTCTACACTGCTTGTATTTGAACATTGCTTAATTGTCACGAGAAACCATCTCCGTGGTAATCAAATCCAGGTGTGTTTTGCATTTACTGTTTGAAACCTGATCTCATTTATCATCCCTGCCTCCCATTTCTCCCAACTGTCTTCAATATCCCCTTGGATTAAGTTCAAACACCTTCCAGGTAGATTGGTAACATTCAATATCTGGCTACCAAGCTGCACCGAAGATTTGAGTTTCTAGTTAATCCATGGTCAATATAATCTCATCAAATCCCTCAATCATCTTCAGTGAGAAATTTGGTAGCCTGGGAACAGTTTGTCCAATTACCTGTCTCTCACCTGTGCAAATCTCGTTAGTGCTTCGTTACCTGTTCCCAGTGCTCCACGCACCCAGGTGAAACAATTCCTAGTCAAAATCCATACAAGGACAATATTTGTCAGATGTCAAACCACAGGAGTCCCGGTCCATCAATAAGAAACCTTTCTGCAGTATGCACACTGGATTCTATTGATGAGTTTACCCGCTTTATATCCGATTGATTTTATGCGTCAATCACTCGAGGACATTCACCAAACAAACAAGATCTTCGCTCAGCTTGCTCATCCTTGTGTAAGCCCTCGTTGAAGATCCAGGAACAAAGGTCTGCATTAACGTTGAAATGAAAAGATTGATTAAGTTATGTTTGAAATTGGATTAAATTGTGTTTTCCTCTTTGTTTACCTCAATCTCTATTAGGAAGACCAAGAAAGATGTTTTCATAATTTGTTTATCAGATGAATGTAAACCAGCTCTTGGAGATTTCTGCAAGATGTAATCGTCAATGGTTACAGCGCCAATGTCAATTAGCCAATCGGGTTTGTTAATCAATGTCACAACAAACCATTAATCTTGATTACAACAAATTTAATAGGTTGTATGCAATCTTCCAACATAGATGGATCCAGCTGCTTAGAGAAATTAATTGAATAGTTTTATATTATATACCTGTTAATAAAAATATTTCACTTTATAGGCCATGTATTGTCTGGTGATATTTGCCATGTCACGATACATGCACAGATGTTTAGCGTTTCTATCATTTATATCTTGATGTCAAATTGTCGTCCCTTTTTTCCAGAATACAGACTCGCGTTCTTAATTGTAAATGTAATTTTATTTTCATCCTATTATTTGGTCATGAAATATCTTTTTAGTATTTCACAATTGAACATCTGCTGCCGAGGTCAAAATAGGTTGCTATGAAACAAGCATTTCATCCACTGCGTAAAAGTTTAAGGGTTATTTCAAATAGGAATCCAATTTCATGACAATAATCCAATAAAAGTTGATCAGCTTAACCCTCTGTCTGCCATGGTCAAAATATGTTCCAAAGTAAACTTCAATCTGCTGGAGCAAGGTTAGTGAGTGATTGGTTGGTTCAAGAAAGCAATCCCACTATGAAATGTTCTGACAACGTTTACATCAATATGCACACATTCACGCTGAAAAGTCAAAGTTGTAAGAATTCGGGGTTGCACATGTTTCTGTCTTGGCTATGCATCAAGGTTTATCTCCCACATCAAATGTCACTCACTAGAGACCATGCAATCGTTGATTGGATCCAGGTTTTGAAACAATCTTCCTCTGCAGTACAAGTCATTTGTACATGAAAGTCGCTTGTTCGCTTGTGCATGAGAAAGTCACTTGTACACCTTGTACAATGTACCTTACAAGTAACTTTTACATTTGCATCCAGTTTTTGGAGCAATCTTCCTCTGCAGTACAAGTCACTTGTACATTTGTACATGAAAGTCACTTGTCACTTGTACATTACATATATCTCGCCAGTCACCAGTACACTTTGTACAATGTACCTTATAAGTCACCTTACACATGTACATCAAATTCAGGTACACATGCTTTGAACAAAATAGGTCACGAATGGAGAATTCATTCATCAAGTGCTTTTGTCACGAATCCATCTGTTGCCATTGATCAAGGCACTTAAATTGAATATTTTCAATGATGGTAGTTAATGGTCCACTTTCTTCATTGTTCTCTCATTCCTGGACAATTTAACCATGAAATATACACACTGACAGCCAGCATGACTCAAATGTTGAGGTCCTCATTGGTGGAACCGCTCTTTTTTAAGTAAACTTATTCCGCTTATTTCGATATGGAATCGATATTTGAGTGCAGTGCTGTATGATAATGTGTAGCATGTGTTACAATATGACAGATATGCAGTTTCAATTGTGGTAGATAACAAAGCAGGCAAAACAAAGCTAGAAGATAACGTGTCACAATTGATAACATTTTCAGAAGTACAACATAGCTATATTTCTAGAGAGATTGTTTTACCCAAACACCTAAGATTTAGTAATGATTCAGCAAACTAACTAGCAGCCAAATTTGGGGGATAGGGGGAAGAAAAAGATGGGGAGGACATAGATAAAAACCAGCTGGTTTAAGACATAATTGTTTTATCAACATTGAAGTGGTACTAATTTGGTTATTCCTTTTGGAAACTTTCAAATAAACTCTACAACTAAAAGAAGTGGCAAAGCGTACATATCTCTGGTAATAAATCTTACGAGAGGTGAGGTTGATAAATTCCCTATTTTAACAGAAAGGTGTAGGATGAAAATAAAACCTTTCAATCTGTCAAAGCACATTCCCTGATGACTCCCTCATTCACTAAATCTGCCAACCTTTGATACATCCAGCACACATTGCTTACCAAATTTCCTAATCTAAAATTCCAGTGGTTAAAAAAAGGGAGAGTGTGAGCATGTACATTGATATTCAGTTTTGGTAACAGCTTGCCCCAACAGGTAGCGTAGATCTATGTAATATCACCATGTTGGCTATTGTGCTCTTGTGAAAACTGGGACATTTTACTGAGACCTATCTCATTAATGTGCTTGTTTTCTTATGCAAATATTGACAGGGTTTTTTCATTGGAATTTGCCTCAAGCATTTGAAATGTCTCTTTCTATTTTGCCAATATTTCTTTAAATAGATTTTGGTACATGCGAGGTGAACAACTGAAAATATTGAAATTATGAATAGTATTTTATTTATTGACATCCTAATATTGTATCAATCTTATCAGTTTGAATAAGTAAATATTGTGTGCAGTGTATATTGTAAATAACCTAACCACTTGATTAAATTTCACCCGTTAACCAATTATAGCTTATTAACCCCTAAAAAGCTTCCAAATCAACGTTAACTAATTATGACTTAAAGGCGAACAACCTTTGGTACAATGTTTTCAGAACAAGGGCACAAGCAAAATTTTTTATTTTAAATCTCATAAACAGAATCAAGCATCAGAAGGTCATATTTTAGATTTATATTGTATGGGCCATAAGCCTGAAAAACTGAATGAATTCTGTCTGTTTGAAATTATGCGACCATCTTACAACTCAAGTGATCTGCATATGTCCATATGTCTTTGATAACATAACCACTAGCTATAGTTTTGTTTACAAAGGATCATGGGAAAGTAATGTCGCCTTTCCTCTCAGTCTCATATGTAGCGGGGATGGTTTGTTATTGCAGAAGGTTATTCATGGTTCACTTGACAAACTTTCAATCAGGAGGTGAACCAGAAGTGAACTGTTACACTAACAGATACCTCAACCTGCCAAAATAAACATGCTGTAACCATTCCTCTGTGATCCTGGCGTCCATTTTCAACGGAACGTGGGACTCGAGAATGCAAGAGAAAATGAGAGAAATGGAGACAGAGAGCAAAATAATGTGAGAGAATGGGAGACTAAGAGAGCAAAAGAAATAGGGAAAAAGAGAAAGTAAGAGAATGTGAGGAATGGGAGACTGAGAAAATGAGAGAAATGGAGAGTGAAAAAGCAAGAGAGAAAGGGAGACTTAAAAAAGTAAGAGAATATGAGAGACTGAGAGAGTAAGAGAATATGAGAGACTGAGAAAGTAAGAGAATATGAGAGACTGAGAAAGTAAGAGAATATGAGAGACTGAGAAAGTAAGAGAATATGATTTGGTATTTATTTATATAAACAGTCTCTGTAAAATAAGCTCTAGTGCCCCTTTTAAAAATCAGGGAGAGTGTACAAGCAAGCATATGAAAAATCAGTCAATTACAAGACTCTAGAAATCTGATATTTTGGGGGATTTTTATGTTTTCACTGAATTTCTGATATGAAGAAGTGTAAGACCTTGTAGTTACTCAGCAATCATCTTGCATCATTTCAAGATCTATCCTGCTTGGATCTCTATGAATGATAGTCAATGGATATTCCACCAGTTTAAGGGTTAAGGTGGAACTTGGAATTCAATATGGATCCTGGTTGTGTAGGTGGCTAGAGTTGGTGCTCTTCATAAGAAAAAAATAAATGGAGTGCTATGATGCAATTTCATCAGAATACATTGTATAATGGCTTTTTCCGCGTAATGGATTTTCTCGTGGTATCAGAAACCACATTGGACAGTCAGTGCAGTAAGTCGCCAGAAATGTGATTATTTTCAAGTGATGAATACATAGGCAATGCCGTTTGCATATTGCATGAGACGCACAATTGCTTGCTCAATCAATACACTGAAGTTGACAAAAACAAATTTATGTTTGTCAAAGCTTTATAAGTTGAATCTATACATACTGGCATACACATAATTTTTCTAATCTTGCAAGTGCAACTTTCATCTTTTGTGGCTATGTACAAACCATGATTTTCTTTTGTAACATTACATTTACTCTATTTGCAAAACATCTTACAAGGCCTTTTTCAGTTATTTATATAAACAAACCTATTTATGATTTTTCATCAATACTTAATTCTTGCTTATATACAAATTTGAATACTCTCTCATGTTTACTTTACAGAATGCAATTCAAAAACTTATTAAATTTTAAGCAAGGGTATTTTTAACGATTCGAAGCCTGAGTATTTTTAACAATTAATACAAGATTGTTACACAAGTGGCAGACACGACAGTTTATGTATGGAAGGGCGATGGAGATCGTTGGAGGTAATCGAACAAAATACTACAAGTGCTGTCTTTAATTTGATCAATTGGAGACGTAATCCCAGAATCGCCAGATAATTGGCATGTGCGATTAATTGTATTCTTGTAAGTGGTAGCAAGCAGTGAGAATTAGTTGGTATCGCAATCCGGAAACAGGTCCTTTCAGTTTGTTCTCTTTTGCATGAGTTTGCATTCCTTTGAACTTCCCAAGTGTTTAGTCAGACCGATTTGGCTGCACTGAAAAGATGTGGAAGTTTTTGTGTTTAGTTAGGTCTCATTGAATGAGCATTTCCTTTAAAATTGAATGGTAAATGGATAATTACCAACACTGACTAATTCTATTAATTTTTTGCTAAATCATGATTTTATCTATAAAAGTAATGTCAAACCTAGAAACCAGTCATTTCTGAAACAATTCAGAGCTGCAATTTTAGAAAGGATTTAAGAAAGAATCTTGGATATATTTATATATATATGTTCAAAATATATTACAGTATCATTCTTTCACCATGTTACTGATCATGAATTGTAAAACATTGTAAATAAAAAACCAATTCAGAATGATATTGTTAGACTCACAACAATCATATCAAGGCTTTTTAGTGTATCCATTGCAGTCGCAACAATTGTGCAAAAACTCTAGACATCCTAAACAGGCCAATTGTTCCTAGCATAGATATCAACGATCACCATGATCTAATTTGCATACAGAGAAACGCCCCCCCCCCCCCCCCCTTGAATTAATGCACCTGTTCCTACTCTTGAGAAGTTGGGATATTAGATCGTCTGGCTCTGGGATTTGACAAGAGCTTCTGGTTTTTGTCCCAGGAAGACTTTTCTCCGCATCCACCAATTTCACTCGTAATTTGTTCAAAGAAAAATAGATACTGTCCCACCTCTCTTTGTAATGAACTTCTATCACTTAAAAAAATTCAATAGAACAAAATGGCTGTCACTGATGAGAAATTGTCTTGCGTTTTGTACTCTTGTTTGTAAAGCACTTATTGCCATAAAATCTTCAAAATCCAAATTGGTATCGAGGGGAAAGAATCGGATCAATATCTTAAAAAATTTGAACTTTACCTACATAGCACAAGTCCGTAATAATTAAATGACTTTCCTCATATTCCAAAATTAATTAGCTTAACAAATTTGTTTTTGTGAATGCCAATCTTTTTATCTTAAGGCGAGACCAAATTAATTAGTTGATTTACGGATCCGCCGACTACGATTTTGGCAAATTCCTAAAATAAAAAATGTTTATTTGAACCCCGCTCAATAAAAAATGTTGCGTTGCCGCTGGAAAAAAAATCTAAAATATTACGAAAATACGAACAGTAAAAGGGAGACTGCCAAAAGTACTCGCTCGAGAAAGTGTGTCACCCATTAATATCATTGTTTAATGTTACAAATTTCCTGCCCTTCTTCGTAATTTATCAAAGTTTAAACACATCATCGTCAAAGATACAATCTCGAAAGCACGTTGTTTTCCCCAAACCGGTGTTTCAGAAATTAGTTACTGGTTTGTTTTCATTCCAAATTACGAAGGTAAATTCTGATTAAATAAAATTATATGCGTAACAAAATATAAATATTCAAATACGATGGACTTAAATAGAACCAAAGAACGGCTACCATAATTCAAAATATCAATTATATCGCAAAAGATCAAAGAATATGCAATGAATTTGTCAACTTTATCTGACAGCAGTTACGAAAGGAAACACCGTTTGAAATCACAATCGTATTTTCTTGACGACATATAGACAAATATAAATATTATTTCGAGCTAAGTATAACATTTTTGATCGTTTTATCTTCAAGTAATATGTAAATTAGAAAAATTAATTCATTGCATCTTTGTTGTAAAATAAATCATCAGAAAATTTCATCCAAAACTTGTTTTATTTAGACATTTAATATCTTATCGGTAATTTGTTGTCATGAAAATGTTACGACCGCATGTTGTTCTGAACATGACCATTTGACTTTGGCACTTCGTGGTTTTGTTTTCTTGCATCCTTTTGAAAAACGATTTAAACTTACGCTTTTAAACAGCAAGTTCACAAACTACGGATAATTCTACGATTATATGATACAGTTTTAATAAGACTATTTTCAAATTCGTCAAAATTTAAGTGCATGAAAATTGCTAGCAATGTTGATAATCGGCGTTCGCAAGTCGTCAACAGACTAGTTATTTTTCAAGTGGTATAAGGTAAACATTTTTATCTGATTGTTGCAGATATAGTCACAAACAAGGTTTCATTTATAGAATTAGAAATAAGTTTATCGAAATTGATTAATATAAACGATCTTTATTTATTTCATTAATTATTGATTTTGTTAATAAATTTTATCAGAAAACTGCTTATTATATATTCAGTGAAATTTATTTTGCAATCAGATTTAAAAAAATATAATATTAAGATTGATTAGGGCAAAAGATAAAAACAATTTGTTTTGCATGATAGATTTTCAGAATGAGTTATATTATTTTAAATGATAGACTTATAAGTTTATATGTGCCATTATTAAGTTTTTTTTAGACAAAATATATCTATTGATAAAAAATCCTTTTACACAGATAGTACTTACTTCTGCATGCATGATACAATAAAACAATATCTGTGTACTGAAAAACAAAACATTAATAAAAATTTAAGATATATATCGGTGTTGTCGCCGGTCTCGTGTTAATCAGTTTTCAGGCAAATCTTTGTCGACACTACTGCAAAAAGCTTTTTTTTTTTTTTTTTATTTTCCCTCCTGCCTTTAGCCATTTTGACCTCCAGAAATCCGTAAATCAAGTAATTAATTTTGTGTGGCCTAACCATGGTTTTGCAATTTCATAATCATCGCCTAAACATTTTTGTATTCAAAATGACTTAATCAAAATCATAAATCTCATTTGGTTGCTTAATATCATCCGAAATTAATACGACATAATCTCATGGCCGGTAGCGCCATTGTCCCCGAATTTCATTCATAAGATCAATCTTGTCTTGAAAGAGTCTGAGAGTCAGGAATACTCTCTCATTTGGCCAGATATTGCTTGACAACCGCGTTCATAAAGTTCTAATATACGATATTTGATAACTTTGATTCCTTTTAGAAGCAAACAATTGCTATTTGTGTTATTCAGTAGTTCATCTAGTGGGTTGCATATTGATGTGAGTGGCATATTCCTTGAATATTTAACCTCATTTGTCTTCTTTTTTGTTGTGCAATTTCCCTTTATCTGTTCTGGGAAAAATCTCTTTCATTGTCTTAGACAAGATCTTGAATGATTTATTAAGTTTGATAACTTTGCCTTGGTCTGTGATCAGTTTTTAAACTCCTAATATTAAAATATTCCATTAATATTTTGAATTTTATTTGAATGTTTTACGTCAAATTAAAAAAACGAAACAATGATTTTAGAGAGCAGGTTTTTGGGTAAAGAAGCCATTATTGTTAAGAAGTTCTTATTTAGAAAACAATCCTTTATTGTATCCTGTTTCAGTTTCTTTCAAAGAATTTAAGATGACTTGATTTGTAGCAATTGAAACTTCAAACACCCTCAATTGCTTGTCTTATCTCTTTATAGGAGATTAAGAGGCATGATAAAAATGTCCAATTGAACTGAAATATGGTATTGGTAAATGTTTATCAAAACCATTAATTCATTGTTCGTTCTTTAGTTTTTCAGTGTTTAAGACTTACAAATTTCCATGCAAATGTTCTTTCTTTTTTATTCGAACTTTACGAAGATATGATATGTCAATGATTTTTAATTATGAATATTTATTTTCAGATAACTCTAATCCACGCTAAATCGAGCGGCAAACCACGAGGCTATGCCTTCATTGAGTATGAACATGAGAGGGACATGCACTGTAAGTACTGTTTTACCATGTTTTATCCTGTTTTACCATCTTTTACTTTGTTTTACCTTTCAAAGTTGACCATTTCGAGCCAACAACAAACCATTTACTCAAAATATCTTGTTTAATTCAAAGGTTTTTATAAGCAGAATCATATATAAACTTTCTTTGAATAATCATTAGACTAATAAAACAAAATTGGCATTACAACGTTTTTGACTACACAATGAAGAATATTTCTGAAAGTACCGAAACGATTCATCAATGATGTAAGTGCCAAAACCTCAAGAAAATCAGATGCAGTGATTTTGATAAAAACGTGTTTCAGAGTTTGTGTTCAGTTTATTATTTGACACCCTTCTACAAATTGTTACGAACATTGTAGAAATGTAGATTATAAAGATTCAAATGGTTTGTTGTGTGGTGAAGTTCCTATGATGGTATCAGTCGGTGGCGAGTTAGATAACCAGCAATGCCAGCTCTGATGTATGGAATCAAATTTAAATAAATAACTATGTACATGTATCGCCCCTTTAGATAGTATTCATAATACAGATATCAAAGAAACTATTCTGCAGATTGTAAGTTGCTTTTGGCCGAGATAATAACCTCCACTGATCAATCATCTTTCAACAAAAACTCTCTTAACAATGATCTATGATTTCAAAAAAATAGGGTCATGACACAGCAGTGACTCTCCTTGAATAATTCATTTCAAATTTGATTTTTATGTTAAACTTCCCATATCATTCTATTCAAGACAATTGGGCAAGCATCTTTAAATCCTAACCTAAAAGTGTAAAACAAGACAATTTTGATGTGTAACCGGCATGACACGATCAAGAGGACAGGAATAGATCTGAATGAACTCGTATCTGTGAATGAGAAAGAGGCTGTGAATGAAACACGATGACCTGCACAGGAACAAGAGGACTCTTTCGTTCTTCCGCCCACGCAATTTACAAACGAGGGAAGGACTAGTGCTGTCACCAATGGCCTTCGCTTGCTCTCGCCCTAGAGCGATTACTAATTGTGAAAAGCTCTCCAGTTAGGAAGCAGTTGCTTGTGCAAGCTTTTACTTCTTTGAATGATTTTTGCTGAACCATCTTCTTTTTTGGAATTAATAATTTCAAGATTATTATGAAGTTTGCAAGTGTCCTTACAGTGATCAATCTATGCATATGACTCTCTGAGTCAAGGGACTCGCTACCAACAAGTTTTGTGAGTCCAAGCTGATTTAAATGAGTCCTTTGATAGGTAAACGCATAGTAACTCCGAAAAACTATGCATCCCAGGACTCACAGCTTAAATTTCTATGAGTCCTTTCTAAATTTTATGAGTATTTGAAGCAGGACTCCCAGGTAAATTTATCACTGAGTCCTTATGAAGGATGGGTTTGTTTCATGAGTTGAGACAGATGAAGATAGGGGATGTTCCTTTAGGGAGTTGATATGTTTGAAGAATAATGTTTCTAATTTTGGTGAATCGGTATCCTTGAATGACAATAAACCCTATGATGTTGAAATAGTATCATGATTCCTTGGACTGACTTGAGTAACTATGAAACACTTCAGCATGCTATGGATTGTCTGTGTGAAGTGTGCGGTTGACAGCATGACAGTAAAAGGGCTAGGGCTTAGTCCTAAGGTTTATAGAAATATTTGGTCTTGAAAGACTTGATAAGTAACATAGGAATTTCCGATTAGTCTGTAATCTTGAAATACGCTTTCAATCTTTTGTTACTAAGAAAACTTGTAAACCTTTTTATTAAGCATAATAATCATAATGTCTGAACTCCATGGGGAAGATCTATCCACTACCATAATCACCATATCCATTATTATTGATTACTTTTTCCACAGTCTGAACCAGTGACATAGGGTATTAAATCCCACACAGACATTTCGACCGGGGCTCCTTGCTATATCTGACGTGTGTGATTGAGCGAGCTAAAAGATGTTATTTCCAATTTAAACTACCTGTTGGTCATATAGGATATTATGCAAGCGCTAATCCAACTTGGAACGCACTCTGTGTGGGATACAATCAATAATACGTTATACCAGGTCCATATGTTGCCCGCATCGATTTTGTAACGTTTAGCGATAGTTTGAAGTGCTATCAAGTTTCTAATTGTAGCAGATAAAGTGTTTCAGGGTGAAGGAAGGTAACAAATTGAAGCTGTTAAAGGTTCATGCCTTAATTCAAGTAAAAAATGAATTCTAAAGGTTTATGATGTCTTACTACGTTGACTAAACAAGTTAAGTGAAAGGTGTTTTGAGGTTAAAATTCTTAACCTTTAAGACAGACTTGGAAAGGATTCTCAATACTGAATAGGCATTGCTGAGTGTAGGCTGCTTTACCCAGGGAAAATTCCATGGGATAATAAGATAACCATTACCAGAATAACACTCCCATTACCAGGGATAATTCTTCTAAGATTTGCAAGAATAAACACGCTCTGATTACCAGGGATAACTTCCTTACTGTCACCAGGAATATCACTCCAATTACCAGGGATGATACCACTGCGATTACCAGGAATATCACTCCCATAACCAGGGATATGCCCCGCCCTTACCAGGAATAAGACTCCCATTACCAGGAATAATACCACTGCCCTTACCATGAATATCACTCCCGAAACCAGGGATAATTCTTCTAAGATTTGCAGGAATAAACACACTCTGATTACTAGGGATAACTTGCTAACTGTCACCAGGAATATCACTCCCATAACCAGAGATAATACCACTGCGATTACCAGGAATATCACTCCCATAACCAGAGATAATACCACTGCCCTTACCAGGAATATCACTACCATAACCAGGGATAATACCACTGCCCTTACCAGGAATAAGACTCCCATAACCAGGGATGATACCACTGCCCTTACCAGGAATATCACTCCCATAACCAGAGATAATACCACTGCGATTACCAGGAATAAGACTCCCATAACCAGAGATAATACCACTGCCCTTACCAGGAATATCACTCCCATAACCAGGGATAATTCTTCTAAGATTTGCAGGAATAAACACACTCTGATTACTAGGGATAACTTGCTAACTGTCACCAGGAATATCACTCCCATAACCAGAGATAATACCACTGCGATTACCAGGAATATCACTCCCATAACCAGAGATAATACCACTGCCCTTACCAGGAATATCACTACCATAACCAGGGATAATACCACTGCCCTTACCAGGAATAAGACTCCCATAACCAGGGATGATACCACTGCCCTTACCAGGAATATCACTCCCATAACCAGAGATAATACCACTGCGATTACCAGGAATAAGACTCCCATAACCAGAGATAATACCACTGCCCTTACCAGGAATATCACTCCCATAACCAGAGATAATACCACTGCGATTACCAGGAATATCACTCCCATAACCAGAGATAATACCACTGCGATTACCAGGAATAAGACTCCCATAACCAGGGATAATACCACTGCCCTTACCAGGAATAAGACTCCCATAACCAGGGATGATACCACTGCCCTTACCAGGAATATCACTACCATAACCAGGGATGATACCACTGCCCTTACCAGGAATAAGACTCCCATAACCAGGGATGATACCACTGCCCTTACCAGGAATATCACTACCATAACCAGGGATGATACCACTGCCCTTACCAGGAATATCACTACCATAACCAGGGATAATACCACTGCCCTTACCAGGAATAAGACTCCCATAACCAGGGATGATACCACTGCCCTTACCAGGAATATCACTACCATAACCAGGGATAATACCACTGCCCTTACCAGGAATATCACTACCATAACCAGGGATAATACCACTGCCCTTACCAGGAATATCACTACCATAACCAGGGATAATACCATTGCCCTTACCAGGAATATCACTACCATAACCAGAGATAATACCATTGCCCTTACCAGGAATATCACTACCATAACCAGAGATAATACCACTGCCATTACCATGAATAAGACTCCCATAACCAGGGATAATCCATTGCCCTTACCAGGAATAACACTCCCATAACCAAGGATAATACCAATGTCCTTACCAGGAAATACACTCAAATTACCAGGGATAATCCATTAAAGTTATTAGGGATAATTCTTCCTTCATAACCAAGGATAATTCCTCCCCATTACAAGGGATAAGTGCCCTTTACAAGGAAATAACAGTTTTACCAGACATCAGGCTCTGACTTGCCAATCTCAAATCAGCATTTACCAGGCATGATGATGAAATTTTACATATCATTGCCTTTATTTAAACTTAATATTTCATCATTCATGAAACATTTGAACATTTTGTGAAAGCCTGATATAGTACGTAACACAAGCAATATAGAAAATAAGTTGATGCGCTTCAATCTCAGACAATCTCAATGCAGATGTATTCAGAGCTGACGTCGTAACACCAATTAATTGCAAGCAAATTTGATATCTTGCACATTATTTAACAGTTTGCTGTGTTCTGATGGATTAGGTGTCAGATTTTTTTCCACAAGATGAAAAATTGTGCATCTATTACAATATGATTATGGTGTAAGCATCATTAATTTCGTCCAATCGTTTTATTGATTGCTAGGATAGAAATATTTTGCTCAACAGTTTTTAAAAAATTGGAATTAGAAACTCAAGATTTTGAAAACTGTTTTGATAGGTTCCAGCACATGAAAATTTTTTAGAATCTGTACTCTGGAACCAAAAAAGTTGCCAGGCACTTTGAGCATTAATGTTTCAGCTGATTCAATTTCTGAAGTTTGAAACTTGCTCATTGCATCCGGTTGAACAATTTAATTTTAAGGAAAAAGTTCATGACATCGCCCAAGGCTATTTCATACAGCTTTATGTAATAAGATGAGATATTCGTCCCATTCTGGCGTATCAAAGAATTTAGGAAGGGTTTTCTTACGCGATCTTATTTGTTGCTGAAAGCCATGATGTATCCCTGAAAAGTCTGGACAAAGAGCATGCCCTGCTAATTGATGTTGGAGAGACCCGATTGAAGTTTGTAGTTACGCAAAGTCTGGGAGAGTGGAAGGGATTGAGGAGATTGGACCCTTGAATGGGCATTGAACTTGCAGTTATTGGAACCTTACCAAATGTCATACTGGCGCCAACGTTTTGCTACACTATATCTTAACCCTTTCCCTGTTTGTCAGAAATTCTTGAATTTCTACTGGTCAATCTACAGCTTTTGTTAATCATTATTGACCAAGCAATTCTTTGAAACTTATGAAATGTCAAACAGGCAAAAATCGTGTGCTGCATTATATCTTAACCCTTTCTGTGTAGGTCAGAAATTCTTCGACTGCAAGTGGTCAATCTAGGATTATGGGCAAATTATGGCTCTTGTTGATGATTGACCAATCAATTCTTTGAACCTTACCAAGTGTCAAAAAGGCGCCAATGGCCTGTTGATTTGTATCTTAACCCTTTATGTGTAGGTTGGATATTCTTTGGTAAATCTAGTATTACAGATATTGTTTATCAATTTGGCCAAGCAATTCTTGGAACTTTACAAACTTCAATCTAGCGCCAATGCTCTGTTGCACTTTATCTTTGACTGTCATTGGTCGATCTAGGATAAGGTGCCTCTTGATCAGTTTGTAATGAGTAAAGTGTCCTTTTAGCTAGTTACACAGGATGGTAAGGCAGGAAGTCATTTCATTGGTCAGGGAGTGGTCAGTTAACAATTCTGCACTTTGATGATCAGTTGATTTCTGTAGCTTGATAATGACTAAAGTCTCCTGTACATGAACCTTTCAGAATATGCCTCTCAATCATTGATTAGCTCCAATAAAAAATTATCAACCTGCATTATTCGATTGAAATGCGAGATATGAATTTCATAATCCTTTACTTAACACACTGAATGAGAAACTTGGGGGAATCTGAATATCTTCATTAAATGTGAAAATAATGTTGGAGAGATGTTTTCAGAGTATTTCCTGGATGAATCTGCTTGCGGAAGTTTTCCAAAATTATTTGCCAAGGCTTACATTGCCTGGAGGTTGATGAACATAAACTGAAAATGTAATTTGAAGTTTTTTAACTTAGAATTGAAATTGATTGCCTAGGCTCTAAAACGTAGATGATGGCAGTTGTGAAGCAGATCTGGTGAAATCTGATTAAACTTTCCGTCCCTGGTCTCGTTGTGATGGTTTATCCTTTTATACACACAGATCAGCATTGCAATTACTTGTGCGACCCCATAACACCGAGACATTATGCTCAGGGTTTTGTCATAATGACTGCACCATAGGGTTATGTCATGATGCTTGCAAAACAAGGTTTCGACATGATGCTTGCAAAACATGGTTATGGCATGATGCTTGCAAAACAAGGTAAGGAATTATGCTTGCAAAACACAGTTATGACAATGTCTGAGGATTTTTATGTGTCTGTTGAACAGGGTCATGTGTCTGCAAAACAGGGTTATAACATGACGTCATAGAAAATTGTCTAATTTTATTTTTCTTGTGAAATTTTTCTTGATCTTCTTAAATTGCAGCAACATTGAAAAATCATGGAATTAGTGTTACTTTCATATGTATGAACCCTGTGAATGATATTTCAATTATGGTCAAAGTACATGATAAATTTTACGAGTGTGTAGAGTAAGTTTGTGTAGTCTGTTTCACTTTTGGAAAAACTCTGATTCAAATAGATTTCTGTTCAGTAGTGGCTTTTCCTTTGGCAAGAAGTCAAGACCTTGCCAACAAAAAGAAGTAAATGGAAAAACAATGAAACTAATATTGATTTGAGTGAATCTAGAGGCAACCAAGGCATGAAAAAACGAACCGCGAGTTGAACCACCTCAGCTATATCACTGAAATGTCTCCTTAAAGGCAGACAGGAAGTTCACCGCAATTTGGTGATAAACTTCATTCATTCTAATACATATGCAGCTTTGTTCCTAGGTGATCAGCTGATGTGGTCATTTTAGCATATTCTGAACACCCTTGGCAATGGTAAAAGTATCCTTCCTATCAATATGTTAAGGGACACCACGCCAAAAGGGTCGGCAAATAAAAAAAACCAGAACCCCCTCTAGGAACAACACAGCATATGTATTACTTCGTTTGTATATGGGTTGCAAGATATGTCTTGCAAATATTTGTAATGATACTGATGTCGTTGTAAAAAAAGAGTTTTCGTTGATTTAAAAAAATGAATGGTTGAGTCAAATTGGTAACTAGTCAAATAAACTGGTTTGGGAAAGGGTGAATTAGATATATAGAAAGTTAGGGAGTTCTGCAAGTAATGAAGTCAGAAAGTTATAATGAGAAATGTTGAGAGGTTCTGCACTGTCTGTATTTCATGATTGTCTTGCAGATTTCCCAAAAGAGAAGAAATAATTGTGATTGATCGTCAAACTAAAAGATAAGGATGGATTTCGATGACAGATTTTAGGAATTTGCCCAAAATACAAATGCCGATGTCAATTTATTTGCAGTGAAATATTTCAGTCCATCAAAAGAATTCTGATAAACTGTCATAACAGTTTTATCGTGACTACTTTTTAACTTTATTACTCTGATTTGTAAAAGAATGTTCCCTTTTATGATTACCATTTTGAAAGATTTACTCTTGTACTCCAAATTGCCTCACAAGCAGACGCGAGTTTAAGCTATTGTATCTACATTCATAGCTTTTCTGGCATCTTCTAACAACATTATCTAGAATCAGTTGTTCACTCCAGTCATGCAGTAAAAAGAACATTAACTGCCATTTTACTGGTTTGAGCAAATGGACCAACAAAGTATAATGTTATCTAGGATGTCGGCCTAATGAGCTCGAGCATTCATTGCTTCCCGCCGCTAATCCATGTCAAGGAGCTGGAACACGTAAATGGCCATGATGTTTTAACCAGAGTCAATGTCTGACTATCTGAACACTGTCAGATCCTTGATCCAAGGCCGTCCATTGTTTCACTGTGTCCATGCCTTTGTCATCGGTTTAAACTTTTATTAAACTGATTTGGAACAGAGGACACCTTCCTTCCTTCTTCTCTTGAATAGAGTTCTCTGTCCTTCTCACTGTGTCCATGCCTTTGTCATTGGTTTATACTTTGTTGAAACTGATTTGGAACGATGAAACCTTCCCTACCTATGCCTAGTTTGTCAGCCAGACCCTAAAATAAAATAAAAGCCTAAGCAAGTCTATAATAAGACTTGAGAGCTCAATTTTAGGAGAAATCTAAGTTTCCTTTTCATTATATTATTCATTAATTTTTATCAAATTTTAGTTTTATTGAAAAAAAGTTAATTTCAGAGTCAATTGTTAGACTAACTTGAATAGAGTTCTCTCTACCTTTCTCCTTAACCCTCTAACTGCTATACTAGAATGCTCCATTATCTGTCAGTGTCTATTCCAGGATTCTCATCTTTGTTTTCAGTAAAATTAAAATCCTGTTTATTGGTTAGAAAATGCAAGCAAACCTTAACTACAGCTGCCTCAGTGATCTTCTGATATTGGGACTGAGATTTGTTGACTTTCATTTGTTAAATGTTAATATTTTGATTAAAAAACATTAAGGCACTATTTAGCAGCCCCGTCTAAGGACGGGGCTGCTATCAGTTTTTGTGAAGTTTCCATCGCCGCCGCCGCCGCCGCCGCGTCCGCCGCCGCCGCCGCCGCCGCCGCACTCGTACTACTAGCTATAACTTTTTCCCCCTAAGCTTTCCAGAACTCTTATTCATACCTTACTCCTCATACCTCGGGGGAACGATTTTGACACGTTCACTTTCAAGGTCAAAGGTCAAGGTCACGAGCTATGTATTCACACTAAGAATTCCTTGTAAACGCGATAACTTGAAAAGTTTTTGTCCTATGAAGCTCTAACTTGGTATATATCATCCTTGGAAAAGTAAAAAATTTTGAAAAGGTTTTGGCTACAATCCGTCAAAGGTCAAGGTCACAGCAAGGTCATGACGTAAGCATGTTTTAGCGAAAATGCTTTATTTTAACTATGAACACTTTTAATCAATACATGATTGTTATACTCAAAAAAAAGTGTTCAATGATTTTGTGACCTTGAAGGTCAAAGGTCAAGGTCATGAGATATGAGTTATTACAAAATGCACTAAATTGGGGTATAACTTTATCCCATTTAGCTTTTCAGAACTCATGAACATGTCTAAATGTTAATACTTCCAGGGAATCATTATGACATGTTCACTTTCAAGTTCAAAGGTCAAGGTCACAAGTTATAAAATCACCACAAAATTCTTTGTAAACACGGTAACTTGAAAAGTTTTTGTGCTATGAAGCTCTAACTTGGTATATATCATCCTTGGAAAAGTAAAAAAATTTGAAAAGGTTTCGGCTACAATCTGTCAAAGGTCAAGGTCACAGCAAGGTCATGACTTAAGCATGGTTTAGCGAAAATGCTTAATTTTAACTATGATCACTTTTAATCAATACATGATTGTTATACTCAATAAAAAGTGTTCAATTATTGTGTGACCTTGAAGGTCAAAGGTCAAGGTCATGAGATATGAGTTATTGCAATTCCTTCTAAACACAATAACTTGAAAAGTTTTTGTGCTATGAAGTTTAGATTTTGTATATATTATCTCTTGAGAAGTACAACATTTTCAAAAAGTTTTGGGTACTAACTGTCGAAGGTCAAGGTCACAGCAAGGTCAACATATATGGAGAAAATGGATTAATTGTATTTTTAACACTTTATTTCATTACAATAATGTTATACTCAATGAAATGTGTTCATTGATTGTGTGACCTTGAGTGTCAAAGGTCAAGGTCACGAGAAAATTCCCAATTTGGTGAGGCCTGTAAAAGGCGGAACAGGGTAAGGCGAAACCCAAAGTTCCGGGGCTGCTCTGCTTTTGCGGTATCCCGCAAACGCTAATCTAGTTGTTTAAGAACTTGAACATCAAACTGAATATGAATTTCAAGACTTTAACAACGAAGTTGAACTCAATATGAATATCTCAAAAATATTGATAATTACAATTTCCAAAATTGTTTTATCTAAGACAATGAAATGACAATCTTTAGTAGTCATCTCCAACGGCACATTAAAAGACTTCTTTATGTTATGCAAATGTCATTCCCCATTTTACATTTTATTGTCGAAAGCAGTCTATTCTGGCCAATCTCCATGGGTAAAATAACCATTGCAGATAGGTCCTCTGTTGATACTTGTACATTTATATGCATCTACTAAAAGACGAGGCTTTGCATCGTAATGAAGGCAAGATGAGTTTACTTTTGTTCCATGAAGGGAATAATGATAGTTTAAGTCATTACGAATGTGAGATTTTGTCTCTCATATCTTGTCTTAACCCCTTATCTTTTGGATAATATTGTTGGGAATATTCTAAGTTTTGAAAGGAATAAGTAAAGACTAACCAATTGTGGTGTTCTTTCGTCTTCCTTATCACATTTACTTTGAATTGTTGGAAATATGCACAGTTCTTAACAGATTTGACAGGAAATCACCGACCTTAACTATTTTCAATATGAGTTGTCTCTTGTTCTTCACCCCTTATGAAAACCTTCTCAATAACTTTGATTATCAGTAATATTTTGTAATACCTTATAAACAAGTTTCGAAAACATAGATATCATTGTACTCCTGAAAATGTACTTTTTCAAATGACTTTTTGAAATGAATGAAATATATGTAATTTCTATCATTCGGCAAAAAATCGTCACATTATGAATGACATTAATGAAATCTGTAATCATCTTGTCATCCAAGCAAAACAATAAACATCTCTCGTTAACCTAAATACAAGAAACCACCTTGAACCACCATCCTTTAACTCCCATGCCAGAATAACATTCATGTTCCCTGTCCTGACAATTTAAGACTGACTGTAAACAGAAATCGCCCTAGGAGGTCCAAGAGATCTTCCATAAACCATAAATTGGGCATTGCAAACAAACCTGGAGCTTGGCATACATAGTGGACATAGTAAACATTGAGTACGGGACCTGCCATCTGGACAACTAGGTGCCATCAGGGAGAAATAAGTTTATTACCAAGGTATCTGGAGCGGTAACAGTTTATTTTCCAGGTATCTCGAGCGATAACAGTTTATTCTCCAGGTATCTGGCCAGACAACTGTTTCTAATTGTTGGATAACAGCTTTGCAGATTTCCTTAAATCAATTTAAATGTGATTTACAGTTTTACAGATTCCTTTCTTGAACCAGTGCAGATCCTTTTATAATAGATTTATTGGAGTATCTTACTTAAAACGGGACCCTTGTTTGATTAAACATTTTATCCTGAATTTCCTTAGAAATGTTTCCTTTTATGCTTGATATTTTTCTTGCACAAGTTCACATCCCAAAATGTTGAAAATTGAGCAAATAAGGACACATGTTAGGTTATGACCTTGAAATTTGACCCAAACCAAAATCGATGTAAGCATTATGCAGATTTTATAATTTTTAGCTAAGACTTTTCATGAAGGGTGGCCAACTCCATGTTAAGTTGCCGACAAGCCCAAATCTGTTAGGAAGACTCAGGAGCATTTGTCTTCAGCAGTAGTGTTCTCAGACAATGCCTCGAGAAGAGATTTAGTTGTCTTCCTTTAGACTAAAGAGTGCTGAAGTCTTTCATCACAAAGCCTCTTATTCCAAATGTCAATGTATTCCAGTTAAATATCATACTTTCAAAGCCAATTGCATTATGATGGCAGGGAAAAATCTTTTGAAACGCTGATCCTTTTTGATCTGGAATAACAATTTCAATTTAAACGGCATACAATTCTGATCAGTTCAGTCTGTAATCCTATTTGCGAGTCGCTCTCAAGCATTTCCTTAAATTGTGTATGAAATCATACTATCATAGCTCATCACATCGAATTAATTTCATTATTTAGACATCAAAAGTTGCAATTCTACTAATGAGAACGCCTGACAGCTCGACAAAGTCAAAGTGATACAGATCCCCTTTTAATCCTTATTTGACCCATTGCATGACTTGCCAGGCAGGGTATGAGTTAAAGGTTTTCTTATTTAGTACCAAACCATTCCTTGGTGCTTGCATAACAGGAATTCTTAACCCTTTCACCTCCAGAAATCAGACTTAAAAACATCTTCTACAGGTTTCTTTGGGGTGAAAGGGTTAAGCAAGTTTGCTGTTTAGGCTCTCACATGGACCAAATCAGCTTTTGAATTAAGGAATAATTTCAATCTGCAATTAAGGGTTAAATTTTGAAAATGATCGGTCCTGAAAATATATAGGATTTTGTTTTTTGTTCATTAAAAAGTTAAGGCATAGATTTCCTTTCTCAGGATGCACCCAAACCTCAACCATTTCATCAGTATTAACATGTTCCCAAGGCCTCCAGTACCTTGAAATGAGACATAATCCCACCTGTAGGTAAAGGGTTAAATTTTGAAAATGATTATTACTGCAATTGGTAAGAATTTTGTTGAATGGTTAAGGCTTTGACTTGCTGAGAAGAAAGTCTCGACCATACCATCAACATTCACATGTTCCCCAGCCTTCCATTAACCTAATTCAGCAGCAACACTGGCTTGTAGAGAGAACTTATTATTGCTACAATTACTCAGAAGATTAGCGAGAGTCAATGGGGACATATTGAGGATCTCGCAGCCCATTGGTCATAGACTCTTCATCTCCGCCAAAGGGAATTTACCAGAAATACACTCCCAGCTTTACATGATTCTGGCTTAAGTGAAATTGCACATCATATTCATTCACAAGTCACTTGCTGTAATCACATTTGGCATAGAAAAGCTTTTCTCTCAGAGTTCCCTTTAAGTTTAAACATTTTGCACTGAAGCTTTTCTCCCTCCAAAGATCACTTTATTCCTTTATGGACATTGAAAATGCTGACGTCTAAGATGACTTAATTGTTTGTAGTCCAACTTTTAGACGAGTCAGCATTTTATCTGGAAAAGTGAATTAGGCAGGGGGAACCACTCTGAGCCTGATTATTGGCATATTTTTATGTGCTGGAAGGAAACATCAATCATTACCTGCAATACATAATTTCATCAATTATAAGTTTCAAAGTAATTTCAATTCAATTTTTGGTGTAGTTAATTGTGCAAAATATCAACATTTAACATGGAGGACCTATATGAAATAAATGAGAGAAAAGACAAATAAAATTCACAAGAAAATTATACCTGGTCATTGTAAGTGTAACTTGTGTAGTTTTTTTTAAATTGAGGTGGTCTTTAAAGGGGCAGTAGCACGTTTTTATGGGGAATATAAGGTGATGTCAGGAAAATTTAAATTAATGGTTCCAATTGAAAGACAATGTATCTAAACTAAATGAGGCAGTAATAATTCACATAAATAACGTAAAGTTTAGCCATGCGATTCCTTTTTCTTAAACAAAATGAATTAAAGGTGTTCACACAAAATGGCCACCAATGGATTTTATGTGAATCTCCATACTTTGTCCTCTGACTATGGCTGATTGGCTTGTGTAATGAGATTTTTGACACTGTCAAAATAATACATTTAGCATTAATTTACAATTATCAGTAAAAAATTTGAAATATAAAATTATAAAAAAAACGTGCTACTGCCCCTTTTAGTCTTGTGTATACATTTTTGCCTCTTCAAAATGAGCATTTGCTTGAAACAATGTTATCTACACCGAAACACGCATATCTCTGCAATAAGGATGTTGTAAATCCATATATTTGTATTTCTTCTTCAAAATCAGTTAAATTTCAAGCTGGAAATGAACATCCACAATAAGTGTCCATCAGGAGTTGCTGACACATTGAGAAACGGTCCTCACAATATTATCATCTTTCTTCCTAATGAAACACCTCATTATCGAGACCTGATTCATTTAACCCATTCAGTGACAAGAAGAGAAATCCCAGGATATTGCCATTGTCAAATCAATCCCATCAGGCCGGAGTTAATTACAGGATTGTCCCGGGGCTTATTCCAATCACTTGCACAATGATAAACAGGACTTGGTTGTAATTGTACTTTAGCAATTTGAATATGAATTGGGTTTTTTATTTGGTGCTTATCTGAGATTGACCCTGAGCTTTGATCAATCACTTATAAAATTATAAACAGGAAAATGAGCTTTAAATGAACTTTTAACAATTTATCTATCACTTTTCTCAGATACTCAAGTTTTCTTTGACTTGCCTGTTTATTAACAGCAAATTTGTTAAGGATTTGTTATGATGTTCTTTCCTGAATGTCAACCACATGAAGATAGTTCCATAAGAGTTTCATCAGCAGTATACGGGTTAATGTTCAAGTGGCAGGTAATGTTTTTGATTTAACTCTTTTCCAGCCTCCAATGCAAGTTGGTATAGTTCAGAGATGTGTTAACCCTCAAAAGCTTTTTGATACTGGGAGAATCCCTGTTTTATCCCAAGCCCAATCCTAAAAATTCTTGTTTAAAATTAGCTTAACCCTTGTATTTTAAGTATTTTAATCGATCCGTTTGAATCACTGACCTTAGGTTTGTCACTGAAAAAAGGCAATAGTAAAGGAGTTGATCCAAAATGTTCAACTGCCAATAATTGTTTAACAATCTTGCAGATCTTAGACTTTCATGAATGTCTCTTCCCCCTAAAACAAAAATCCAATAACCAGCGTATCTGGTCTAAGATTCCGTCATCAGAGCTGACATATGTCACTAATCATTCACTCTTTTTCAGGTTCTAAAGAGCTTCCTTTAAATATTTTTTCTTCATATGTACGGTAATAATACTTATATTGTTTCTTCAACACTAACATGAATAAGAAATGTGCAACTTTTGCTGTTGAATGTCTGATTATGGCAATGTATTTTGGATGTTTTGAAGAGAAATAGGAAAGCCTGACAGGTTGGTAAGTGCCAATATGTAAGAAAACAAATTGTGGTAAGTGGTTAAAACTATTTTGGAAATTTAACAAATAAATAATGTGGATCGGTAAGTCCGCAATTTTCAAGTGGATCGGTAAGTCCACAATTTCAAGTGGATCGGTAAGTCCACAATTTCAAGTGGAATCGGTAAGTCCACAATTTTATAACTCAAACAGGGTTGGTAAGTGCAACTTGTAACTTGTTTATGGTAATGAATTTGGCTTGGTAGGTACATCAACTAGTCATGTTGCTAACGGCTTCATTCCTTATTTCTCTTCAGACTTCAACCAAACATGATGGCCTTTCGTGGCATCCATGTAGCCTATACATACGAAAGATTGCACATTAAACAGATTCCTAGGTTTGTATGAGTGGTAAGCCCTTGCGGTGATACAAACTGGACAAGATATTTCTGGCATTCAGATATTTCAAATTCAAATCTGTCCTTAAAGGGGGAAAAATATATAAAAAACATAAAATAATAGCCAAAATAACTTTTTCGGGGAATTATAAGTTGGTTAAAAAAATTCTTATAGGCAAATTCTTAAATTGAAACTCTCACAAAATATGTCACACATGTTTTTGAAATCTAAGTATTGGGAGGGAATTGACTGGTACACTGCCTAATATTATAAATAATTTAAAAGTGTGGCATAACTTTGTGCTGAGCAGGTAAGAATGGGTGAAAGGATTTATGAAAACACGGGTAAGTTATCGGGTAAGTGAACGGGTGTATATATGGTAAGTTATCGGTTATTTCGGGTAAGTTATCGGTTAAACGGGTAAGTTATTTCGGGTAAGTAAACAATTCCCGAGGAGGACTGCAAGATAGATGGCGTCGTTTCCATGGCGACCATGTATGCGCCTTTGCAAGTCTGTCCAAGAATTAGGAAGGGATCTCAGGGTAGGTTGGGAAGCGTAAGTTTTCAATATTTTCAATCTTTCGTGTGAATTAGGGTCGTTAAGTTTCTTTTGGCCACACCCTCGAAATTTTTATCTGTATTTGTAGCCCATATCGGGCTTGTAATAGAGCTTGTGCAGGTAGGTATTATTAACAATTTGATAATTATTTTCAGGAAATGCAATCATTGCGGAATAAATAAATTATTTCTCTAACCATAGATCCACATTTTGAAATGATCAATATCACATTCATTTTGAATGAATTGACCTTCAACTTCTCTGTTTCTCACACTGGTAAAAGAGTTCAAAGAAGGGATATTACTCTATGTGGATCTATATTTAATTTGTTTTTCAGCGGTTTGGGGAGGTGAGGAAAGACTACCAATACATTGCATAAATTCTACACTCTACAACAAATCAGAAAACCCCTTCTTTCTTAAAATTGGTATTTGTCAAACCCATATTTTTCATGACTCTTTGATTCAAATTCATTGCGTCAAATTGTGGTGATTTACCACACATTTGTGATTCAAAATTCATTCTATGAATACAATATATTATTAAAGCTAATTGGTGTAGAATTTCTGTAATTATACGAATTCAATTTCTACAGGTGTCATGCAAGGGTGATGTTTAGCTCATCTTTTGTTTATACAATTTGTTGACAGCTGCTTACAAGCATGCGGATGGTAAGAAAATTGATGGTCGCCGAGTGTTGGTGGACGTAGAGCGAGGACGAACCGTAAAGGGATGGAGACCTCGAAGACTAGGTAATTTTAAACAAAATATAGATAACTTGATGACGGCAAACATCCTTGACGGTAAAATCAATGTTAAGATTATTGTAATGATGTTTAGGATCATAAATTGACCAAAGGATGATGGCAGAGAAATAATAAAATATATAATATAATTTACTAATTCACATATCTTTTAGAACTTTTTGTATACATTTTCATTGTAAAAATTGTCAGGAGGGACAACTACAAGATGTGTAGTTAATCCCTTGGTTTCATGCACTTAGTTAACCCTCAAATAACTTGAACAATTCAGGACCCTTTTCATGATAATAAAAGGATGATGAATCACTTGATGAACCTTCCCTTTTAGTTTTCACTCCTATTTTGGACATGATATTTGAAATACTGAATTCTTGTATAAAAGATCAACACAACTTAAAAAAATGAAATTCTTCTAAATGAGGAATTACTCAATGAATTGTCTGCTTTCATTTCATTTGATTTCATAATTTTTCAAGTACTGAAAGTTGTATATTGGTATTAAATGAAATTCAAACATTAAAATCCTCTGCTTCCAAGTATTGACAGTGGTGCTACAAAGTCGAACTCATTACAGTGTTAATATCTTACCTTGGCATCAAGGCTTCTGTAACCGTCTCGAGAACTACACGTACCGTCCTTGTCAAATCCCAGAACATTCATATTTACCAATAACACTCTTATTCTTCTGGCAAGACTTGAATTTTCCTGAATTCAATTTTACTTATCTTAATTGAAGATAACTTATTTCTGATATGAAGCAATCTATTCATTTAGCTGTTATCACTCGAGATAAATAATCTCGAACCTGTCTAAAAGCAAATGGCCGCCCTTGTTGCCCAATCTGGCAACAGAGACCAAATACGTCTATGCCAACTTTACTTATGCATTATGGAATGAACGACATGACCATTTTTGTCCATTTGTTTAATTGTTTGAATGATTAATTGTTTTGGCGACCGTGGCAATCAACTTTGCTCTCGCATGTGAAATCCGTAAAGCGATGCAGTAATGACGGCGGAACACTTATGCTCTCTTGACATGCAAATTTTCCATTACCTGTGAGCTGTGTAGCGTATAAACATACAGCAAGAGTGAATTGTTTACAATGAAACTATAAGTACACAAAACTAATATATTTTACTTTAGCTTGAATAGACTTTGCTGAAATGAAATTATGTGATTGTAATTGATCCAATGTATATTTTATGATTTCTTAACTCTTAAAGCATATATATCTAATGATTGCATCTGAAAAGTGTAGTATTATTGCTTCTGGTCTGAATGACTTATAAAAGAGAGATAATAAAGATTACATACGAAAATAAAGATAAACTGTAATTGTAAAATAATTTGTTTGTCCATTATAATCAGTGTCGGCATTCATTATCAGTACTGATTTGACTTATTCTAAAATAATAATATTCTTGGTATCAGTATCTTATAAATACGTAATACTGTTGTCAGGTTAAAGTGATAGTTATGAGGGTTTGGCAGGGAAATATGTCTTAAAGCAAGTATTGTTAGAAAGGAACAGTATCATATAAAAAAGACTGAGTCTGTAAGGACCCATCTTCCTACGCAGAGCCTAAAAGGCCAGTTTCCAAACTGTCAGGTTTATGCCTTGCTGCATAGCCTTGAGTTTTCTGTGCTTGCTCTCTAGTCTGTAGGGGCACTATAGCAGCACAGAAAAGTAAAGTCTCTGCAGCAAGGCATAAAATGACAGTTTGGAAACTGGCGTTTAAGCTCTGCGTAGGAAGATGATAAGGACCTGGAGATATTGAAAAGTGTGGGCCCTTGTGAATAACTGTCTGTGTCGGGCCTACGGGCCTACGCTTATTTCAAACACTGAATATAGTTCTCTTTCTTCTATTTGAATTTAGTATCTATAAGTCAGTTGTTGATAAGGAGTTGCTAATGCTTAGTTTCAAAATGAAGAAGTCCCAACTTTCCATAAACTGGACAAAAAAGTTCATTTTAAATTCTTTTTCTTTTTTTCACATTTCTCTGGCTACCATGGTTTCTGATACTTTTACAGGAGGGGGACTGGGAGGAACAAGAAAAGGGGGACCGGACGAGAATACCAGATTCTCAGGACGTGACGAATATGCTCGAGACGGGTATGTGATATTTCCTTCAGATTGTCAATGTAGATTGAGTTTGATAAAGCAGACAAAAGTACTGTCAACAAGAGTATTTAACCAATCTCCTTTTTGCAGCTCTTGCTTCAAGCAGCACGGGGAGGGTTAACTCTTGTTGACTTCCAAGTTTAACCACTAAACTAACTAAGGTTTAATGATATGCATGTAGCTCCTTAATTTTGCAGAAATGGAAGACAAAATGTTTAACCATCAACCTGGCAGTATAAATTTATTTCTGGTTCAATATATGCAGAACTTGTGTAGCACCTTATATTAACATAAAGGACTCAAAGTGGCATTTCATTGACATTATTAATCTGGCAACTCATTTAAAAATATTTGGCACTCATCAACAATGAGAGTTCATATCTTGTTGAAACTATATTACTTTGACTCTCGTGAAGGGTTTTGGTTTTTGTCAGCTTAGAATAGACAATCTTTGATAAAAACCACAATAAGATTCATGAAAATTTAGCATGTTACTGATCTTCATTCATGGGTAACAGTTCTTCATCAAACTGTTCATGATGTCAAAGATCCAATCACAGGTTTCATTTCCATGTGAATTGGCACTAGTGATGCAGGCTTTCCATTACAATTCTACTTTTCAAAGCAATACATGTGAAAATTCATACTTTCAAGCTTTCAAACTAACCTCACGACGCCAAATCATTTCATTTACAAACTACTTGCTCGAGCCTTTGTATCTAGAAGTTGTTAAACCTAAATCATGATGGAAGTTTTAACCCACACCTGTCCTTTTTATGCCCCCGAATCGGAGATTCCGGGGGTATATTGTTTTTCACCTGTCCGTCTGTCCGTCCGTCTGTCTGTCCGTTTGTCCACAAAAACTTTAACCTTGGTCATAACTTTTGATTGGTCAGAGCTAGGTCTTTGATACTTGACATATGGATCCCTTGTGATGAGACCTTTCAGATGACACCATGACTTTTGACCTTGACCTTGACACACGGGGGCATTCGTGTTTCACAAACACATCTTGTTCATTCACAAATCCAATATAAATAACATTCCTTATCATTTTATTTTTGGATTTTTGTATGAAAAATGTTCTTCCTGTCAGTGGTATTCAAATCATGCAGGTGCATAGTAATTGACAGAAATATTTCTGTAAGTTTTTGGAAAAAGTCCAATCACCTGAAATTCTCAAACTGATGATCATTTTCAGGTTTGATATAAACAACCCAATGCCTCCAACATTCTGGTTTATTTTTATCATTTGGGATTAGAGTCTATAGTATTAAAGAATATAATAAGTAATAAGCAAGGGGTGATTAACTATTACTAAGTACTGCTCATGACTTTAATGTTACCCAAGCAGTAACAATAACTTAGTCAATCAACTAATAATGCACTATGAAGGAAATAAAAGGTATGATTATTTCAGTGATAATCATGATGTCATTGGGGTTTTTTTTACCGACGTGCTTATTACAGTCTGTTATTTACTTTCTGTATAGATAAAAGTAATAATTTGAATCTGAAGTGAGAAGCTTGATTGGTAATTACAATTTGAACACAGCTTTGGTTTTTAAGACGTACATTGATATTGCTTTATGTGTATTGTATTTGTATTTGTGTGACTTGGTATGCAAAATTCTAGCTTTCCTTGTTCAATGTTAAAGTTGAGATCTTTGCTTAGTCCACTGCGCGTGACAAGTTTATAAGTAATTTAAATTTACCCTAAAAATGGAATTAAGTGATAGTAATTGAAATTTAATAGAACAGCTTGTTGTCAAGTGCAAGAAACTATGTACACTCAATGTCAAGGGCCAAGTTGCCAGCCTTGACCCGAGATTACCAGGTGCCAAACCTAAGTTCAATGGACTTCCAGTTCATACACTGGATTTAGGCATTCTCAGCCCCAGGACAAGCACCTGTGTACCTATCTATCTACAGTGTAGACTGATCTAGAGCTGCTACATCTACTCACTGGGTCCTCGGTGGTAGTCTCAAACTCCGACTCCTTCTCCTCGTCAACCGTCTCCATAATCATGTAAACACTAATCTTTATTTAAATCAGATTCCGAGGCGAGGACCGAATCCGCTCCCGCAGCCGAGAGAGAGAACGAAGGAGAAGTCGCAGCAGGGAACGAGAACGGGAACGTCCCCGTAGACGAAGCCGCAGTCGGGAACGCAGGAGGAGTCGCAGTCGGGAACGCAGGAGGAGTCGGGACCGAGAAGTACCTGAAGGTAAAAACAGTTGTTGTTAGATTCAGTTCATTCAGCTAAATCTTACTGATATCAAAGAAAACATTCAACAAAAAGGGAAACCTTCAGAGGTGTGGTGATATGAGATTTAAGGCAGCTTTCAAGAATAACCAACTATCAGAAATTATATATATATATATATTGAGAATATGTGTTACATGATTGCTGGTGAAGTACCGGGGTCTCTTCATGAAAATATACATTGTTATGAGTTACTAGTAGGAATAAAGTGAAGATCATCCAATGTCATCCAACGCTCACGTCTTCATGTTGTTGCTAAGGCTTTTTCTGTAGCTGACTCAATTTAGACACAATTTGATTCTGGTATTTTGTACAATTTTAATCACATCAAAGAAAGATTAATTTATCAGATAAAAAATAAATGTTCTACCTCTCAACAAGATAAACATGATACTTGTCAAGAATGATATGATTGAATATTTATCACTTTTGACCATTCCTTTTGAAGACAAGACACAAACACTGCAAAACTTATATCTGACATAAAACAAGGTACATAGATTGTCAGCCATTTTCATAAACAATGAATTAGGTTGTAATAAATTCAGTAAATAAAAACTTGTCCTAGTATTGAAATGATTACTGATAATGATCCAAAATACATTGTTACAAATATCTCTTTCGTTCTACAGAAGAGGAAGTGACGCGCAAGGACAGGAAGCGATCGCGACGCAGCCGATCACGTGAGCGCAAGCGTAGCCGATCCCGTGACAGGAAGAGGAGTCGTCGTAGCCGCAGCAAGGAACGCCGTCGTCGCAGAGACCCCAACGAGGAAGGATTTGACGATGTTATTGTCAAACAAGAGAAGGATGATGACTATGGCTACGGAGGAATCAACGGAAGTGGCAACGTGCAACTGCCGGAGGGGGACGTGCCGGAGGCGGAGGGGCAGGGGCAGGGGCAGGGGGAACAGCAGGACTACAACAACGGACAGGAGATGCTGCCCCCCAAGGAAGAGGAGGGATACGCGGAATGAGGATATCTCCAATCTAGGATCTTCATATATTGCACTTTTGTCCTGTGGTCTGATAGACTGGTCATTTGTCCCAATTGTGGTTTTAAGAATAAAAATGTTGGCTTTTCACAGTATGTTATTAGACTGGTGATTTGTCCCATTGGCGTTAACAAAAGCACTTTATCTTGTGGTTGAAAGAATAAAAATTTTGGCTTTTCACAGTATCTTATGGCTATATAGACTGGTGATTTGTACCACTGCTGTTAACAAATGCACCCCATCTAATGGTTTTGAAAATTTAAACTGTGGCTTACCACTTTATCTTGTCGCTATGTAGACACGTGATTTGTCCAACTGCCATTTACAATGCAACCTATCTCATAGTTTCAAGAATTCAAATTTTGCCTTGTCACAGTATCTTGTGGGTTTGAGTACTGATGATTTAACCAATCCACACTGTCACCAAATTATCGTGTGGTGTAAGACTTCAGATCGCATCTTCTAGGCTCTTACAAGAGAAACTTTAGATGAGAAATCAGCACAGTGTTGTGTGTTCTGACAATCTTGGCTTTCCATGCTATAACCTGAGAAGCAAGCACTTAATTGGTTGAAATTTTTACTCTTTCTTCGAGTGTAGGGAATATATAACAACTGCAACATCTTTGTATTCTGTGAATTGATAGTTCTGAACATTTTGGTAGAGCAGTTATCTGCACTGTTCCTTTTAGCACTGTATTGTGGCCTATCAGTCCTCAAGTCAACCTTACTGAACCTAAAAAATGTCCTCTGAATATCTTCAATTCTGATGTCTCAAACTTTTGGATTGTTCCAGCACTATATATTATAGCCAATCGGTATATAGCTTGTAGAATCTAAACATTTTCCTTCAACTTTGACATGTTAGAATGCAAATTTGAGATATTCAAGAGGGTGCATTTTTGCTTTTGTCTCGTGATCTTACTTCATAGACGTGTCAACATCAAGTTTATATTTCCTCTTGGTGAGATGGTTGCAGAGAATAAAGATGTGTCAAAATAAGACCGATATAAGACTGGCTACGAAGCTATTCTCATATGTGCTTAGTCGGTTTGGAAGTCCAACAAAGGAAACCACATTTAACAGCACAACTGGTTGACTTCATTTTCTCCAAAATTCTCTAATTTATATTTCTTTTTATTGCAATATCCAGTAAACATAAGGCTAGTCAAATAATCAGAAGTTATCTTTGTGGTTTTTAGGTACTAAACATATTTTCTCATTTATTTCACCTCATACTCTTAGTTCCATCTTATAATAAAAATATTTATCAACAAATGTTTTTGAAAAACTGCTAAATTGAGAATGAAGGTTTAAATTTTGTAGTTACTTTCAATTTCATCTTTATTTTATATCTGGAAATATGACCTTATTGAAAGTTGAGTTCAAGAAATATTAAAAATTTGATTACTTACTCATGATTGGTAAGCTTCTGATGATATGTATATATATAAGTAAATATTGTATAGAGGAGATGCGAGAAGGACGGAAGTTGTGGAAAGATATTGTGCAGAAATTCATCCGAAAAGTTTTCCATTTGTACGCTTTTAGTCTGTTTCTTCATTTTAGTTCATTTTAAATTTGTTGTCATTTTCTCATTTCATGGCTTTCTAAAGCTCAATGTCTTGTTTCATTTGTCATCTTTGTTGTACTTTGTTTGTCCAACTGATTAACAAACTAACAGTCAATAAAATTAAATCAAAGTTTGTCTCATGGTTTTGGTGAATTATATTCATTTAGAATTTCGTATCGTTTGAAACCAGTTAAAATTATTAGACAATTTTTCCTATATATTCAATAATTCATCAGTATTGTTAAAATTAATGTACCATTTTATGTTTGATGTCGTAATAAAATTACAGAAAACAGCTTTTCTTTGTTTTTCATTTGTGTCAGTTGTTCTCATAAGGGGAATAACATGCCAGAATTATTTCACCAGAAATGAACAAAAATGTTTCTTTGGAATGACAATTTATAAAATTTAGGTATTGATTTTAAGCTCATCTGGCCTGTAAGGCCCGAGGGGCTAGTGGCATGGCATGGTGTCCGGCGTCCGTCCGTAAACTTTGTGCATTTTTTACTTCTTCTCCAGAAGCATAAGGCCTAGAACGCTGAAACTTTGTGTTCATACTCCTTGACTAGTGAGAATTAAAAATTGTAGCTTTGGTGACCCTTTGACTCGTAATGATAAGGGCCTTAAGGGCCATGCCTCTAAATATATATATGTTAAAACTTCAAGTTGTGTAAATGATGTGAAATATGACACCAAGATAAAATAACTTGGTACCGTGTTGAACTCTACGCCCAGCAATCCTCAAGAAAAATTTAGAATCAACCTGACAACATTAAACCACTAAAAATGAAGTAATCACAATGTGCCAGATTAGTAATAAGATTCTTATAATAATCATAATTATGGTATCATTTCCTATAGTGTATATCCTCAATATTTTGTCAACTGATCATCTGGCATAGCTTCAGTAGTTGTTAATGGGTAGACATGCAAATTGTTAAAACTTGCTGAATTCTCAACCAATGGATCACCATTTTTCAACTAACTTAAGTAGCAAAATATTTTAGTTAATGTGACAAATATTTAGCAGCCCCGTCTAAGGATGGGGCTGCTCTTCCAGTTTTTGTGAAGTTTCCACCGCAGCCGCAGTCGTATTACTGGCTATAAGTTTTTTCCACTAAGCTTTCCAGAACTCTTATTCATAACTTACTGCTCATACCTCGGAAGAGGCAGTGTATAAAATAGATTTGAAACCTAGCCTGTCCTGAACATTAATTGGTCAATTCCAAAGGGGGAAAATAAAGGAACAAATTGAAAAGTTGCCAGTCCTGACCAAAAAGGAACCAGTCCTGGCAAAAAGTTGCCAGTCAAGGACTGACGGACGGGCTATATTTTAAACAGCTGGAAGAGGGGGGAGGGAATTATTTTGACATGTTCACTTTCAAGGTCAAAAGGTCCAGGTCACGAGTTAAAAAACTCTACAAAATTCCTTGTAATTATATAAACAGGATAACTTGAAAGGTTTTTGTGCTATGAAGTTTATATTTTGTATATTATCTCTTGAGAAGTACAAAACTTTGAAAAGTATTTGGCTACATACTGTCAAAGGTCAAGGTCAACATTTATTGAGAAAATAGATTATTCTAACTGTTAACACTTTAATTTATTACATTAATGTTATACTCAATGAATTGTGTTCATTGATTGAGTGTCAAAGGTCAAGGTCACGAGAAAATGCCCAATTTGCGGAAGCGGAACAGGGTAAGACGAAACCATAAGTTTAGGGGCTGTTTTGCTTTGGCGGTGTCCCCAAAACGCTGATCTAGTTGAGTAAGTAGAAACACAAGAAGTGATCCAAATTGTATTGAAGTTGTTTGCAAGTGATGATAAAATGATACAAGATGTTTTTTTAAATTTGGCAATATATTTTACGCTGACCATAAATGTGGGCTCTGAACGAGCATGTTTGAGCCCTGAACGGGCATTGAATCATCAGAATCCTTTCTATAACATTAGAGTGGACTGCAAAATTTCTACTCTGGTGGGGGTCCCTACCAATGAAATTCATGTGAATCATTATAATTTGTTCTGACTGTTGATTGGTTTGTGTAATGAGATTTTTGACACTATCAATATAACACATTTAGCATTTACACCCCGTGTGAACGTGTACGCCTCGGCCTGCTTGTAAGAGCGAAAATGTACGCTTGTCAATGGCAGACTGCTTTGTCAGAGGCCATGTGTTCAACACTTTTTTCTAATTTGCTATCTTCAATCTGAGAATTGGGTAATTATACTTTATTTAGTAAAAGAATAGGCCTTACTCGATGCACAGGCCAAGTTATGGAAATAAATGTGCTCTTATAGCTGAACAGTTCAGTGAAGATCGTTACTAGCGGTGATAGATATCACAAATCTGTTGAAAAATGTTTGTTTACATAAAAACTAGAAATAATTGCAAGTTCAAATTTTAGGACATGACTTCCTAATCCTTTAAGAAGGTAATTGCCAAATTTCATTCAATTTGGCCAAAGAGATTTACAGTTACAATGTATGAAAGTACATCAACATGAAAAGTTAAATTCCGCTTGTAAGAGCCAATGAATTTTGCTTACTTTACAAGCGTACACCAACAACATGTGCGACAGAGCTAGTACTGATGACAATTGGCTAATTTCTCGTAGCCAACACGATGAAAGTAACTATAACTTTGACAATATATACATAAATGATTATAGTTTCCATTCATGTATATTGATTGTAATAAATCTTCGTTTTTTTTTAGAAAACAGTACATGCATACTGTATTGTCGGAAGAATTCTTTTTTCATCGTCTGTTTTTGAACACGGCTAACTTATTCATGACACTTCAAAGCCCATTTTTGGCTTACAGTTGACTTAACATATATTCTTTTACAGTATTGGACAGTTATCTCAAAATCTTCATATTTCTTGAGATATTTGGAAAAAAGCTACACTGAAAACGTAAACAAAACTCAGCTATGCCATTGACAAGCATACATTTCCGCTCTTACAAGCAGGCTTAGGCGTACACGTTCACACGGGGCGATTTACGTGCAATTATCAGTAAAATAATTTAAAATATTACATTTTCAAAAAACGTGCTACTATAGTCATCTCAACACAGAGCATCGTATACTGTTATTTCTATCGTTCGGTATATTCTCAGTGCAAGTGATTACAAGAACGTTTCAAATATCAGAGGTTTAAATCGACATTTATAAATCCTTAAGATAGCCGTTAGATCAAAGTGCATCGGCTTTAATAAATCTAGTCATTTGATATCACTCATTTGACCTTTAATTTTACTTTGATGAATACAATAAACTGGTAATAAAACCAGAATAGAATCAGAGCAGATATTTGTATAAGTGTACATTATATTCCTTTTCAAGTGACATTTTGTATCAAAAACAGCTTTGATGATTACAAGTAATTTTAATTATTTATTCAGATTTTGACGGCAAATAGTGCAGTTCATATTTAATTAATAGATGAACATATTCTGAATGTTTTCACGAGTAACAATCGTTTCATTGTGTTTGATGAATAACAATTTGGGCATGAAACTATGTCCGCATCATTTTAGGGAAGGTATTTTATTTCAATATCAAAGGACTATTTCGGCTAAATTAATACAAATAGATTAGGTGATAAACAACATCAAACATTAAAATATATTCAAACATGCAAAAACAAAATGATTTTGATATAAATGGTTATATAAAATAATAGAAAACGTGAATTGTTTGAATCCGCTTGATGCGAGTCAATTTTTCACTTCTATTTGATGATATGTTATTCAATCGTTAAAATCTGCTTAAACATCAATAGTTCAAAACATTCCCGGATAAATGTAGAATAAATCACAAATACTTTAATCCGCTTACTGGTTGATGCTTTCACTTGTCGCCTTATTTTTCAATAGATTTGTCTAGATTATCCATATGTTCAGAACAAAAACGACGAGAAAGGACGAAAATAGTCACCCTAGGGATAGCTTACTTCTTGCTTTTCTTAAAAAACTTATCGTCCTAGTGTTAGCTGTCAACAATTAAACTGGGCGTACTATAGGCGTAGGAACTGCGCGGGGGCAGACAAAAATCATATCTCACAAGTTTGAATTATTTTTTGGGCACCAAAACTGGCATTTCATTACATATTCGAGCTGAAACCGATGTTATTAGAGACGTTAAGGATTTTTGGATCTCTATATCGAGAAAATAGCAAACCATAACGCGCTTTGTAACCCTGCTTACTCTGGCAACTTCAAAAGTGTTCCTACGCCTATGCATATACTATAAAATAAGATTGTAAAATACAATTGATAGTTAGTTATTTAGGGGTTTGATGAAGATTAAGATCTAGTTGCTGCATGCGTAGCTGCGTATGAAAATAATGCCATAATCACTAATTATGCATCATCATTGGTAGGTAATTTTCCTTACATTTTTGTTTCTAGAACACATTGACTCAATAGCAAACAAACCGAGTATCTTCTAAGGGCGAGTAGGAAACGTTAAAACTTTTCGTATACCCTTTATATTTTCGAGACTTGGTGAATTGAGTCGTCAGTTCACACAAAAATATATTACACTTTTAAATAAATTTACATTATGTATTCTTGTATATATGAATTGTCACCTCTATTATTTACATTGTAAGAACAATATCTAAGATCCCCGATATTCAGTAGCAGAAGTTTCTTTATACATATACGAATGTTTGATTTTTATCAAATAATTAATTGATTTTGAATGAATGTTTAATGAATTTTTTTTTTAAAACTCACACTTTCAGTTTAGATTTTGTTTGTGAATGCTAGGAGCAATCGAGGGAACATGCCTACGAAAGTTGTTGACGTCTGATGTTCCATCTTTTTGAATTAATTTATGTAGAAAGGCTGCCATTTTAGTAAGATTCTGTCGACGTCAGATTTCACTTATCTATTCCTGATCGGGTATACAATACTATGTTGGACAAATAAGTTTAGGATATTTGAATAATATTGATAATTCGTTGTAATAATTAGATCATTATCGAAGATTAAAAATATAATTACAATCTTTTTGAAGTTTGTAATATCAACATTTCGCTTGTTGAATTAATACCTTAGTACCATCGAATCTACCTCAGCGTTTCGAGTTTTGTGTGTTCGATGAATTGAATTTATTGATTCATCTATATGTAACACCACATATTTCAGCAAAATACATCAAATGATCATCCTCTTCCCACAGAGGCAGATCAATTCATGAAATTTTGATACAGCCTCTGTTATATTACGCCGAAATCAGTGGGTTCCGGTAGTTTCCCCTGGCGGAAAAAAAAGTTGCATCACAATCCATTTGAATTTCTTTATCAAATGACAACGATTCTCACATGGAAAGGGTGGTTCATATCACAATGCTTTTGCCATGATTCAGTGGCCAAAATGATGATTTTAGAAAAGCGTCGCTGACTGCACAACTAACTTTGATTACCTCCAATCAGGCATCTCTCATTCTATCCCACAAAGTCGGCGTATTAAACAGAGGCTGTATCAACATTTCATGACTTAGTGTGCCTCTGTGGGGAGAGAAATCAAATGATAGGCGTCTGAACTAAACACGACGTTTAGCAACGCTGAAGAACTACAACTCCAGAACTTGTTTCCGGAAGTCTGAGAACGTGCCAGAAATCTCCTTCCCCATTGTCTGACCCTGCAGCCAGGTCCATGGATCGATGTAGATAGATGTGATTCAACAGGTCAACCTATTTACTTATATGATGGTCTATTTGATTGCTTTGAACCATCTTAAGACACTTTGGTCACATTCAAATAATCATATAACATGATGCAAACATGATTCACACTTTGACTGACTAAATTACGGCTGAGTGCCTTTTCGTCAAAAACTCTGTTTGATACGTTACACATTGTTTTCATCCTTATGACTATTGGAAATTTTGGTCAACTTTAGTTGTGATATTAATTGATAAATAAGATTTTACCTTACGTACATGAAGAATTCAACAATTGACTACAGAATATAGACACTTTGGTAGAGACTCAGTATGGATGTTAACGAATACAAAGGGTTTAGTGGTAAAGATTACTATACACAAAGAACTGAATTAAGCACCCCCAAATTTTCAAACAGAGTAACTGTGCTGATAATAAACAATACAAATTTTCAGGCAAACAATTAGAGGTTTTCGACAGAATGATCATTTTGCATTGTAGAAAGGAAAACTTCACTCGATTTATGTTACACTGTCTCTGGATAAATGATTTTACAACGGCTCAGTAGTTGAGTGAAAATCCAAGTTACTTTAAAATTGAAAATGAAAGTCAAACTTTTGTGCTGCAATGTCACAATTATCATAACTATTAGGGAATTTTAGTTCATTTAAATAGTCAACAAGAAAGCAGTTGTTATATCTGGAGTGGTCAATGCACCACATTAATCAAAATATTCGTATAGCACCCAATTGCATTTTACAAAAAAATGAGGTGCTTAATTAAGTTCTTTGTGTATATAAAGTAAGTGACGGATCACTAGAATCATCAATTTATAAATTCATTAAAACTACTGTAAGGTAAATATTTGAAGCTGGATATTTCAATGTTATGTAATTTCTTCCTTTTAAAAGTCCTAATATATCGATATCAATGTCAGGCAATTTCTTCCTTTAAACACTCCTAAAATGTGAATATGAAGCAGAATACAACGATTTACAATATCGTTTGAATGTCTATCATACAAAAGGCAACCTCAGGTATACATTATATGCTTAACATATAGATTGATATGCATTAAAACGATTCAACCTAAAGAGCAACAATGAAAATTTAGCAAATTTGACACATTGAGTTACTCTGCAAAAGAGATTTTAAAACATCATGGGTTTGAAGTAATAAAACAGGTAATTTATAACGGTAGTTTTCAATAACCATTAAAATGTCTTTTTTTCAATTCTTTCCTCCCTCCCACCCTAGAGAATACCATTATCATTTTGTCTTGAAATGTTATAAACATAATTATCATAATTTCTTGACATTTATATAACATAACCTTTGTTGTAATCATGTTCTTTTGTTATTGTTAAGACAAACTCAACAAATATTTCAAAATGATTATTCTTATAATGGAAGATAAATGATTGAATTAAACGTTATGGCTTTTATTTTAAAGATGAACGGGACGACCCGTTTATGATACGAATAGTTATCCTTGGGAGGATTTAACTCTCTGTTACTGAACGTTGAAAGGATATCTCAATTCATAGGATATATTAAATAAAAACATAAGTGGTTCATGTTTCTTTTTATTCTAAGCGAACGAAAAATTCGTTCGGAAAGTCAGTGATTTAAAAGAACACAACGTTAAGCGTAACTATTTCTGAGGTAGTTCATGAAATGCCACACACGTTCTAGTGTAGGTGTTAATTTCATACGTGCTGCACGAGTTTCTTGTACATAACAGTCTTATACACGTGCTGCAGGACCAAATTGCTCTTTGCACGGGTTTTTGTACTTTTAAGTCTTGTCCGAGCTGCACGAGATTTTGCACTTTTATTTCTCTCGCACTTTAATTTCATTACTATCAAAGCGTTTTGAACGCGGAATGACCTTCTGTTCATGGCTTGAGTTATCTCGAATATCTCAACACAGGGCATCGCGCACTGTCATATTATCTCCGTTCTTTGTTAATCTTATCCGTTGAATGTTTCATATTGTCAGATCTTAAATTGACATTCATATTTTTCTCCTTGGCCAGGTGTAGATTCTCAAGAAATCTATAAGATCAAAATATATCGGCTTTAATATATTGAGTCGTTTGCTATTTCTCATTTGACCTTTTATTTTCGTTTGAAGGAATACTATACATTGATCATAAACCAGGATAGAATCAGATATATTTTTATATGAATCATAAACCAGGATCGAATCAGATATATTTTTATATGAATGTAACGTACGTTCCTTTCCAAGTGACGTTTTGTATCAAAATCATTTTTAAATCTTTGATTGATACATAGAGGATATCTGTTCAAATATCAAAATTTGGACGTTCAGTGTCTTATCTAATATTAAAAAAATTCTTTTTAATGATATGACAATTATAAAGTATTAGGGTATTATGTCCCGTATGACTAATGTTTTTAATTTATTTTATTACCAATGTTTGCTACACATACTGAGACAAAGAAAACGTTACAAATGGTGTGTCAGATTTAACACTGGGAGGTGAGGTGAGGTGAGATGGGGTTTATCGCCGCTTTCAAGAGTATTTCACTTATATCGCGGCTGCTAGTATTATTGCAGGGAGAAAGCCCGCAACACTATTGTGGCTATGCATTGCGGTGAAACCTGCGAGCATCGGCTGGAACTAGCAACCATGGGTGTTACTGCACTGAAATTCAGTGTAGCATTGCACCCAAACCTGACTGCGTGTAGAACAGTTCTCTACTGCAGACAAAGTTGCCGAGCCCCTGGCGGGATTCGAACCACGGACCTCCTGATCCGAAGCCGAACGCGCTAACCACTGCGCTATCCCGCCCTAACACTGGGAACATGCATCTTTAATGATATTGCGAAATGGAAACGCTTTAAGTTTCAGATCTAATGATTTTTAGCTGGAAAATTACACTTTGCTAATAGGGTGAAGGTTGTCTAACTTTAAGCCACTGGTGCATGAAGATGTTTTGATAAGACAGTTTAGGCATTCTTCCATGTAGGCATTAGTGAATGCCACCACTGGTTAGGGTTAATAATGCCTACAAGGAAGAACGCCTACAGGGAACAATGTCTACACTGAATGTTGTGACAGCGACACGCCTGCCTGCACACAAGTGAACTGTTCCCAATAGTTTGGAATAATGCCTACAATAGAGAATTAACGAACAGATAGATAAGAAAATATAAGTGCACTCTACAAGCCGGGATGAAAAAATAAAACACTATATATAAACATTACTCCAAGGAGGGATAACATACAGCCATTTAAATACACAATACACAGTACAAGTCTACCTCAATCTGAAATTGTATTTGGTATAAGAGAATGTTTAAAACAAGCGGGCATCAGTGTTCAAGCAAATATACAAATTCTGGACATTGTTAGACTAGCTTCATTCAACCTTTCAATTTGGGAAAACTCGATAACAAACTAGTATTTAGTAAACTTCAATATTATGACACATTTGACACACGTAAGCCTCTTATTAACCGATGAAGAAATTCAGTAAAAGCTTCCCTTTGTTATCCTATTTGCGAATAGATTTGTAATAATTATACGTAAGCTTTGAACATAACGACCAAAAAAGACGAAAATAATAACCCAGAAGATATCTACCATCTTGGCCTGAATCTTTGTGTTACCTGAAGATAATTGGCTTGGGGATACCAAGCAAATTTTATGAAAAGGTGATTTATCATTTGGTAATCGTAGATTCAATAAACTTTTGTATGGCATAAATGTAAAGTATTAAATGTTATTATTATACATTATTAAGTATTAATGTGCTAAGCTTTGAACACAATATATTTGTACGTATTTGCATTAATAAGATTCCCCCTTACCCTGAATATTTTTTAAATTCCCTTTGTGTAAAAAATTGTGGACACCTTCTGTTTTCATTTGGTACACAAACGAATTGCTCTTTATGTCAAATTTAAGTTCAAAATTTAAATGGTTTCAATACTCCATTAGAATTCTTCCAAAAATGAATTTAAAAGATGAAAGATAATGCAGCTTTTGTGAGATACAGAAAGGAACCTTAAATAACCCTTTTTTGTCAGAAATGTATGGAATAAAATAAACGAATAAATAGAGACACTACTTAAGCAAACATAATATCTAAAAGAAACGATTGTTTCTAGAGTTGAGAACACGATAATCAAAACCGTGAAATACACTTTCTTCAAGACAAAACAAGCCTACCGAAACCAAACTTAAAGGGGCAGTAGCTAGTTTTTTGACAAATTTATATTTTCAATTTTTCACTGATAATTGTAAGTTAATGCTTGATGTAATACTTTGAAAGTGTGAAAAATCTCATTACACAAACCAATCATCCTTAAACAGAGAACAAATTAAAGGATTCACATAAAATCCATTGGCAGCCATTTTTGTGTGAACACCTTTAATTCATTTTTTGTAAGAAAAGGAATCGCATGGCTTAACCTTACATTACATATTTGATTTATTACTGCTTCGTTTACTTTTAATACATTGTCTTTCAATTGGAACCATTTATTTTCATTGCCCTGACATCACCTTATATTCCTCCTAAAACGTGCTACTGCCCCTTTAACATACATTTAAAACTACCTACAAAAAGCATACATTATTGACAAGTATAATGCCTACTTAACATGCAATTCCTCCAAATTCATAAAACTATGGTTTACCTGTAATTTAATATTTAATGACTAACAATATCGTTCTGTATATACCTTTGACTGCACGTTAATTGATAACTTTCACAGAACAGAATCGATTGTTCCTTTATTACGCCAGTATGAAGTTATTCGGCACCTCGGTTTATATTCGGTCATAATTTCGTCAATACCACATGATACGAGAGCCTTCGAAAATATCTGTTTGAAATGCTTTGTATTAAAGGGGCAGTAGCACGTTTTTTTATAATTTTATATTTAATTTTTTCACTGATAATTTAATGTTAATGCTTAATGTATTAAGTTGACAGTGTCAAAAATCTCATTACACAAGCCAATCTTCCATAGTCTGAGGACAAAGTATCAAGATTCACATAAAATCCATTGGCGGCCATTTTGTGTGAACAACTTTAATTCATTTTGTGTAAGAAAAAAGAATCGCACGGCTAAACTTTACGTTATATTTTTGAATTATTACTGCTCCATTTAGTTTAAATACATTGTTTTTCAATTGGAACCATTAATTTTCATTTTCTGACATCACCCTTTACTCCCCCTAAAAACGTGCTACTGCCCCTTTAAGAAACCATCCGTGTATACCATATGTTACATCTATACGTTGCTCACTATATTTATTTGTATTGATACACCAATTCATGTACAGTAACTATTGTAATCCACTTGTATTTGTAATCGTATTATAATCATCAATATCAAAATTCCTTAACCTGAAAAAGAACGATATCTGATGCTTCGAGAACCTTTCAAAATGACGGTGCCACCGGTTAATCAAGACATGTTAAGCATATTGAAGTCACTTGAGATAACACTGCTTGTCAAAATTCGATTGGATGTAGTAGTAATCTATGAAGAAAATGTTTAAAATCAAATTGTATTTTTTACAGTTTCGGGTATTATTCGGGTAAATCTTTTAATTGAAACATGTGATTTCCGTTAGTTTTTACGTTCATTCACGACCAAACACTTCTCATAAATTGTAGAAGGGCCTTTTAAAGTGTATTATCATTCGAGTTGACTGTTTGTTCAATTCACCAAGTTTCTAAATTAGAATGCATAATAAGTTTTAACGTTTTTACACTCTTTTAAAAGAAACAGGAAATATCGAGTGACGAGAAAATAGTGCTTGCGGCCATTTTTGTGTGAACATCCTTTCATCTATTTCAGGGTAATCGATTCACGTATTGAAATGGCTCATTGTACATGTTTAAGATCAGTTACGGCTCCTTCTGATTTAAAAAACTGTTTTTTAAACAAATTGATTACTTTGACTTCCGTTTTCGTGAGATATCTTTATTTACATTTAAAAAAAATGCCCCTTGCCCTTAAACGCACCAACTCAGGTCCTTAGTAGGCTTAGAGTACTACATCTCTAGAACTTGTTGCCGGAAGTCTGAGAACGTGCCAGGAATATCTTCAATATGGTCTGACCCTTCATTAAATCGTCTGATCTTGAAGGGCCAGTGGTCGCTGTTGGTTGGTGACATGCAACCAGCCAAATAATTCAAAATATTAATTGCTTGAAACAATATAAGACACATTGATTTGATTTCATAAGACTACATAAACATACTTCTGTCTTATTCCGTACCACATTTTGACAAAATAACGTTTCAATCGTCCATTCGCTTAGCTCCAAAACAATTGGGTCTTGAATCTGTTTAAGTTTACATTAGTCAAGTTGATCTGACACTGTCCATAAGAAACGGAGCTGGTGTAAAGTCATCACTCATACTGATATATCGGTAGTTTTGATTGTGGGACACATTGTTGACATCTTTGTGAAAGTTCTAGGAATTGAAATTCAAACTATCCTTATGTTATGTCTGATATCGTCTCGTTCAAAATGAAACAATTTGGTAATAAGGAATACTGACGTTTGAGAGTTGCCAATAGTGAATAAAACACAAAAGAGCCATTATCAAGCACAACGTGAGTGATCGCCATCAGAGTGGTCGTCCTCGCGTGCATTGTCACATTGTTCAGCAGCGAATAATCATGTGAAATTTTTACTATCTTAATTGAGGGGTTTGTGGATTTTTTTTATGACGCTTGCATTAAATAAAAACTTCATCACACATGTTATACACACATTTGCACGAGTTTCGTAAAAGTCATAAAGCACACTTCCGAGGGTAATAATTTCTTATCACCGATTCTATTGCATTTTATCATCTTAGATATATCCAAGAAAGAGGCAGCTTCCCTTGCGACGGGCGGCTACAGTGACGTCACGAACAATGGCGTTATGACGCCACAGGCGAAAAATACGGGATCTCGCGCTACAACAATCGTTGCTAGGCAAAAGTGGTATGTGCACTTGTGCTCGTATTGAAAATATGTCACTTCTTATTTTCAACCATATGGGTAAAAATTAATGTAGATACGTATTTAAGAAAATCAAGTGTTGAGGTAGGGTGGTGTCATACACAGTGTTCATAATACGCCGACACCATCAACTACCCCCTCACCTACCACCCCCTCCCCCTACCAACATCCAATACCCCTTACCCCCTCCCCCAATGCTCTCCCTTTGAACAAATACACAGTTTTAACACTTTTCTATAAAAACCTTTGAAAATTTAAATGACAAACAAAACATTGATTCCTTTCTGGCCATCAATTAATAAGACTGTTTTGACATGTTTTTAAAAAATCTAAAATCATTTCCAAACGACCAACTAATATCAATTTCAAACGATATTTTTTATGTATATTGATGAAATTTCGTTTTCTGAACAAGGAAGTTTAATACAATGCGATATGAATAATGGTATACATGTACAGGTGACATATCTATTTTTGAGTCGTTGACATCGTTAAAAGACTATTATTATGCAATGTGATATGTACTATTCCATACTACATACTACGATAAGTAAGAAAGAACCAAATATATTCATATTTCAAAAGCGACTGAAAAAGTCATTTGAAATAGGATTTGAATTGTAAAGTTAATAAACAAAGAAAAGGAAGTCGAGGTTTACATCTTACCTAAAACATAATTTAATTTTGTAACACAATCTTTTTCGTATATTTAGGTCAGGATGCGAATAAAAAAGTTGAAAGTCTAAAATCATCTGTGTTTTGTTGGGGTTTTGTTGGAGGGGGGGGGGGGGGTGGGCGAGAGGGGGGAAACATTACTTTATAACTATTAGATAGCTAAATGACTCATAAGTTTTCAAAGGAAATTGAGAACGATATTTACATAACATCTAAATATTACAACTGCTTAACTCCAGATAGTTACTCAACAAATGGATCACAACAGTAATACTGAACTTGTTATTATATCAAAATATATCTAACAATAACAACTGTTTTTCCTTTTTCTGGAAAATATGTGAGATAAGGTTTCATTAAATGTCAAGATTGATTAATGTTTAACAGTGATTTCGGATCGATTGGCAACCATGTTAATCTAAACTGCTGCAATCATTGTATGGCAGCGATGTTTCTTTTTTTCACATCATCTTAACGTCAATATTTCTTAGTATTTGTTGTAAAAATTCCGTCCCTGGACCTTATTGTACTTAGCCTATACATGAAGGATCGAAAAGCAGCTTTAGTTGAAATTTTAATAACTAGATTCAAGGTTTAGGAAAGGTTCATTTTGATTCTTTGTCACTTAGATGCTAAGACAGCCTTAATAAGTTCTTCGTTTCTCAAAAAAAAAAAATATAGCGATAAAAGATGATCATGATATGTTTTTCATTCACGAAATGATAAATGTTACAGGTATATGAAAGAAGTAAAAGGCAGCTTTAGTTGAAATTTTAATAACTAGATTTAAAGTGACACAGAGTATCTTTCTTAAAATTTTATTTAGTTTTGATAAGCTACAAAATATATAATATGCTGATTGAAGTTCATATCTCATCACTGGACTTGCAAATATATCCATTTATGCATACTATCTCTGAAATGCTTGATTTTATGAAAAAAATCAAGAAAACATCTCAAATACGTTTAATATTCGAAATTATGCCTCCAATTAATCTACCTATTAGTTACAATACCCACTAAACACTATCGAATCGAATATATCTTCCTGTCAGCTTATGACAAGGTTTCAAAATTACGTTTGGCGAATTTGCGCGCGCCACACGAGCCACATTGTCCGGTTTTCGATCAAAATCCCGACTTTGAATGGCCGTATTTTCGCTCTAATGTACTGATCGACCTTTAACTTGTTATTTTCAGTAACAGTTAGTGGTTCCCGATGTTATAACATCGATTTCAAAATTTGACATATGGGATCCTATCAACACACTCTGTGTCTCTTTAAGGTTTAGGAAAGGTTAAATTTGATTCTTTGTCACTTAGAAGCTAAACAGCCATTATAAGTTCTTCATTTCTACAACAACAAAAATATCGGGAAAAAAGATGATCATGATATGTTTTTCATTCATGAAATGATAAGTGTTATAGGTAGGCCTATATGAAAGAACTAAAAACTTCAAGAACATTGACCACTGTTCACAGAGACGACTCGGAACAATATATCAGGGATTGGCTTGACTTGTTGTCTCTAACCTACCAAAATCGATCTGGACCGAAGATCAGACAACTTAATGGCGACACAGACAAACTAGAGGGCATTCCTGGCACGTTCTCAGACTTCCGGAAACAAGCCCTGGGCTGGTCACATGTGTCTGATTGTAGTCGGTTTCTTTGCATTGATGCGTTGCGCTTGACGATAAGCGCAGCGTTACAAAGCTAAATACCCTGTTCCAGACTGATTTGGACTTGATTTTCATTAAAGTGTCGAAACAATAAAAACCTTTTCAGGAGAAAAATACGATTTGATATCCATCGTAAGAAGTTGACTTGTTCAACAGTCTCTTCTTTAGGCAAGTAAGTTGCTGAGCCCTTGTCGAGATTTAAATCCAAAACATCTCCATTCGAACAAAAAGCACTGCTCTGACACTTGACAGTCAGCAGCTAGGAGCTTGGTTGGTAGTTGGAAAGGTGACCCCGGGGACTGATTAATTTGTTTCTCCACACCTCTTTTTTTAATTGAACTGCAGTTTGATATGTCCCAATCTGGCTTAATTTCCTGTTAAACGCTTTTATAACGAAGAAGTCTTTTCCCTTTCTTCAGGAAACTCGAAGGAACATCCTCTTTAAAAAAAATAAAAAAATTGATGGCATTGGGAACTTAACATGATTGCATCTCCCATAGATATTTCAAAATATCTCAAAAGAATTTTATCTCATACAATCGATGGTTATTTGGAGAAATGGTGTTCTATCCTTACAATGCTGACCAACAATTAAGGAAATAACAACTCCCATTTAAAGAAACAGTCCTATCGATTTATTTTATGTGTAAACGATATTCAAGGGGACATTAAAATTGGAAGATATAACGTAAGAATTTCACGATTGTAACACAACAAATTTGAAACATGTAAATGAGAATGGCATATTTGTTAATTTATATTCGAGAACTTTATAAAAAAGAACACACACTTGGTGAGAATCAATATCAACATCAGAACCAGCGCTAGGAATTTGAAAAGCCTTGCTGCGGAATAACAAGGCGTTGTTTTAAGTCTTACCATATATAATTTGTTAATTTGTGGTTAATCTATCAATACATATAACTTATTTTGAAATCAAAAGTTAAATTGACCAATGTACAGCATAAAAACGATCACAAACCAGGCTCTTTAAGATGTGTTCTGGTATGATGTTGATGAACCCTGGCCCTGGTGACGAGCCGACACTCTACCAACTGTGCTACATCTCCGGTAAGTTATATAAAACATTTTATTATATGATCAGCAATGAAATACTGGGGTTTTTCAGTGACACAAAGTGTCTATCAGGCAACAGTGACGATATTTTATATTTTCAGGTGCCGGATCTACTTTCAGCCATGTGTACAAAAGGGGGTAACATTTCAGTTTTAAAGTCATTTTAATAAAATATTTCATTAAACAAATATTTAATAAATAGAATACTCAATGTAGTTTTCCAAATACTAGGTTTAGTACTCGTGACAAAGGTAACGTTGATATTTCACTTGCGTCACTCGTGAAATACCAACTTTACCCATGACACTCTTGATGAAAAAAAACCTGGTATTTGGAAAACAACATTAAGTATCCTCTATATCTTCCCAGTAACTCACGATCAGCCCACTTGAATCCTCCCTACGTGTGTAGCATCATTTAACAGTACGATAAATCCTACTCACTCATTTTTTTAATTCAAAACCATTTTGTCATGTTAGACATTTCGTATTAAAGTTTGAATTAATTGACAATTAAAATTTAAATCAAAAGTTTTACGAGATAAAATATGTCGTATAATTCTCGCTTAATGAGAATCAATTACTGTTATCAGAACACTAAAGTGACGTTTTCCATTATTACCAGCATATCAGCCTGTGTATGTCTGGTTTTCTTTGACAATAACTTGTTTGTCGGCGATTTGCAAAATCCGAAAACAAGAATAAATTTCTCTTGAGTACATTTGCCGCTAAGGATGAATTTCTGAAAGAAAATATCACATAATTATAACCGTTGCCATGGTTATCAGCTTATAACGTCATATAATTGGAGTATCTGGCTCAAATTATTCTCGAAATAATCTTTTTCCTAAGGAGAATAGAAATATTTAACAAAGCTTAGATTCACATTACAGACACCGACCAAAAAGAAGATTGTTTAAAAGAACAAAAATGGAAGAGCTATTTCTACTTAGGATCATCTAGTTTGTAACGTGTTCTGTATCATTGTATGTCTGTATAACGGTATCGGTGTCTTATTCTTAGTTTAACACGATATTTTTAAAAATAATGATATTTTATAATTGATATTTTACGTGCCGCCTTCTTTTTTTATTTGTTTCATTGTTGCTGAGAAAATACCTCAGTATAAAAATATATGCTTAAAGCAACTTATGCTGGTAAACAATTTGATTGAAACCTACCTCCACATTAACGTCACAATGCGAACTGTTAAACGAACCACCGCCCCCGAAAGAAACTTACCATGAAAATACGAAGGACAATACATCTTTGTATTCTCCACTTGAATGGAATTCTGTGAATATATACTAAGCAGGAAGAAAAACGAAAACGAAAACGAAAAAAACCCAAAACACAACGTCAGTACGATTTCCATAGTACAATCAAATCATCATAGACATTTTTGGTACACAGTCTGTTGAAAGATAAGCGAATAACTCATCACAATTTCAAGACTTCATGAAAAACTTAACAGTCAATACACAGTCTTTATTTCTGTATCTGGTGTGTCCGCCACGAGTGTCAATAACAGCACAGCGTCTGTGCATGGAATGTACCAGGCGATTGAAGAATGCCATCGGCAATTGGAACCATACTCTTGGAAACGCCCGACCCAATAAATCCGCTGTGTCTTTGGTATGACGTCATTCACACTTCCCGAATTTCATTCCAAAGATGTTCAATCGGGTTTAAGTCCTGACTATTGGCTGGCCAGGGCATGACCTTTATATCATTCTGTTGTAGAAAGTCCCGTGCTGCTCTGGCGGTGTGGGTACATTTGGTATGTTTAATGTTATGCATCTACACATTAAAAATACCAACCTGATGTTTTTTCGGCTGCTTAGTATATTTTAGACAAAGTCTTTTTAATAGACTTTTAAACATTTTAATTCATAACCGTATCACAAATTAGGGTTTGTCACAAGACACCTTAACGATGTTATTTACCACATATGGATTTGTCTTGAACAAGCTGCAGTGTCCTCGTATGAGGTTTTTACTTCAAGACACCAAAAATGTTCTTGTATGGGGCCAATTATCATAGCTGGGTTGTCATAAAACAATAATAGATTCCTTGTAATGTGTCACTAACACGAACCTGATCTGGGTTGTCACAAGATACCAAAATAGTATCTCTGTGATGTCAATATTATAGCTGGAATAGTCACAAGACACCAACAAAGTATTTGTGTGCAGGTGATGTCAATCACCATTATTGGTTGTGACAAGACGCCAATAGAGTCACTGCATGATGTCAATGATAAAAACCATATTGTCACAAGATTCCAAATTAGTCCTTGTATGATGTCAATTAACATAACTTGGTTGCGGGGGAAACCATGAACGTTCTTGTATGATGTCATTTACCATATTTGCGTTATCAAAAGATATACCAAAGGGTCACTGTTTGATGTCATCTTCCGTATCATTGGTCGTCACAGGACACCAAAATAATCTTTGTGTGATTTCAACTACCATATCATCGGTCGTCACAGGATACCAATATAATCTCTGTTTGATGTCATCTACCATATCATTGGTCGCCACAAGACACCAATGTAATCATTGTTTAATGTCATCTACCATATCATTGGTTGTCACAAGATACCAATTTAATATCTGAGTGATGTCAAATACTATATCAGGGGTCGTCACAAGACACCAATATAATTTCTGTGTGATGTCAACTTCCATATCACGGGTTGTCACAAGATACCAATATAATCTCTACGTGATGTCAATACTATATCTGGAATAATACACAAGCCACCAACAAAGTCATTGTGTGCTCGTGATGTCAATCACCAGATCTCGGCTGTGACAAGACGCCAAAAGAGTCACTGTATGATACCAATAATCATTACCATATTGTCACAAGATTCTTTGTATGATGTCATTTACCATATCTGCGTTATCAAAAGATATACCAAAGGGTCACTGTTTGATGTCATCTTCCATATCATTGGTCGTCACAGGATACCAAAATAATCTCTGTGTGATGTCAACTACCATATCATGTGTTGTCGCCAGATACCAATATCATCTCTGTGTGATGTCAATAATCACACCAGCATCTGTCACGAGGCCCAGATACAATCTTTGTAAAATGTCAATCACCATATTGCATTACAAGACACCTTTAGAATCCTTGTATGATGTCATGTACGAAAACCGGGTTGTCACAACACGCCAATAGAGTCCTTCATGGTCTAGGTTACCATATCTGGGCCACAATACACTCATTTTTGTAATAAACATTCAAAAGATGTATAAATATAAGCAAAGTGAAGTAATTATTTCACCGTGATCTCTTCCTTAACCTTTTGCAGATCTTGACACAAATCGAGTAAATTCATACACGCACTGACTGGAACTGAAAACATGAATTTCATAGTGATACATACATCGTCCTATTAATGCATATAGTCATAACCTTGAACTAATGACCTTTGACCTTCATTTTTGAAATCCTCTCTTTCCATGTATCTGGCTATGAAACCGAAATTGGGAACCAGAAAGAGAAAAGTTTTCATAAAAATTCCAATGTTCAGCCTACCTGAATGTTTAGTGGCCTATTTATGGCAATTTCATTATTCGACCTTGACCTTAAAAAATACCCAAGAAATGACAGAGTCCCTGCTGCTATACGTGACAACTCAATTTCTCCTTTGAAGTCTCCAAAAGGTCGCCTCTCCAGCTGCGTTTCATCAAGTCTTATTGATTCCAAGCAGCTGCAGATATCACATTGTTTTCAACGTCAGAAATATGGACATGTTTTTGGCATTGATTTATTACAACTTTCTGAAATGTAATTATTGAATCAAAAATAGAATATTCTGTTCCAATATTTCATAACTAGTCACAACATGATCCACATGTATTTCTAATTTCTATTCTACATGCCAATATTTCCAAGTGGGCGTCTGGACTTTTTCTCCGATACATAATTACATTTGTACGTTTGTCAGAAAAATATAGATGTTCTTTTGGTGATGTCTATTAGAGGGAATATGAATCATATTACGATTCGTCTTATATTAAGATTGTGTAAACATGTTTTTGTGGCAAATAGTATACATTTAAAAACTTTGATTTTCTGCCTCCTCGTTGACAATTACTAAATTGTAAATCTTGTAAGGAAACCTTTCAATTCCACATGATAAGTGCAAGAAGATAATTTTGCACTTGGATTTGGCCTGAAAAGCACGATTTTCTCGTTTTACGCGCACAGCACATTAGAACTTACGTCTTAAAGGGGCAGTAGCAAGTTTTTTGGAAAATTTTATATTTAAAATTTTCACTGATAATTGAAAGTTATTGCTAAATGTATTATTTTCATAGAGTCAAAAATCTCATTACATAATCAGAGAACAAATTCTAATGATTCACATGAAGTGCATTGGCGTCAATTTTTGTGTGAACACCTTTACTTCATTTTGGGTAAGAAAAAGGAATCACATGGCTGAACTTTACATTAAATTTTTGATTTATTACTGCTTCATTAAGTTTACATTGTCTTTTAATTGGAGCCATTTATATTCATTTTCCTGACATCACCTTATATTTATATTCTCCCTAAAACGTGCTACTTCCCCTTTAAGTGACATAACTCGATAAAAGTTACAATAACTCATTTTTCGTGGTAAATAACTGTCATTGCCATTTCAAAAGTAGATGTAATGAACAATAAGAATAATATTGTTGACATGCACTATTTTAATCGTATGAAAACGACGTTTCGACATAAATTGCTAGCCGAATGGTCAACAATAATTTAATTCTTTAAGTTCTTTCAGATATATTGAGTATTAACATGCTTTAATTGCATCTCTCACCAGTATCGTTATAATTATGATAATGGTTTATTTTCTGACTTGAAGTCGCAAAAATGGAATTGCCTTCTTCATTGCAAGTTAATGAAAGTCTTGATGCATCTTTTGTAATATTTATCGATGTTAGCGCTTTATAACTATATATTTACCACGCCATGTTAGTGCATTACGGTTCAACACTGATTTAACACTTGCACTGCATGTTAAACGAACTGTTATTTCGTCTCTTGCCATTATAAAACTCTTGAGCTTGTCACATCAAAATCAGAAACCGCTTTAATGGATCTTTTACGGCGCCTATTATATATTTTATGGGCGGTTCATTCAATAATGTCTCCTTCAAACGTTAATGCCGTGAGGAAGGGTTTCTTTTCTCACAATTAGAACGTTTTATGACTATGTGCGTTTATATTTTCGTCGTACATGAACGTTTCAGGGACAACTATCATGGCATTGTACATAATTGAAGTCATGGAATTATTTATATATGCATATAATCTAGGTGTACACTCAGGGTGATTGAGTTTATGGTAAGAAAATTGATTATCTGTGACGCCAAAAATCAGGTTTCTTATATATAAATATTATTACCCGAAGAATTGTGTTAAATGACTTTTACGAAACGAGTGTGATTTTTTGTATTAACCTAGCGAGAGCGAGGGTTTTACACAAATCTGCACGAGTTTTGTAAAAAGTCATAGGACACCCCTCCGAGGGTAATGATTTTTTTATTACAAATTCAATTCCGTTTAACAAACATACAAATATCCAAGAAACGGGCCGCTTCCCTTGCGACGGCCGGCGACAGTGACGTCACGAACAATGGTTTCATGACGTCACAGGCAAGAATTAAAAGAACTCGCGCTACAACTATCTTTGCTAAACAAAAGTGATAAGTGCACATGTTCTCATAATGAATGCGACGACGGCGAATTACATGCAAATAGGCAGACTGATGTGGGGTAAATTTTTATGATTTTTTCAACTAAAAATTTCGGTTATAATATAAAGTAAGAATGCCGAAACAATTCAATACTTTGCCTACGAAAGTTAAGTCTGAAGTTGTTGAGCTCGGAGAATATTACACGTTGACAATATGCATAAATGAGGAAATTAATGGATAGACGGTTAAAATAAATGAATAAACAAGTGTTTGCAACTAACGTGGCAATGTCCCCCGCCGTTGAAGTATTTCCAAATAATTGTCACATTAAGCAAATGTATTATTCCCATTGACATTGAGTGCAAAGGTTCAAGGGATATGGCTTTAACAAGAGTGATGACCTTGAAAATAAAGTCAAGGTCATCAAAACGGACTGGTGTCTGATGTAAGCTGTGACCAAATTTGAAGACATTTGGTGCAGCAGTTCTAGAGATATTGCTTGAACAAGAATGTCAAAAGTGGCCAAAGTGCCATGGTGACCTTGGAGTTAAGGTCAAGGTCACCAAAACTGAGTGGTGTCTGCATAACCTCCCTTTGTAGGCTGTGACCACATTTAAATTTTCACGACATTAGGTGCAGAGTTTCTTAAGACATAAGGTGTTTCAAAAGTGTATAAAGTGAAGTGGTAACCTTGAAAATTAAGGTCAAGGTCACCCAAAGTGACTGGTGTCTGCGTAATCCCCCAACGTAAGTTGTGCCCAAATATGAAGACTTTTTGTGAAAAGGTTCGCCTTAACAACAGTTTCAAAATCGGTCAAAGTGCCGTGGTGACCTTGATATAAAGTCAAGGTCAACAAACATGCCTGGTGTCTGCGTAATCTCCTAATGTAGGCTGTGACCAAATTTGATGACATTTGGTCCAATGGTTCATTAGATATCGTGTTAACAAGAGTTACAATAGTGGCCTAAGTGCCGTGGTGACCTTGAAAATAAGATCAAGGTCACCCAAAGTGACTGGTGCCTGTGTAATCCCCCAATGTAGGCTGTGACCAAATTTGAAGACATTTGGTCCAACGGTTCAATAGATATCGCGTTAACAAGAATCCGGACGTACGTACGTACGGACGTACGGACAGACGCCGCTGAATTCATAGTCCCCCGTTCCGCGTCGCGGGGGACAACAAGCAACACGTTGTGTTCTTATTGTGGCTAATATTTTGTATTTCATATAGTTATACATATCCGTTAAATGAAATATACCATTCATCTACAGTGGTTAAACCAGGGACATTGTATAACACTGTATATAGGGTCTCTTGATAAATAAACAAATGGAAAACAAATAAATCTCCTTCTCCGTTAGATAATACGACCCATACAAACACTTTATTCCGAAAGATTTTGAAATTAATAAAGACAAAAATTATCCCGAAGTAATAATGCATATATGTCTAGGAAAAAAACTTTGGCAAGTACGTTATTCGTTCTTCTTCTGTAACTTTTCCGAATGCATAATTGATCGACGATTATCGTTACCTCGAAACTTGTCCGCCATCTTTGATTTGGTCTTGAAGAGATAAAACCGTTAGGGCGGATTTATCGTGTTCACAAGTTACAAATCTGGCATCTTAATGAAGAATTTCACCGAAAACAGGCCATAAAGCTCTACAATGACTGACTTCAAACAATGTGTGGCCCTAAGGTTACGTTATTATGTTTTCAACTGGAGATTTATATTCTCAACTGAATTCGTTTGATGTGGTAAAAACGGAACTGCCACAGACGAAATGTCTTTCTTGTGAATTGTGAAACGATATACACCTGTTGATGAACGTGATTTAAATGAGTCTTTGAAGTTTGGCAATTTTTGTTTGTGATGTACTTATTTGTTAAGTAAGAGAGTACGGAGTAAGATGAGCCCCTGGATTGGTTGATCCACCAGGCATTTAAAAAGATAGATGAAATATATGACCACAATGCACCATATTCGGACGTTAATGTTATGTGACTCCCTTTGATGTCACCGGTGAAGTTGCTTTAAGAAAAGTTTCAGAGAGAGAAACAAAAGAGTCAAAATCTTTATGTATAGGTTAATGTCCGAGTAACTCTCCATTCCTAAAAAATAATGGAGCCGAGGGCCCCAGGGCCCGAGGCTCATTATCTTTTAGAAATGGAGAGTTACTAGGATATCAACCGACTTAAATTACACTCAACTTAATGCCTTTTCAAAAACATAACTTGAAATATTTAAAAAATTGAAATTTGAAGTGAAAACATACAACGCTCCATTACTGAAAAATAATGGAGCGAGAGAACAATATGATGACGTCACAAGTGTAATTTAACAACAGTAACTCCTTCAAAAGCAGGTTCGTTGTTACGACATATTATGTACAGTCTGCATACGTATTTCTTATTTTATTTGGAGAAGCTATGTCACTAAGTATTATCAGAAAGACCCTTAGCTGATGGGTGTTCTTAATTAAAACTGTGATGACCATGTGACTCCTAATTATATTACTATAGTCACATGAAGTGAAGTACCTAAGAGGGCTGAAATTGTATGTGCCGACTCCTCAGCTAATGGGGGGAGTGGGGGGGGGGGGGGGGGGGTATTATTTAAAGGTTTGACGACCTTGGGATCCCCGATAACCGCTACAGGGACCAGGCACCATACTTTAAAAATATAAGATTATTTGATCCTGTGGTCCTTCTTCAGGTGAACTTGTGTCCATTTGTATGATATGCATGATAGCTTTTCACATATTAAACATTTCGAGAAATAAACGGTGTTACAAAATATCATAGTTCTTATGTTTCTGTTTAATTGAGAGGACATAAGCCAAATGTTCATCACATGGACTCGATCAACTTACGCAAACGATGTGGAACCATTAAGAATTTTTCAAAAAACTGTTAAAATAATAATACGCACACAATCATAATTTTATATAGTCATGTGGAGCATGCTTTGTTTCATAGTTATATTCGGACACTTATCCAAAATGGCGGCCGTGTTTACATTCGACTCGGAACTTTGGCGGTAGATTACGGGGGAAATATTTAAGACTTACCTCTAATATTTTGTCAAATGACCTTTCATCGACAGGACTAATTCTCGGACTCTCCCTGGAATGCTTGTATACAAGCTTTGGACATATTCTACAGAGAGATTTTGCAAGACACGGTGAATTTCTTCGAAAAGTTCATCAGCGGTATCAATTAACACAATTTAAGAATTATACAGCTGTAATAAAATGTGGCTCAAAACCCAACATTCCCCTTCAGAAAAAAACCCGACATCCATCTAAAGTTAAAAAACGGATACAATATAGTGCAAAACTATTTTTGACACAGTTTCAGGCAGAATATGTCAGAGTGACATGCATGTCTTCTCACTTCAAAAACCGTGACTATATATCTACTTGCAGTATTGATTAGAAAAGTGCTCGACAGTCTTCCTTTCGTCGTATCCCCTTAAGCTCCACAATCTCCCAAACCCTTTTGGTTTAATCAATGTCTATCTCCGCCAGAGTTGAAATCACGTCGACAAAGAATTTGAACAGGAATACATCTTCAGTTGACATTACTTCATATTGAAGTAGCATGATGTATGTATAACCTTTTTATACGTTTTATAAAAAAAACCCATCTTCAGGTGACATAACTTCATATTGAAGTAGCATGGTGTATGTATTACGTACTAGTACTTTTTATTAAAAAATCACCTTTAGGTGACATTACTTCATATTGAAGTAGCATGGTGTATGTATTACGTACTAGTACTTTTTATTAAAAAATCACCTTTAGGTGACATTACTTCATATTGAAGTAGCATGGTGTATGTATTACGTACTAGTACTTTTTATTAAAAAAAAACATCTCTATGTGACATTACTTAATATTGAAGAAGCATGATGTATGTATTACCTAATAGTGCGTTTTATTTAAAAAAAACCCATCTTCAGGTGACATTACTTCATATTGAAGAAGCATGATGTGTGTATTACCTAATAGTACGTTTATCAGAAAAAAACACTTTAGGTGACATTACTTCATATAGATGTAGTATGGTGTATGTATTACCTAATAGTTCGTTTATTTTTGTCCTTGACAAGTCAGATTGGACAGCACAATTTAATATACGCTACCGCGGGAAAAAATAAAAATGTTGACCTTAAAGGCTTTACATTTTCATGCAATACTATTTTTACGGTTTTGTTAAAAATATTCTTTATGGATAGAATTTGTTCAAAATTAAAATCAAACTGTTCATTGACATAGCGGACATATTCTAAAAGAAAATTTATGTGGCAATATGGTTGCACATTTACAACGTTTGGACATGGAATTAAAATATTATTTTTCACCCTGCTTGTATTAAGCTAAAGATATTTTAAACAAAACATTAACCAGACACCAATATTTTATTTAAAAAAAAACTGCAAAAAATTGACAATAATCATAAACGTCACATATCAATGAGATATCAAATATGATAAGCCCAGTAGTTTATCATGGTTATACAAATTCAATATGTTTTGAAAGAAAAAAAACCCCATCATGATTACTACCGGAATGTGATGTGTTTCTTTTGAATGTGTGTAAATCTGACCCGTTCTCTTAAATATATTCAACTAACATGTAATAGATTATATTCCTTATAGAACACAAATTATAATCTTGGAATTTAAATGTATTTAAATTCAGAAAGGTTTTTTTTTTTATGAATATGAGCAAACTTTTTCTTGTTAATTGAATCATTCCATTGAATGATCCATTTCAATTCATATCACGGCAACTCTTGTTGCATCGACATTGCCAATGAATACTTAATGAGAATCAACACTTCGCCCCCGCACTTGCCAATGTTATGATTGATCTTCATTCATTGCTTCAAGTGGTCAGAAGACGAGAAGATTATATTGAGTATATCAACGTAATGAATTACTAATGATTGCGAGAAACTTGTGATGAACCGTATTCTTCTGTCTGTCGGTCTACTTTTCTGTCCCTGTCTATCTACCTTTCTGTGGCTGTCTGTCTGTTTACTTTTCTGTCGCTGTCTGTCTGTCTGTCTAATATTCTGTCGCTGTCCGGCTGTCTGTCTACTTTTCTGTCGCTGTCTGTTTGTCTACTTTTCTGTCGCTGTCTGTTTGTCTGTTTGTCTACTTTTCTGTCGCTGTCTGTTTGTCTACTTTTCTGCCGCTGTCTGTCTGTCTGTCTGTCTACTTTTCTGTCGCTGTCTGTTTGTCTGTTTGTCTACTTTTCTGTCGCTGTCTGTTTGTATACTTTTCTGTCGCTGTCTGTCTACTTTTCTGTCGCTGTCTGTCTACTTTTCTGTCCCTGTCCGTCTGCCTGTCTACTTTTCTGTCAATGTGTGGCTGTCTGTACTTGTCTCCCCATATTATCTGTCTGTTCGTCTTTCTGTTTTCTGCATTTTTCTGTCTTCTTTTCTATCGCTGTATGTCTGTCTGTCTGTCTGTATTTATCTGTCTACTTTTCTGTCACTGTACGTGTGCCTGTTTTGTCTTCCCATTATCTGTCAGTCTGTATTGATGAGTCTGCCTTTCAGTCACTGTTTGTTTCTCAGTATTTATCCCTTTCTATCTGTCTGTGCCTCTCTATTTCTCTCTTTTTATCTTTCTATGTTTGTGACACTGTTCCCCTGTCTCTGTCTGTCTATATTTGTCTCTCACCGTCAGCCTAACTGTCTTGCTATGGGTGCCATAGCGTCTCTGTGGCTATCTGTCTGTCTGTCTATTTGTCCATCCGTCTTTTTCTCTTCGTGTCACTATCTTTCTCTCACTTTCTTTCTCTGTCTGTAACCTGCGTTCGTCTCAATCTCTGTCTTTCTAGAACATTAATTTGTGGCAGAGTGTAACACTTGCTAACCCCAAACATTTGTTTATCAACTACTTTGGTGGGTGTACTTAAATTACCTTGGTGTACTTAAGTTACTTTGTTCTTCCCCTTCACTCAAACGAAATCTACTGATTCTCTGTTTCTTTAAACAAAGAACAAATGATTGTTTGAATGATATTTTCTTTCCCTCCAGGGAGAAATAAAATCTTCCTCAGTCAAAAACTTGTTTTATCTGCAACTTTTCTTTCAAGATAGTAATTCCCTCCGGAAATCAAAATTGGGAAATGACGTCATTTGTCTTTGGTAACACCATTGCACTGTCTCATGTTAAAAGAAGGTTCGTGTCTTAAGGCTATCAGTTAATCCGCTTAAGTCTTATTATAGTAGTCAAAATAGTAGAATAAGGGTCACTGACCTACACCTCTTAACAAATTTTAAACCAAGCTAGTGGTCGACCCATCTACTTTTTATATAAAATACGTTTTTGAATATATTTATATTGATGTAAGAAAATTTGGAATTTGACACATTTTAACATTCACATTTTTTATACCCCCGCCTTACAGCGTAAGCGGGGGTATATAGCGTTCATTCTTTCCGTCCGTCCGTCTGTCCGTCTGTCCGTCTGTCCGTCTGTCCGTCTGTCCGTCTGTCCGTCCGTCCGTCCCAAAACTTTGTGCGGAGCAGATCTCCAAAACTATGCATGCTAACCTCATCAAACTTCATACACATGTCAACCATGATCCCTAGTTGTGCCTTTTGAGGGTTAGAACTATTTCTGAATTTTCATTTTTGCGGTTTCCATGGAAACGTGACTAAAAAGTGACTCTTTGAGGAAGTCGTTTTGTGCGGAGCATATCTCCAAAACTATGCATGCTAGCTTCATCAAACTTCATACAGATGTCAACCATGATCCCTAGTTGTGCCTTTTGAGGGTTAGAACTATTTCTGAATTTTCATTTTTGCGGTTTCCATGGAAACATGACTAAAAAGTGACTCTTTGAGGAAGTCGTTTTGTGCGGAGCATATCTCCAAAACTATGCATGCTAGCTTCATCAAACTTCATACACATGTTAACCATGATTCCTAGTTGTGCCTTTTGAGGAGAAGAACTATTTCTGTATTTTCATTTTTGCGGTTTCCATGGAAACGTGACTAAAAAGTGACTCTTTGAGGAAGTTGTTTTGTGCGGAGCATATCTCCAAAACTATGCGTGCTAGCTTCATCAAACTTCATACAGATGTCAACCATGATCCCTAGTTGTGCCTTTTGAGGGTTAGACCATCACATTCTTTTAATTTTTGGCAGTTTCCATGGAAACATGACTGTGACTCTATGACCAAGTTCTTTGTCCGGAGCATATCTCCCAAATTATTCATGCTAGCTTCACCAAACTTCATACACTTATCAATCATGATCCCTAGTTGTGCCTTTTAAGGGTTAGACCAACAAATATTTTTATTTTTTGTGGTTTCCATGGAAACATGACTAAAACAGTGACTCTTTGACCAAGTCTTTTGTCCGGAGCATATCTCCCAAACTATTCATGCTAGCTTCACCAAACTTCATACAATTATCAACCATGATCCCCAGATGTGCCATTTGAGAATTAGACCATCACATTTTTTAAATTTTTGGAAACATGACTAAAACAGTGATTCTATGATAAATTACTTTGTCCTGAACATATTTCATGAAATATACATCTCAGCTTCACCAAATTTGCTACATATGTCAATCATGATTGCTGGATATGCCTTGTGAGAGTTAAACGATATATATGGATTTTCTTCTCTGTGGTTTCTTTGGAAAACATAACTTACAAAGTGACTCAACAAAAATAATTTTGTCCTCAGTGCATCTTGTAGAATATTCATGATAACTACCTCAAATTTGAAACAAAGATCAACCATTATCTCTAGATGTACCCTTTTATATTGTAAAACCTATTAATGAATTCGGTATTTTGGTTTCAGTTGAAAGAAGACTTACACAATGACTTACTGTATACTCAACTATCATACTTTAACCAATATCATCAGTTTTACTATTTGAAATTCTTTGAACAAAGTGGGGAGCGGGGGTATGTGAGCTTTGCTCGCTTCTTCACTTGTTGACAAACGTTTTCAGCCATTTTGTATCTTAAGGTTAGTGTCAGGAATGCCAGTTCTAGTGATTGAGAGTAGTGTGGAATTTTTGATATCGTTGTGCAGAAATATGTTTCAAAACTTTGTAACCTTATCAAATTTAAAAAAAGAACCAAAGATAATAAATAAAATCTCAAATGATGTCAGTGTCTATGCCTTTAAAAAGTGAGTTTAAAAATCCAATTATATTTGTGTCAAAATTTAACAAAATCAAAACGATCATTTTACTATCGTTTGTAGAATCCCAAATTATTAATTTTTAGTGACTGTGTGTAATACAAATATCAATGCCCATTATTCATTTATCGCATTTATACACTTATAGAATATAAATGGCAAAAGATGAATGTCGATGAACAGATGACTCAGCTAACTGACAAGGAGGTGTAAACTGTGTCACTTCATTAGTGCTTTGACCTAGTAATTCACTGGATCGCATATCATTGATGGTCTTAACTCTTAAAGGCTCTACTAATTGACAGAATACATCGATTGGTTACAGATTTCCCTTGAGGCCTATCAGAACCTGATTCAGGGCTGCCTGGTGTCCAAAACTGATGTTACTTGGACACTAATCCAACTAGGTAACGGAATTCGTTACTTATCAAATAGATAAAAGAGGTTCGTGGTATTCCCAATTAGGCAGTTATAACAGAGCTGAAACTTTTAATTTTAAAATGTTAAAAGTAATAATGTGGTAATTGAACTGTTTCGAGATTTTTTTTGAAACACGATATGATAAGGATACAGACAGGTTATTTAAGGTACTGCAATATTTCTCCTACTGACATATATATCAAATATAATTATATCTGTAGGAATTCATATATATTTTGATCTACTTTAGAAACAATTTAAAATCATTTCCGTTATGTTCCCGAAGATGTATTAAGAAAGAAACGCTTTTATGAGAAAAACAGGTGACTATTATAGATTTGGGAATAAGGCCATATCTCAATATCATATTTCCTGCTACTGCTATCATTGACGAAACAATTATAACATCTCATATGGCAATCATGTCAAATAATATAATCACAATAACATGTTACTGTAAACATGATCAATATGACATATATCATTTTCGATAACACGTACTTCATGTCATTACTTACATAACCATCAAGATATTTCAGCACCAATCCAGCGTCAACCAATACTGATATTGATGGAGTTCTGAGTGGTAGACAGTTCTGACACATGTACTGACAGACTCATTATAGTAAAGATCTTTCTGACTTCCTGAATCGATCAAGATCTGACATTTTACGTAAGAACTTACTCACTGAGGAGAGGAATTTGTTTCTATGAGGGTTTATAATATATGATATGATTACAATACAGATTATACGTGTTTATCTTATTTCAGGTCCTGATGTTATTAAAGTAAGTTTCATTTCTTTCATACCGACACAACATCAAACATTATGTGTCACTATAAGCATAACCAGCACAATATAACGAACTTAACGTTACCATCATGTAATTAAGAATATATCATAATCATCATAGCGTCAACATCATCAATCCATCGTCAACCAAATACTGATATTGATGGCAATAAGATCCGCTAAGAGTGTGGACACAAACTTGAAGTAGACAGAAGTGACACATGTACTGACATACTCATTAGAATGAATTGCTTCCTGACTTCATGAATCGATCAAGTTTCATAGTCATCATGACATCCCATCATCAACCGATACTTATATTGATGAAGATAAATCCGCTAAGAGCGTGGACACAAAGTTGGTGAAGTAGACAGCAGTGACACATGTACTGACAGACTCATTATAGTGAAGTGCTTCCTGACTTCATGAGTCGAGAGCTGACACCACGTTACAGACGTTAGTACTTGATCAGTGTGGAGTAGGGATTGGTTTCTGATAAAGAGTTCTGGAGGTTACAATATAGTTCCATAGTACATGAGTGTTTTATCTACATCCTACCCGAAATGAAGAAGTTTTAATGTTTGCTAATCTTTCCAGATATCAGGAGGTCGCAGTTAAGCTTGATTGTGATTATGTTTCCAAAACGCCTATTTAAAAAATGTGGCATTATTTTCTTACTCTCAGCAAGCACTTAGATTATTACATAGATTTTACTAATTACAACCAACCATCTTTATTTTTGTACAAAATTTGAAGGAAACAGTACTGAGTAAAAGTATTTATATGCCATAGTTTACACCTTCTTGAAGAAGCCAACTGAACCCTCGGTAAAACCTTAACCAATGAAGCATTACAAGCGAACACATCTTAGCATCTCTAAATGTTATGGGACAGTAAAGAAAAGCTGCCAGTGAAAGAAAATGGTTTATATGTTTAAATGGAGAAGATGCTTTAGAAAGTTAATCAGTCAGTAAGAAGAAACTACTGATATGCGGTAAACATTTTATATCAAAGAGTACAAAAGTAAACTTGATAGGTGAAATTCACTTTAATGAGAGATTTAGTTTCAGCAACTTTGAACATAAGGCTATTAATCATGGAACTTTTTCAACAGTTGCGCCACTTGATTAAGCCAAATATAATGTCAAATTAAAACTGAAACGCCACAAATAATTCATGATCCTTCTTCTGAGGAATTGTTGAATACTTTAGTTAAACATATGAATCGTTGAGGCATCCTTGTAGACTGATTATGATCATACGATTAGTTCAACATTAACGTCGATGTTTGGTTATCAAAATACACTACATCATCAGTGTTTCGGACTTCCTCCCTAGTAGTCAACAGACTCAAGCAATTAATGAGAAGTGTCTACTGAAAGGAAAAACTTGACAGGAATGAAAGCTTTTTGAAACAGGGGGGGGGGGGGGGGTGTTTCAGGGGGTCCGGACCCACCCCTTTTGAAAATCAGTTATAGGTTCAAGTCAATAAAATAAAAAAAATGCAGAACAGTGGCGGATCAAAGGGGTTCAGGGGGCCCCTCCCGTAAGGGGCTTTTTAAAATCACAAACTATATATTACAACTAAAGGTCGTTGTGTTTGAAAGACTAATATTTTCTGTCGTTCTTTACTTTTGAAAACAAATCATCGTTAATTTCTGCTTTTTGATTCACCCTTTGCCGAATAAAACGGTAACATGCGGCTATTGTTATTAATTTAATTGATGCCATAAAATTCGAATTTGAATAAAATTGATGATACCATTATTGTTCATTTCTGCTGCTATTTTTATGCATTAAAAAAATAACGCATAAAATCATGATGTATATTTGTATTTATTATCATACGGGGGTAGTGTCAAGTGATACCATTTGAGTCATGAACTTAGTGTAAGATTCTCAGATGATGACAGGATTGGATCAGCACTCTTTTGTCTTGTACCTGAAAATGTCAAATCAATTCAGGATGTGGACAATTATGTGGAGAGGCTTCTATATTGGGAGATTTATTTGCCTACATTACTTTCCTTGAAAAGTGAAGTCAGGGCATGGATGGGCATATCTAGGATATGTAGATGTGGAATTGTATCCAAATATTCACAAACTACTAGAAATTGCGTGCACCTTGCCTGTCGGGAGCACTGAAGCAGAAAGATCGTTTTCTGCTCTTCGGAGGATCAAGACTTACAGACAGACAGACAGACAATTGTTTATTTAAGTCTCACTTCTGTACAGCAAAATAATAAATACATATTGGCATAAAACACGAATAAGAGTACAGAACCACTCAATATGAGTTATGAGAGACTATCATATATACAAATCGTAGAAATTACATGAGCTTAAAAACATAAAAAGAGTAATATTTTAGGAAAATAGAAGGCGTTTCCTTCTTTGTAATATTAAAAAGCAGGTTTTGGCAAAATAGTAAAACATATCAGCACTTTGAAATAACAGCATTTTTTCAAAATCTGTTAGAATATAAACATTAGCAACATGGGAAGATATATATATGTAAAAAGTTTTTCTCTAAGGTCGGTATACATATTACAGTGAAACAGTACATGAAATTCGTCCTCGACACAGTCTGTATAATTAAAACATTTACATGTACCTCCGAAACAAAATGGGAGAGGATAGACTTGCTGGGCTAGCCTTGATGAACCTACACCCAAATTTCGTTGATATTGAAGAGGTTAGAGAACTCTTTATTAAGAAGAACCACAGACGTATGTTTTCTGCCTTCCTGTGAATGTCAAGACTCAATGCTGTTAGAGTTAGTTGTGTTGAGTCAGTGAAGTGTACCAAAACTGATTAAAACTGGGAGTAAAATTTTGACTGCCAATATGTTTGACTCTCACAAGTAAAGAACTTATTTGTGACACTGACACGTGTACTTGCCAACAACATAACATAACATTCCCCCCCCCCCCCCGTTGACAATTTTCAAAATCCGACCCCCCCTTTATAAAATCCTGAATACGCCCCTGTTTAGTCATATAAATGACCCAGTTTATGACACATATTTCACATTCAGAATTGGACCCGGTTGGTAATATGACCCAGACTTAAAGTGCAATGACCCAAGTTATCAATTTCTAACACTTCTCCTGGAATGCATCTTCCTACGCAGAGCCTAAAAGGCCAGTTTCCAAACTGTCAGTTTTATCCCTTGCTGCATGGCCTTGAGTTTTCTGTGCTTGCTCTCTAGTCTGTAGGGGCACTATAGCAGCACAGAAAAGTAGAGTCTCTGCAGCAAGGCATAAAATGACAGTTTGGAAACTGGCCTTTTAGGCTCTGCGTAGGAAGATGCCTGGAATGATGTAGGTCCAGACGCTGCCCCCTTCTCCAGGATAAATTCACTGAATAAACACCGCTGTCATTAAGGTACCATGAGCGGCAATACACTGGATTCTATCTCAAACCATTGATTAGGTAACACTTTAAAGGGGCAGTAGCACGTTTTTGGATAATTTTATATTTCAAAATTTTCACTTATAATTAAATGTTAATGCTTTATGTATTATTTTGATAGTGTCATAAATCTCATTACAAAAGCCAATCAGCCATAGTCAGAGGACGAAGTATGAAGATTCACATAAAATCCATTGGCAAACCATTTTTGTGTGAACACCTTTAATTATTATCTGTAAGAAAAAGGAATCGAATGGCTAAACTTTACATTCTATATTTGAATTATTACTGCTCCATTTAGTTCAAATACATTGTCTTTCAATTGGAACCATTAATTTTCATTTTCCTGACATCATCATATTTCCCCCCTAAAAACGTGTTACTGCCCCTTTAACATGATTTCAATTATGTCTCCTAGGTCTTAATAATCCCAGATTTTTTCAGCAATTTTATAAATCTAAACCTGGATTTTAATTTTCACGGATTAATGAAGAAGTAGTATGATGTTAAATATTTTCGTTTTTGTAACCACTTTTCTGAAACTTCTCAGGCACCTTTAGAAACATAATAAGAAAGTTGGATCAAATTGTATTGAATCGCTGCTTATATTTGAGTATAGCAGTTCTTTTTGTTGAATGTAAATTAAATGTAGAACTTCTCATGGTTCACTAAATCTTTGATTTAATTTCACGTTTAAAACTTTGATTGTCTTGTACAAAAAGTTGGTGACTTATTTCCATGGAGCATAAACTATATAGATTTGATAATTACCAACTGACAAAGGTCTATTGAAAATTTCTAGCCAATCGATATAGTGCTTCAATTAACAGAACCGTTGAGTGAGTTAAGACCATCATTTTTGGGTGATCCAGTGAATTACTGGGTCAAAGTACTAATTAGGTGACATAGTTTACACCTCTTTGTCAGTTAGTTGCCTGAACCATTAAACGTTAGTTTAGGGTACAGTAATACTCTGTGGTAGCCCTCTGAACTAATGAAACTTTGGCTGACGGTGAAGTGTTCAACATATGATGATTTACGAGGTCCGTGGTTCGAATCTCCTTGAGGCTTATTGACTGTATCCTCTGGTAATTACTGCCTCACAGAGTCGTGAATTTCATGCAGTAAGGTGGGAATACACTCAGGGGCAAAAGAAACGATACCATATAAAATGCATGATAGGTTAATCTACGATTGATAGTTACGACGGAAACAGGGTTAATTCATGTATTCAAGAGCTAACTGAACTAAGTTTTTAATTTCAGAGCTATATCTGTTAACGCTTTTAAAATACAAGCCTTTCGAAAAACGCTGTTAAAAAATCTCCTTAACTAGACGAGATAGGATATTGAAAATGGCCCTTTTTCTTGTTTTTAAACCACAATACAGGCACAATTGCGTGAACAAATTAACTTCTACAAGGCTTATTTATATTGATAACATCTTAGATTTTATAGATTTGTAAATTTCATAATTATTTTATTCCAATTCCAAAGATTATGACCAAAAATAACATCGAAAAAGCTGTTTTTTGACCCCTCGTGTATTTGAACAGTCATACAATTATAAGTAATATACTTTGATGTTTGAAATTTTGAGTACTTCTTCACAACTGATGTGCCTATCACAAGGGCTCGCAGTCGCATTTCATTTACAACAGGATTTTGTTTTGCACTCTTTTGAAAAAATGGTATCGTTACTTTTGCCCCTGAGTGTAGATACTAACATGAAAACAGAGGCAACAAAAGAGCAGAAAAACATGTCTATGACAATCGAATTCATACAAATATTCAGATAAACTTAATAGTAAAATCACCATCTTACAACTAAATCTCCTCATTTAATCTTAAACATCATGTTTTGTTTGGCCTTGAAAACATAAAACTGTTAGCACAAATATCTTTTGTTCGCAAGTATCAAACTTTCGCATTTTAATGAAGAAATAAAAAAAACAGATGATAGAAGTATAGAACGATCAGGTTCAAACGACCCTCTAACGGAAATTTATGTCCTTAATCAATCTTTTTGATATTGTAAAGCTGGAGTGACAAAATAGTCTCTCTTGAATGTAAAAACTGTAAAATTTACACCTTTTTTCAGACTTTAGACTTTTGCCATGTTTAGTATGTTGTCCTTTTAACATTTGTGATATTAATTTTCTAATTAGGCTTAATAACATGCATGTATTTATCATTTTTATTTTGTAATTTGTTATTTTTTGGGGCATAATTTCCGGTTATTTGTGTACGTTTTTGGCTCTGTATTTGTTCTACAATATGGTTGTGTCAATACAAAGTACAGAAAAACGATTTCCATTGAATACAACAGTGCAACAGCATGTCAGAGTGGCATGTCCTCTAAGTCCTCGGACTATCTACTTGCGGTATTGATTAGAAAAATGCCCCACTCTGCCTCCCTTCTTGGAGTTCCCTTCACTCCCCTTCCCAGAACCCCCTTCAGGATTGAATCAATTTCTTCGTCTCACAGAGTTCAAAACAAACTACCTCCACAATGAAGAAATTAAACATAAAAACATCTTCAAGCGACATGATTTCACTCTGAAACAGCATGAGGTATATATATTAAAATATAAAAACTAGCAGAGAAACATATCTATCTATGAACAAATTACCTTATCTGTTTTGATTTGATATCTATAATTACAACCACACACTAAGCAATTCTGATTCTGGTACTTATGGGCCTCAGGAGATATCTAACCATATTTCAACAAAGAAGAAATTAAACATAAAAACATCCTCAAACGACATGATTTCACCCTGAAGCATGAAGCATGAGTTTATATATTTAAATATAAATACTATCTATTATCGTATGAGACACTAAGCAAAACTGATTCTGGTACTAAATAAGCCTAAGGAAACCCACTGATGTGTTTCTTTAATTAGCAGAGCCTTTATGAGTTTAAACTATTAATGAACTACCGAATTACTGGATGAAAGAACTAATGAAATGACACAATTTACACCTCTTTGTCATTTGGCTGCATCAGCTGTGAACAATCCTGATTCCACTGACATTCATCATTGGTCATAATCAAATTAACAAGTAAATACATGTGATAAGTGAATAATTTACATAGACAGTTAAACTTTAAAATTCTTTTGAAATAGCAATTCATTTGAGAGTGATTTCATCTTTTTTTTCATTATTCATAATTACAAAACCTTATTAGATCATTTTCAATTTCTGAACTTTTCATTTTTCCCTTGTCATGTTTCATTCCAAGAATAATAACAAAAAAGTACGTCTCATAAAAAACTCAATGACGAAAATGACTAAAATGACATTGGTTTATCATTTAAGCCTCTGGATTAACATTAAATCAAAGGCAGATGCAATCGCAAAGTTGGTCTCTTGACAATCTTATGTTTGCGATAAACTTCGGTGTTACAACAGAGAGTTATAAGTCACATTATCATCAGACACAGAAATAGTATATCCTCTTTCTCCTTAGTCTTTAGGGAACTAGTATCAATCTAATGCCTCTGTTAATTCCAAAGATGATCATTGGTAGAAGAAAAGTGTACAAATAATTGTTTTATATTTCTGTAGTGGGAATCAATAAGTATTAAGTGTATGCTAGACGGGCTTGAAATGACGTGGTTTGTGTTTGCAGCTTTGAAATCAATAATATAAGAAGAAGCAAACTGGTTCATTGGTAATATGTGACCAATAAAACACTGTAAAGCAACAGGACTGTTGGGCTTATCTTACAAGTGAACATATAGGAATATAACCTTGATGTATTGGGAAGTTGGGAAATGCTGTCAGTGATAAAGAATGATTTACATGATTTTGGTCTGCATCGGTGGATCAAGCATTGGGTTCCACGCTTGAAGCTTTTCCTAAATTGAGAGGTTAATAAGTTAATATGCAAGTTTTAGCATGTTAACTTACATATATCATCAATGGACTTCCTGCATTAAATTGATATTGAACTATCAAAACATTTTCATAGCAAGATTTATGAAAGAATAATAAACTACATTATTGTTTTAAATTACCCAACAATGTACCAGGATGATTATACGTGAGAATAAATACAATGATTTTCAAACAATTCAAACATTGTGATTAATTTTATGTTGAAATGCTGTATCAGACGATATAATTTAAATGGAAAATTAAAACAATTTATCATACTTAAGTGTCTTTTGAGAAACTATTAAATAATTAGGTTTGAAAACTGATTCAGTAAGTAAGTCTTCTTTATAGACAAAACATGATCAGTTTAGAACAAAAAAGAGTTCAACACAATGTGCTGAGTCATCGGTGTCAAGGGATTTCTTCCTGCAGTCAACAGACTCAAGCAGTTCATCCTAGAGAAACAAAACTTGCCAGAAATGAAAACTGTTTGAAACATTTGATCGATAAAGCTGTCATTGATAACCCAGTTTATGATGAACCATATTTCACTTAAGAATTTGACGCCTTTCTAAGAAGAGGAGCCAGACTTGAAGTACAATGACCCATGTTATCAATTTCCAACACTCCTTCGGGAAAGATTGAGGTCTAGACACTGTCCCAATCTCAAGGATATATTCACTGAATAAACACTGCAGACATTAAGGTATCCCGAGCAGTGTCAAATAAGGGAAGTGTATTTAAAGCTGTATCACTTGAGGGGAGAAGAAATATACCCAACTTGATATTTTATCCGGCATCGTTGGTGAGGTATCAATGCAACACGATGTCAGAGAGACATTCAATTAGAAAAGTTTTATTTTTGTTTCAAAATGTTATTAATTTTACAAAGTGATATTATTGGTAAATGACATTGGGGAACAGAGTATTGCATTCAAGAAATAATATGTTGTTAAAAAGTTTTGTTATGAAGCCATTTTTATGAAGTGTCTTGCAAATAAGAAGTGTGCATGAAAAAAAACCTGACGGCTCAAATCTAAAATTTAACTTTTACTCGAGTAAAGCAGTTTTCCTTTTCGTTGAATTTTTTAATGGCACTATCTTATTTTGCAAAAAAACAGATTTTGAAGCTTAAAAACTGTCAAAAGTGCTTTTTGTCTTAATAAAGTAGTTAAAAAGTCACATATTTATGGATGTGTTACATGTTTTAGAACGTTACTTGCTAAGGTGATATTTCCGTCGTCTGAAAAGAATGTCCGTGTTTAGATAAAGGCTTGTCATTAATCCTTATCAATATATAACTGAAGGGTTGAAATAAGACCGGCCAGTGTACGAAGTACATAAACTCACGTGCAAAAGAAACGTCCCCTTACATTTTTTCTCTATAACATATAAGACACAAAGACAATAAGTATGTTTGATGTTTAATACTGATTACCAAGGTACATGTAACAGTTGACCATGTTTACAAAGATATCCGGTTAGCTTAAACATGTTTGTAGGTCACATTTCCACAAGAGGGTCTTCTGTCCAGTTTTCGATCACTTGTCTTCAGACTAATTACGACACAAAATGTTCGTATATTGAGGAAATCGTTAGTAGCGTGTGTGTCCACCTCTGGCGTCGAGGCATGCTTCAATACGGCGAGGCATTGATTGGATAAGTCGCCTGATCACATGATCTGGTATCCGTTGCCATTCTTCCTGTAGGGCGTGGATAAGGTCATTTCTGGTCATTGGAGGTTGTTGTCGTTGTTTCAACTGACGTCCAAGGTGGTCCCAGAGATGCTCGATAGGAGACATATCAGGAGATTTGGCTGGCCAAGGTAGTACGCCAATGTTGTTGGTGTTTAGAAAGTTTCTTGTGACAGCAGCGGTATGGGGAGTCGCTGATTTCTTTGAAGAAAGGGCAGTACAACAGGACGCAAAATAAGATCAATGTACCGACGGGCATTCAAGTTGCCTTGAACAACAACCAGATATGTCTTTCTGTTGCCGCAAATGCCTCCCCAAACCATCACACTGCCGCCGCCATGAGGTTCCACTTCTTGGACACAACATCTCGCAGTCCGTTCACCACGCCGTCTCCAGACACGAATCCGACCATCAGCCTTGTTCATTTGGAACCTGCTCTCGTCTGGAAACAGTATTCTATACCAATTCCGTGGCTGCCATTGGCGAACTTGTCTAGCCCAGGCCAATCTACGAAGTCGATTTTCACGCGTCAACGTCATCCCCTTGAACGGTCTGTAGATGTGGAGTCCATGCGCACGAAGACGTCTGACTATTGTCCATCTGCTGACGCGATGACCAAGACTATGCTCTGCTGATGACGTCATAGTGATGAACCGATTCCTCAAATGAAGCACCCGTAAATGCTGGTCTCCCTGGGGGGTTGTGACTCGTGGTCTGCCGCTCCTGGGCCTGTCTGCTGTTCTGCCAGTTTGTCTGTAACGTACGGCCAATCTATCAATTGTCTTTTTGGCGCAGCCCATGATTCTTGCAACGCGAGCATGAGTGACTCCAACTTCCATCATACCAATTGCTCGCTCTCTCTCCACTGACGTCAGTCGAGGCATGTTTTCTTTGTCACATGAGTGCATATGGTGGCAAGTCTCAATTCAGTTCATATTTTATACAGAAATTTCATACGGGTATTTGTCTACACATCCGGGAAGTTTTAGCGTGCAAGAACATATTTTTGGTGTAATACGTGCAGCACATGCAAAATCTATGGGTCCCACCTATCTGTGCGTTTGGGTGATGTGTTCAATGCCCTGTTTCCAGTTTACAACCACAATGACGAAAATATTGATAAAATTTATTTTGGGGACGTTTCTTTTGCACGTCAGTATAAAGAACTCCTGTCTGAAAAAGTTGTTTGCCAATTGCAAGTGACTGCAAATGTTTGGGGTAATTCAGTGAATTACTGGGTCATAGTACTTATTAAGTGATAGTTTACAACTCCTTGTCAATTAGCTGCCTGACCTATCAATAGACAGTTTAGGGTTCAGTAGAATTCTTGATTGACCCTCTGAACTAATGGAATTGAAGCAAATAGTCAAGTGTTCAACGTATGCATGAATTCAGTTGCATTGGCGTGGTTTATTCTGTTTTGTTGTTATTTGTGTATGTTTTAACACTGTTTTGGTTTCGACCAAAGATTGATTCCATATTTCCATCCAAAGTACATAAAACCGTTTTAAATTGAAAAACAACAATGAAAACGACAGGTGACACAGTTTGTATACAGCATGTCAACGTGACATGTCTTCCAATCCTCGGAAAACTTTGACTATCTACTTGCAGTATTGATTAGAAAAGTGCCCCAGTATGCTTCTCTTCTTGACATTCCCATGACTCCCAGAACCACTTGGTCCCCTTTAATAATTGTTTCAGCCAAAGTAAAGATAAAAGAGTTGCATTCAAAGTACAGAAAAAACGGTTTCCATTTACGGTAAAGAAATTGGATACAACCATGGAAAATAATCACTGACACAGTTTTATACAGCATGTCAAAGTGACATGACCTCTCAATCCTCGGACATCTACTTTTAACGCTTTATATCCAAAGAAAAATTAAATTACAACAGTGAAAACCTGACACAGTTTTATACAGCATGTCAGAGTGACATGTCGTCTCAGTCCTCAGATATCTATCTAAATGTACATTGCAGTATTGATTAGAAAAGGGCCGCGGTATGCTTCCAATTCCCTTCCCTCCCTTCACCAGAACCCCCTTGATCCCCTTCAGAATTGAATCAATGGCTTTGTCTCACAGAGATCAAAACAAACTACCTCCACAAGAAAAGGATTAGAACAGAAAACGTCTTCAAGCGACATGACTTCACACTGAAGCAGCATGAGGTATAAATATTTAAATGCAAATACCAGTAGATGATTTACAGGTTTTTTAATCATAGAAAAAATGTATGTTTTGTCTCACTGATCACGGTTTGATAAAGTTTTATTTTAGCACAAACATGTCTGACTGTCTCATTAATCCGTAATATTAACATAATTTTTTTTATCAATGTTTAAAGTGGTAGTAGCAACTTCTTTTATTCTTATAATGTTCCCATTGCTCGAAGTAAATCTAACGATTTACTATCACTCAAAATAGAAAGGAACATTCATTTCAATCATAATCTCTTTCACTCATGGGAGGAATAAAATCTTACTCAGGCAAGAATTTGTTTTAATCTTCAGTTTGTTTTGCAAAGAACTTCTACCCATGCGAAATCCAAATGAAGTTACAGCATCATTGGTCCTTTTTGTCACAAATGCAGAAGTTCATGTTTAAAGGGGCAGTAGCACGTTTTCAGGGGGAATATAAGGTGATGTCAGGAAAATGAAAATAAATGGTTCCAATATAAAGACAATGTATTAAACTAAATAAAGCAGTTATAAATCAGATATATAATGTAAAGTGAAGCCATGCCATTCCTTTTCTTACACAAAATGAATTAAAGGTGTTCACACAAAAATGGCTGCCAATGTATTTTATGTGAGTCTTTATTATTTGTTCTCTGACTATGGATGATTGGATGAGATTTTTAACACTATCAAAGTAGTACATTTAGCATAAACGTGCAGTTATCAGTGAAAATTTGAAAATAAAAAATTGTCAAAAAACGTGCTACTGCCCCTTTAAATGTTCTTTTCTTTATAGTGCTGAACTGAAGCCTTAGTCTTCGTCTGGACATGGTTTTCTGGGGATAAAGGGAAATGTTTGACCTTCATTATCGAGGTTCCTATTGACAAAAAGACTAGGCAACTTTGTTTTACAAAACTGATCTCACTGAGTGCAATACTCAATTGCAGTATCGACTAATGGTCGCTAAATCCAACACAATATTATATGTAATGTAGAGCCAAAGTCATTAAAAGTGTCACAAGGAGTGATGTCAGGAATATTCTTGAAATTGAATTTTCGACTTCACATGCTCTTTACTTTATGTACTCTTTGAAAACAACATATATCAAAACTAGAATTTTTCATCCATATTAATCTTTTGAGAAAAATAAGAGTCTTCTTAAACATTGATGATAATGTTAAACATAAACAATCATGAACATTTATTTTTGAGAATAAAATCGAAAACGTATTATGTTGATTTTCAAATAAATAATTTCAGTCTCATTTTCATTGTAAGTTGAGGTAGTTAATGATTATAACTATCAATCAATCTCTTTAATGGTGACCTAGCACCTTTCCTCTTTAGTCTGCAACATTGTTTTCTTTTTGGTGTTGAGGGACTTTATATCTAATATGATTTTTTATAATTATGTTAATTTTCAATGTTACAGAAATGAAACAAAAGATTTTTTCTTTTTCACTGTTAAGTTAGTTGATGATTTTAACAACCAATGTAAATAGGCCACTCAGATATATAACCAATAATGAATACCAATCGTCACAAATTCTTCACAGCTGATGCAACTACATATTATTGACAAGGAGGTATAAACTGTGTCACTTCATTAGCACTTTGACCCAGTAATTCACTGGATCGCATATCATTGATGGTCTTAACTCTTACAGGCTCTACTAATTGACGGAACACATCGATTGGTTACAGATTTCCCTTGAGGCCCATTTAGAACCTGATTCAGCACTGCCTGGTGTCATTTACTGTTAATATATATCAATTTAATATAGATAAACAAATTCCTTTCTTAAGAAATATAATATCTATATTGTTAAAGTACTATTCGAAATATACAATTATAATAGGCCTTCAGAAGTTTTGTCATTCCTGCTGTCTAATGTTTTAAAATAATGTAATTTATGACTTGTTTTTAATACAGATGGTATATCTTATCCAGGTCCTGAATTTTCATTTAACATGGTATGTCACTATAAACATAACCATCATTATCTAAAGCACTTAACTATCGTGTTAAGTTTCATAGTCATCATGACATCCCACCATCAACCAATACTGATATTGATTGAGATAAGGACCACTAAGAGTGTGGACACAAACTTCATGAAGTGGATAAGAGTGACACATGTACTGACAGACTCATTATAGTGAAGTGCTTCCTGATTTCCTGAGTCGATAGAGATCTGAAAATTTCACGTAAGAACTTATTTACTGAGGAGAGGAATTGGTTTCTTTGAGGGTTTGTAATATATGATATGATAAAATACAGATGGTACATGTATACCTCTTTCTGGTCCTGAGGTTATTAAAGTATATTTCTTTCTTAATACTAACAAACACATTTAGCATGACATGTCACTATAAACATAACCATCATTATCTAAAGCACTTAACATTACTATCACGTTATCTAGCAAGTTTCATAGTCATCATGACATCAGTATCATCAGCCGATACTGATACTGATGAGGATGAGATCCGCTAAGCGTGTGGACATAAACTTGATGAAGTAGACAGCCATGACACATGTACTGACAGATTCATTATAGTGAAGTGCTTCCTGACTTCATGAGTCGACCAAGAACTGACATTTCATGCTTGATCAGTGTAGAGAGGGACTGGTTTCTATGAAGAGTTCTGGAGGTCACAAGAGTCTTTTTAAAAGTTTGTTATTCTGTTTGATTATCTGTCCAAGGAGTGATACAAGCTGGTAAATGTGTGTCTGTATCATATGCAATAAGCTTTGATCAGCTTTCTGCTAACCTCAGAAACCTGACGTTTTATTCACATTCTATGTTGGTTAAAATATATCATGAATTGGTCAGAAAAATTCAAATGTGACGACGTACAAATTAACTGAATATGCTTTTGCTGGCCTTTCCAAAACTTAAGCATCGAATTGTATGGCTTTTTCTCACATGAATATTGCTTTACATGATATCTAATGTTTTAACGATAATCTCTTCAAGTGCTTCTTTGATCCACAAAAGGTAAAAATTGTCACGTTTTGGCCCTGAATCTGTAAACAGTAATTTGACAATTTCGTTTTGGAAGGACAATTATAGCTGTACTGTTTTAAACAACAACTTATTGAAGGAAATATCATAGCTGTACTATTCTATTTTAAACAGCAGCTCGAAATGCTTTTCATTCTCAGAAAGATTAAATCACTGCTTCATATCTCGTTAAAGGGACAGTAGCACGTTTTTTGATAATTTTATATTTTTAAATTTTCACTGATAATTGTAAGTTAAGCGGAATGTTATATTTTGACAGTGTCAAAATTCTCATTACACAAGCCAATCATCCATAGTCAAAGAGGAAAAAGTATAAAGATTCACATAAAATCCGTTGGCGGCCATTTTGTGTGAACACCTTTAATTCATTTTGCATGGCTAAACTTTACGTTATACATTTGAATTATTACTACTCCATTTAGTTTAAATACATTGTCTTTCAATTTGAACCATTCATTTTCATTTTCTTGACATCACCTTATATTCCCCCAAAAAACGTGCTACTGCCCCTTTAAAGTCTCAGCCCTAGCATTAGATCAAAGACATACCTAAATGCTGATCTGGTCTCTTGGCAGTCTTATGTTCATAATAAAATATAGTTTCTAAAAAAAGTGACATTTTTATCAATGATTTATGGACACAGAAATAGTATATCCCTCTTTATCCTTAGTCTTTGGGGAACTAGTATCAATCCAAAGTCATTTGGTAGTTCCAAAGATAATCATTGGCAGAAAATACTGAACAAATAAATGTTGTTTATTTCTGTATTGGGAATTGGTAAGTATGAAGTATATACTTGAACGACGTGATTTGTGTTTGCAGCTTTAAAATCAATACAGATATATGAAGAAGCAAACTGATCCCTTGGTAATATGTGACCAATAAAAGATTGTAAAGAAACACGACTGTTAGGCTTATCTTACAGTTGACAATATCGGGAGTTTCTTTGTATTGGGAAATTTCAAAATGGCGTCAGTGATAGAGAAATGGTTGATATGTTTATGGACTGCATCCGTGGATCAAAATGGGATATTGAAGGTAAAGTTTCAACAAAGTTAGACTGCAAATATGAAACTGGTGTATTAACCTTCATAGAATACATGTAAATAATGATTGTTACAAAATATTTTCACAGCGAGGTTTACGAATGAATGATAGTGAAGATATTAAGGTTAATTACATTAAATGATAGGAATGGATTCATCAGTTTAATAATTAATATCCACTGACTATTTCTTTGTATTAACTTTGTTTTTGAGCGTTTAAAGCATTTTTGCATGTACGGAATCCAAATAAAATGTAATAAAACTGATACGCTACATTACCATCATGGTCCTCACACATTTGAGGAGCTATCAAGCTTGAAACCTGAGTAACTCTTCTTTAAAGAAAAAACGTGTTAATACAATAAATTTTAAATTCTAAATAATCTGTTGTCAAGGCTTCAGCATAATGTGCAGCGTCTCAGGATTCAGACTTGAAGTGCAATGACTCAAGTTATCAATTTAAAAAAGAAATCTTCTGGAAAGATTGAGGTCTAGAAGCTGCCCCGTTCTCCAAGTATTAAATTCAAAATTGTCTGTTTCAAGTCTTCAGCATCATGTGCTTCGTAATCAGTGTCAACGACCCTCTTCCTACAGACAACAGACTCAAGCAGTTCGTGAGAAGTGTCATCCTACAGAAACTCAACTTGCCAGGAATGAAAGATTTTTGAAACATTTGATCCATAAAGCTGTCATCGATGACCCAGTTTATGATGAAAAGAAGATTCAGACTAAGAGTGCAATGACACAAGCTATCAATTAAAAAAATGAAATGAACGTTATTTTGAACATTTGATCGATAAAACTATAACAAATGACCCAGTTTAAGATGAACCATGTTGACTATAGAATTTTGACGAGTGGTTAGGAATTTTACCAAACTTTAAGGGTAATTAATCAAGTTATAAATTCCTTTGCAAAGATTGAGGGCCAGAGGCTGCCTGATTCTCCAGGATATAGTCACTGAATCAAGAAGATGCCCCAGACAGTGTCAAATAAGGGAGGGTAAATAACCTTAAGTTGGTTAAGAGTTCACCAGCACTATTACACAATGTCAGAGAGACATTCACTTATTGAAGATTTTACTTACTTTTTTTATTCGTTCTAAGTTGACCAATATTTTGGCAAGGCCATAAGAGGCATTTTTTTCATTTCATTTTGGTCTTTTTTAAAAATGACTTTATGTTAGCGATATTGTATGTGGATAAATGACAAAGCATGGAACAGATTATCACATTAAGGAAGTATTATGATGTTAACAGACTTTCGTTTTTTGAAACGTTCTGAATGGAGATTCGATTTTCGTTCAAAGTTTTTTCAACAAAATCAAAACTGGGCTTTATTTTTGTTGATTTATCCAATAAACATATTTCATTAGCCTTTCATTAAGACAGCGTAATTATCTGCTGTGAAAAACCCACCTGGGCTAAGGGACATAAACCTTGCGAGTGTGACATAATAAACAGACTATACAGAGTAACGCATCATTATTTCAACTGAAATACCGTCTAAATAGTTGTTTAATACCCATTGATGAGGAAATGCTTTTTACACCATACGCTTTATAATGTTACATCGTCAAATGATTTATCTAACTGAATGGAAAACATTTTTTCTGTGATAATGTATGATAGATGTATAGATCCGAGGCAATGACTCTGTTTATGACGTCACAAAAAGGGCGTGTGACCAGTCATACATTCACTGGTTTGTGGCTAGATAGATGTGGCTCATCAAAAGTGCCATTAAAAAACGGCTTTCATTACCAAACTGTACATATTTGAGTAGCGAACTTTGACGCATTATACAATATTGCAATCAGACATATTCACATATATTCCAAAGAAAAAAAATATTTGTGGTTATGTTACCTTTAAAGTTTTCCATCTCCTGTAATATTGATTACAGTTCTATTTTGCCAAGGCAAAACTTGAATAAAAAAGACTAGTAAAAAAGTGCTAAGTTCTTACAGAAGTAGTTAAAAGCTAAAATATTTATGGATATCAAACATATTTTAGAACGTTACTCTCTGGTGTATACATTCCGCTGTGGACAAGAATGTCTGAGTATTAGATACATGTATATTGTAGTCATAAACCCTATTAGTGTATGATCGAAGAATTTAATAAGACCAGTCATGGTATTGAAAATACATAATTAACTTTTGTCGTTCTTTATCTACAAGTGTCTACCATTGTTATAAAAAATGTATCTTCAATCGTGTAGGAAAATTCAGCATGTAAAGAAACGTGTTTCAAGAGCAGTTTCTTTCCTTGTGAGTAAACATTAATCTGTTTTGCTTATTGACAACTGGCAAAACTCAATAGGTCTCTTGGGAAATTTCTAGCCAATCGATATTGACTCTCAATTAACTGAAGCTTTGTGTGAGTTAAGACCATTATTTTTGGGCAATCCAGTGAATTACTGGGTCAAAATACTAATTAAGTGACATAGTTTACACCCCCTTGTCAATTAGCTGCCTGACCCATTACCATTTAGTTTCGGGTTCAGTAACATTTTCGATTGGCTCTCTGAACTAAGGTAATTAAGCCTATATTGAAGAGTTCAGCGTGTGCATGAATTATGAGGTCCGTGGTTCGAATCTCAAACAGTCTAGGTAACTGAGTCTGCTTGAATGAACTACCTCACATGAAGTCGTGAACAAGGGTTATATAGCTATAAGTCAATTAGATAGATAGAATAAAATCTGCACATTTTGCCACAATATAGATTAACATACATGCTCTTTTCAATTCCTTCTCAAAATCATCGTATAAAGCTTTTGATTTGATTTGACACAGGTTTGACCCAATCAAGCGCTGTTATTGGTCGATGCTCATCAAAGTGTAGTTTTCTTGATCCTTCACTTTGGTCACACCCCTCCACTATTTGTGCCAAAATAGAAACTTTAAGCTTGAGAATCAGCTTTCGTTTGATTTGCAGAAATAACTACGTATTGGTAGGCTCTGCAAGTTGTGATCGAAAGGTATATCATCTAAGTATATGTTGACATAAAGTTGTAATAGATTGCATGTCACGTAAGCGTAGCAGTCGACATAAACGGTGATGGGTTAGGTACAAACGTCAGGCCTTCTTATACTATGTAACTATGAAGGGGTTGAAATCAAGGGGTCTCCCAAAACGTTTTTTTGCATGGGAACGATTGTTTATTATTACCAAGGGGCCTGTGCAGACAACAACAAAATAATAAACAGAATGGATTTATCTTCTAATTGTGTATTTATACTTGAGAAAAATATTATCTCCTAATTGTTTACTTATTTGAGAATTATTTCAACACAAGACAGATGTAGTATGTCAAAATCTGTTAAAATTGTACAAATATAACATCAACAGTTCATCTTGTAAAATTCAATCAGTATTATTTTTGAATTAAAAATAAACTTGAAATGAAAGTTTTATACGATAGAGACTATGGCTGTAAGTTGAGTCTGTGTATCTTAATTAAAGCCTCATTACCAATAGTTCATTGTAACAGGTTTGATTTTCCTTTCTAAGATATGTGATTCAAGGTGATATGGTGTTGGATTTCAATAAACAAAGTGTTGCAATTTGAGTCCCGCCCCTATTGGAACAAATTTGTTCTGGAAATAATATTTTATTGATACGTTTTTCCATTCTATTTCTGCACGTTATGTGTCATCTGATAAAATTAAAGATCAAGGTATGTATTATCAAAATCAGATGATTTATTTCAAATATTAGCTTATTACAATGCAATAAATCAAAAATACATCTAATGGTTTCTAAATTGGACGTTTTACAGTCTTAGGTCTCATATAAGCAAAAGTGTTCAACGTAGAAAAGCATTACGAGGGTGTCATAAGTGGCATCATAGTTAATGATTTTAAGAGAAGAAAAAAGAAAATCTCCTCCGATTTTCGATAAACTGTTGACTGTTGATATTATGAAATATAATTTAGATCCTATATCATATATGTTCATCTAATGGTTAGAGTTGAAACAATTCTAGCTGGTATGTGAAGAAGCGAATGCTGTGATGTTTCAATTCAACAAACATTTGTGGTCTTTGATTCCTTTCAATTTACTGCCTCATCGATTGCAAAAATTGTCAACATTCATTGACAGAACTAGCTGGGACATGAATTGATTTTGAAGAAGCTTCCGTCATACCAATGTGCCAATTTTCGTTGACCCATTTTCTGCATATTTCAAAGGCTTTTACTCTAAGAATCCATATTATCAATTTGCAAATTTATTCAATTTGGAAACATTTAATCCTTAAAGGAAGTTTTGGACTAAGCTTACTTCACACAGTGGCACAGTTTATGACGACCCACATTCCTTTTTAGAAGTTGACCCCTGGTTGGTAATGTGACCCAGACTTGAAGTGCAATGACCCAAGTTATCAATTTCCAACACTTCTCCTGGACTGATGTAGGTCCAGACGTTGCTTCCTTCTCCAGGATAAATTCCCTGAATAAACACCGCCAGAGAGAAGGTGATACTAGTGTCAAATTAAAGGAGAGTAAATAACTCCAACTCAAGATTTTATCCTGCAGGGATGATGAGATAACCATTTGTAACACTTTCTCAGAGTAAATACAACATCGATCTTTCCATCTGAACGATATATTCACTGATTGAATACGAGCGTCCTTAAGGTGCACAGCGCGAGGTCTTATAAGGGAAGTGTATATAAAGCCTTGTCAATTTAGGAGAGAATAAATAACCACAACTCAAGATTCTATCTATCTATTAGGCAATATTTGTCAAACGTTTTCAGATGACTGTTTAATCTTAATATGAAAGTATTTGTCAACACTCAGTACTTATGAAATACATGTATAATCATTGATTAGATTTGATGTTTATACCTTCAAATAGCTGCATTAGATAGATGCTGTTACATCATCATTATAATGGAATTTTTCATTCCTTCAAATAATTTCAAAAAGCTTCAAGATTGGAGCCACATTATAGGATCTACAGATGCAGTCAAAGGAACATATAAACCTTTTCCATAGAACTGACAGCATATCGCAAATGTCCCGTAACATTAAGAGACCATAAAATATGTTCACTTGTAAGATAACCTGAAATCTTCCTTGAATTAACATTTTGGTTAAGGGTCATTTTGTATCTGTGTCAATTACATAGTCGCAAACACAAAATATGTTAAGCCGACTCTCGCTAGACGCAGAATTAAGTTTTCCTTTCCAGTTATATAAAACATTGATGTGTATCTATATAAGGATACCGATGATTAAGGGATTTTCATCGTACAGGATTGCAAATCATATTCCCTGAAGATGTCATGAGGGTACTATTATTAAGTTCATAGCATTACAATAACCCTCTGATGATGTCATTCCTCATTTAAAGGGGCAGTAGCACGTTTTTTGATTATTTTATATTTCAAAATTGTCACTGATAATTGTAAGTTGATGCTAAATGTATTATTTTGACAGAGTCAAAAATCTCATTACACAAGCCAATAATCCATAGTCAGAGGACAAAGTATGAAGATTCACATAAAACCCATTGGCGGCCATTTTGTGTGAACACCTTTAATTCATTTTGTATGAGAATAAGGAATCGCATGGCTAAACTTTACGTTATATATTTGAATTATTACTGTTCCATTTAGTTTAAATACATTGTCTTTCAATTGGAACCATTAATTTTCAATTTCTTGACATCACCTTATATTCCCCCTAAAAACGTGCTACTGCCCCTTTAAGCACCATGTTTCATCTCTAAAATTAGACTATATAATTCATTGGCTCCTTCTGTCATTTTAAACCGGTGATGCTGCCATTATCAGTTACAACGACCATACAAAGTAATAGCCTTATCATTGCAAGGCAAATGTGTTTGTTCACGTAAATCAAGTAGTTCATCACTTATCAACAATATTTCGTTAAAAGTTTCAAGGTTTACACTGTGTGTATTCTAGCCTTCGGGTTTTGGATTAAAAAGAAACAGATTTACATCTTAAAGATTTGTCTTGTTTAGATGAGGCAGAATGCCAGAAAAAATGATATTATTTGAGATTTTTATTTAACCATGGTTAGAGGATTAGTCAAAGATAAGTCATAGAGCATTGTGATGTCTCATATAGTAAAGGTAAAAGGGCATTGTGCAAATATATCTTGTAAAACAATATCTCCTGGGAATATAATCTTTATCTCCGGATAATGCGATTATAAGGCTACCGTCGTACAATTTTTAGAAAAATAACTCTAAGCCCTATAATCAGGAAAATAAAGGAAAATCTAGTTGTATTAACTTTAGACAATAGACAATAGACAATACTTTATTACCTTAAAAGGAATTCGTTCCGGATCACAAAGCTTTGACATAATTATTAAATAACAACATAAAAGCATAAGACGGAGATAAGACATGGGAATTAAGATGGTTGAAGTGACCAAGAAGATAAGTGGACATTCAACATTTGATTAAATTATGTAGTTATAACAACATAAAAGGACATAAGGTATATGATTTAAAATTGCTTAACAACTAAGATGATGACTGGACATACAGCATTAAGATATATAGTTTTAACAGCATAAAAGGAGATAAGGTATATGATTTAAATTTACTAACAACTAAGATGATGACTGGACTTTGAATATGAATAGAGCTAAGTAATCTGTTACATACTTTCAACAAGTCATTACTTCTTATCATCGTTAATCGTTAACATACAAGCATTGTCGTCTTCTTACTGTTCGATTCTATCCTCGGTTTAGAATACGCTTCAATAATTGATGGTGTTTCTATTAATCAATCAATTAGATCGCGATAAGTCAGACGTCATGCTTAATGTAAGTTTAATTAATTGATTGCTGTAGAAACAACCTAGAAATACCTTGAAATGAGCGGATAAAGAGAGATAAGATTGCAGCCTGCACGGGCAGTACAGTTCTCTTTAAAAGTTTCTAAGAGGCAGTGTCGCACGTTTAAGGAAATTTGATTTGGATATATAATTGTGTCCATTGTTAATATAGATGTATATACATATGTTTCTACACAGTTTTTTAACAGTTATCTAAGTACAATTATGATGTTACGTATCAAGCAAACCTGTATGTAGCAATTTTCATGTGAAACCCTTTTAATTTTTGTGGTAGGGAAATGGATTTTCCTTGCTAAAGCGAAGTTGGTCAATTTGTTTTAGCGCTGATACTATTGACTTTATATCGGTAAAATTTTATTACTTGATTTTCATAAAAGTGTGCTCCAGTAGCACTATTCGTGCATTTATTTCGTTTTGACATGCTGATATTAAGAACTCAATTGGGAATTTTACCTGGCGCGATAGGAGTGTTTTTGTTCTTCCGTGCATACATATTTGTTACGAGACTGAAGTCGGAAAAGTATAGGTAAAATGTTATATAATTGTATAGATTCCGCGCAAATGCATCCTTGGTTAACTAGAGCTGAATGTTCAGATTCTCTTCACTATATCACACCTTGGATTTTTCATCAGGAAATTTGTACTCAATGTACACACCCTTTGTTTGTGAAAAACAATGGTGGTCGATTGGACGACTTGTTACAAGACGCTTTAGCCTTGTGGTCAGAAAACTTACTTTGGTTGCTGACTTATAGGACGAACTCACTGAAAGGCTGGATTTGAATGACGTCACACCCTTGGTACAGGTCAATCAGGCGGCGCAATTAACGGAGCCTGGTAAGATCTTAACTCTAATGTAGTGGATCAATATAGATCTTATTTTTAGATTGAATTTTCTGAGTAGCGTTGACAACAGCTTATTTTATAACCAACGATTAAAACCTTTTATTTATTGGCATTTTAGAAGTTAGTTTGATGATGAACAAGTTTGATTGGTAGTCAATTTTTTTATTGATTTCGGTTCAGACACAAGTCCTGTTCGGATGAAATGTCAAATGTTAATACTAGCATTAGTAAAATCTTTATTTTCCTAAAAAAGGCAGAAAGGCAGAACTATTCAGCACATCAACAATCCCAGCTTCAAATAACAAAGATATATATCACAGGGATAGTTTCATATGAAAGAATCAATTTTATGGTGCCGAATTTTATATTTCGTTCAATCGATGGTACCAGACGTGACCTGATACATGAAGTGGATACATATTGATTCATAAAGTGACACTGTCGTTTTGTTGTAGAGAAAAATGACAATGAAACCACACTGCGATGTTGACTTTTAAATGTTGGAACGAAACTGTAGTTAAATTGATCCAATATTTCAAAATTGATAATTATATATATGCCTACCATAACAAAGTGAATATATCATCTTCAAAAAAAATATGAAGATGTCGATCATCAATTCTTCCTGCATGCAATAAGAACATTTCTTCTTAAAACTTGAAATGACTCGGTTCTTCAAAATATGATAAGCCTGTAATAACTTAGCGAGACTGTAATCTGCTTCATGTGATAGGTATATCAACGGCTTAATGACAGACAGATCTACTTTCTATCTATATCAGACTTGAGACTATATTTACGTGAACTAGGATTATTGGAGACTTAGATTAGAGATCAGGAAGTGTTTGCCTATATTGATACACTTCGTAATGTCATAACAGAACATAATCATATCAAACATAGAAACGTATCTCCATATTTTTATGAATTGCCATTGTTGATTTAATGATATATTTTCTTGTTAAGTTCAGAGCTTTAAAGGAGCAGTAGCACGTTTTTACGGGTATATAAGGGGATGTCAGGAAAATTAAAATAAATGATTCCAATTGAATGACAAAGTATTTAAACTAAATGAAGCAGTCATAAAAAATACATAATGTTAAGTTCAGCCATGCGATTTCATTTTCTTACGGAAAATGAATTAAAGGCGTTCACACAAAATTGGCCGCAAATCGACATACATGTAAGGTGAAAATTTATAATTTGTTCTCTGACTATGTATGATTTGTTTGTTTAATGAGATTTTTGACACTATCAAAATAATACTTTAGCTTTAGCATACAAAAAAAAAATCGAAATATTTTTTTTTCTCCAAAAACGTGCTTCTGCCCCTTTAAGGGCACTGGAATGAACAGCCATCTAGCACTTTGTAAATAAAAGGTATCATATACCAAAGAAAAGTATTATCAATTGATACATTATAAATATCGTTTCAGTTTTACGTGTTCAATAATCAGGGTTAGGTTTTCAGGCTAGATTTGTCAATGTCGCAGTTCATCCACATGTATTTCAACGTTACATTAGAACTTCAGTTCCTATGCTTTAAAGGTAATTGTGTACAAATTTCCAAAAATATTATATAAAATTAATTCTGAATCTAAAGAAACATCAAGAGATATTTGTTATCAGTGAATTACTTATGATGACGAAATATTGGCGTGTTTGAGTGCATTTAAAGGGGCAGTAGTACCTTTTTTATTATTTTATATTTTAAAATTTTCACTGATAATTGTACATTAATGCTAAATGTATTATTTTGATAGTGTCAAAAATGTCATAACACAAACCAATTATCCATAGCCAAAGAACAATCCCAATGAAGATTCACCTAAAATCCATGGTGGCCATTTTGTGTGAACACCTTTAATTCATTTCGTGTAAGAAAAAGGAAATGAATGGTTAAACTTAACGTTATATATTTGAATTATTACTGCTGCATTAGTTCAAATACATTGTCTTTAAATTGGAACCATTAATTTTCATTTTCCTGACATCACCTTATATCCCCCTAAACACGTGCTACTGCTTCCTTCAAGAAAAGCGTGTACAAAAATAAAAAATATTCGACTAACTGAAGTCCTGTCAATTCACAAGGATATCGAATACTCCCTCTCTCAGACAAGTCCAAATCAACTTGGTATTGATCAGGATGTTCTGCCTATGGTTTATACCTCATGAAGGACCCAGACAGTATTCAGCACAGTAAGAGGTGCTGGTATTACAGCTAGTTTACAAACTCTTACGACTATTGAATCATTGAATACCCTATAGAACTACGCCTTAATGAAGTGAAATTTTGTGCACTTGGCACTGGAGAGGTTAAGAGTGGGAGTGAGTTTGAATTAGAAAGGATTGTGTGTGGCGATGTTTTTCGTAATGAATTGGACTTTTGGGGATGAAGATTTTAAAAACTTTTTCTTGTACGCTGCAATTAATATGTCAAATTACTTACCTTATTGGACTGTTATTCCATGTGGCAATCACATGTTAGCATTGATAATTGAAGACCAGATAATAACGCCCTAATAACATATTTATTTAACACTACTTAAATGTTCAAACGAACATTAACCAACCAATGGTTGTATGCTTTAGAAAGGTTTTCAAAATATGGGTTTGACAAACTGGGCTCAACATCGTTCGGTTTTCTAAAAACCGAATTTGAACGTTTTCGTTATTATAAAGAAAAAACAAAAAATGGCAATTTCCAGTATGTCAAATATTGTTCATTTAATAAAGGATAATAAAAATAGGTTATCTTATCCACCATTTTCAATAATTTTGGAAGAAATTCCAGAAAATTGTGTGAGGAATAAGCTTTATTTTTTTCCATTTTAAAGGGCCAAATTTACGTTTATGAGGCTAAACGAGTAATACGAAAAAGATAAAATAAATGTTTGTAATTGCAAGGCAATGGGTTTGAAATAAAAGTATAGCAGATCTTAAACGAGCGTACAACGTTCAGAAAATAAATAAATAAATAAATAATATACAAAATTTATATAGCGCCTTATTTGAGACAGAAATGAATCACTCTAAGGCGCTGTACAGAGGAAAAGTTAATCAGAGCAGTTCACTGCCCATATTATTCAACCTTAGATAAAACGTTGTCATAAAAATATGGCCACCAACAATATTCGCTAAACACATGATATCTACGACTATACAGAACAACAGGTTGATTTTTGAAAGTTTGATCCCCTGAAGGTATAACATACGGCATAAACTAGTGTTCATGGGGTGAATTTTGAGGAATTAACGTTCTCAGAAAACGTGCTACTGTCCCTTTAATATTTAAACTCCTTCATCGTACAGACGTCTACAAGTGGTGTTCACAAAATATGGCCACCATCAGTTTTCGCTGAACACTTGAACAAGCTGAACACCTTTGCAACTCTGCGTAACATCAGGATGCGTTGTGTGAAGTTTCACCCTCTGAAGATATCATATTTGAATTAACTTGTGTTTTGACGTGAAAATTTGAGGATATAACGTTCTCAGAAAACGTGCTATTGTCCCTTTAATATTAAACTCCTTCATCGTACAGACGTCTACAAGTGACCAGCAGAGGGTCATTGGGTCTTGACCAGTGGTCAGGCTCTACTCACAACACCAGACAGCCAAGTGCATTCAATTAGACCTGAACTACATCGTATTGACCAGGTCCGGTGTCTACTGTCTTAACTTAGTGTTAACGCGATCACCAGTAGCAGCAACCTAACGCCTCCAGGAACATATATCCATTAGACAATTATCCTTTAAAGGAAATCGTGAAATAGGTTTAAAATACATTGTTTTCTTGTTAGAAAGTTTTTCGCTGCTTATCCCATTAATCTAAACTTACACCATTAAAGTTGTTATCCGGGAAGTTTAAAGTAGTTTATACCTTAAATTATAACTATAAAAGGAGATTGACATATGTTAATCAAGAAAATTACATCGCCTGATACTTTGAAAGGAAGATTAAGATATTTTTTATGGATTTTTTTTAGTTTTATCGAGACGGATACCTTGAAGACAACGCCAGTTTACATCCATTTGATTGTTCTTATTTGATAATGCATTTTATCAATTTTACATATGATTAATAATTGACATTAATAAAAACATTATGTATTGCTCATTGCTCTCATGTTCTCTTGTTATTGAAGTGAGGAACACCTACTCTTTTTAATACAAATTGCTATCAAAATCAGTTTTAAACGGTATATTAGTCGGTAAGGTAAGGAATCTATTTTTACGAAATAAACAACTTTGGGCAAATTAACAAGGGTTCATCATGTCTTTATACTGTTAGCTGTCAATAAATATTATCAAAAATTATCTGTTTACGTACTCTTTCACATATTCAATTATGAACGAATTATCATGTTTTTCAAAATAATATCTTATCGACGTCTCATTTGTTCAGACAGTCTGCAGTAAACAAAAATGCAGTTAGGCAGAAAAATCGCTAAAATATAAAAAGAAACACCAAAATTATTGTACTTTCAATGTGAGGGTTGACAAAGAACATTTTTCGCGTGATGACGTCTTTGATGAAAAACTGATATCTAAAAGGAGACCATGTTCTGCTTGAAAATAACAGCGTTTAAAAGTGCTTAGATTGTAACCTTTCTCCTTTCTGTTCTGATTATAAAAAATCATCGTTCTACTTTTCAACTGATTGAAATAAATTGATAGCCTCGGAAAGTGTTATGTCTTTTTTTCTGAAAGGTCTTCCTTTATTATACCTTTCAATTATCTTCGAAACTTTGGTCCTCTTTTATTTCAATAATTCAGGTAGTGTAGATACCTTGATTACAAACTCCTACCAATGTATTATCAAATACTATAGTGAAGACATAATTCCCAAATAATGACCAAAGATATTTCGTGGTCAGTCATAAGGAAATGTATTTAGCAAAGTACTATTCGAGAATTTAAATACTTTCCATCCCGAAACATATGCTTATATCCTGAAATATGAATAAATCTGTAAAACTAATTTTCGAGTGATCAAACATGCTAAGATAACACTTTTCGTCCACAGACCGATAATTATATCCAGAAATATAGATAAATCTGGAAAACTACTATGCAAGATATTAAAGAAGCCAAAATAACACTTTTCGTTCACAAACACACAAATTATACCCCGAAATATAAATATATCTGAAAAACTACTTTCGAGTGATCAAACATGCCAAGATAACACTTCTCGTCCATAGACACCTAATTATATCCAGATATATAGATAAATCTGGAAATGTAACGCATAATGGTCACTGGCTCCAGACAGTCGACTTTCTATTAGTTGGTATAGGCTGCCGTCTATAACGTTTGTTATTGGTCAAATATAATTAACAGGAATTCCGAAGTAACAATCAAATAGAGGGATAATCAGACCGGACCGGGAGCTTTACGCGACTTGGACAATATCATCTGATTCAGGATAAACACACGGGGATAAATCATAGCTTTGGGTTCGTATTGAGAACTGTGGACACTTTCAGTTGGATATTGGCCATAACCAAGATCAGAATGGATTCAGTTATATTGAAAAAGAATAATTGGCTTTTTGTTTAGCGTACGCTCAGAAGACGTTTATGAAGGCGTTAATTATGTTCAACACGATTTTCAGAAGAATTGGCCAGATCTTATAAAGTTCTTTTTTCTGAGAAAGCGTTGACTCACAAAAAAAGGTAGAACATAGAATTTACTAGCATTAGCATATTCTATCGCATTGATAAAACTATTGTTCGAGTTGGAGTTGGACAGAGCGGTTAAAGTACTTCAATTTTCTTAATCACGAATATTGAATCACCTCGCTAGTTTTGAAGCCTTCCAAAAGGCAGAGTGTCATAGTCTATTATTACACGTACTTCCTACCTTAAAGATGCTGTATCATACTTGCAAGCGGTTCAGGATGAAACTTAGCTATTGAGAAATGAAATACATCACTTTGTAGAACAATCTTTCGTCGAAATTTTGATATCATATTTAGATTGTTTAATCAACAATAACATACTTATTTCGACGCTTCAAGCACAGTACCCCTCTTAGAAAGGGCATGTCATTTTGTGAACCCGCTTTCGGTGACGTAATCATTATGCTTGTAGGATTTACACCGTGTCTCAACTACCGTAATTGCGTTCGATGGGTATCAACTTTGACAGCAACGAATATCTAATTCGGAGAAAAAGAATATAAAATCTAGTTGAGCGCGACAAAGACGGTTTTCAAGCGTACATTTAGAAACCGGAAGTTGTGAAATGGCCACACTTGATTCGCCCTTATGTCGACTGCCGTTTCGGTATTATTTGGTAAATTATCTCCTTTTTGATGAATTTTGGTCCGATTTTCTCAAGGTTGGTCGCTAAATTTTTCTAAAAATACAACGTATACATTAAAAATACTTAAAAAAATATTGCACTATGATATAGCATCTTTAATATACCGACCCCACTTTCACTGCACTGCAAATCAGCCTACCTCCCCCGTCCAACCCCCTATACTGTGTACTCCCCCCTCTCCTCCCCTTTTCCCTCTGCCCCTTTTGGTAACTCCCCTACCATTCATCAGAAAAAGATCACCAAGTACGACGACCTCCTCCCCCTCCGTCACTCCTTCCATCAGTGTTGAATAGTACCATCTCCGATCCATTAGCCAGGGTAATCATATGGTAATGGCTCTTGTGTTAGGGTTCCCATGGTGGACACAGCCCAAAATGGACCATTCACGCTACCTCGGATCCCGAGTTCATACTCATTCAGGCCTGAATATCAGCCTGTACTTGGAGATATTCATCAGACGCTAAACAAATACGACAGTCTGCCTAGTAATGAAAATCTACACCGTAATAAAGCGGCTTAGTCTAGTTCCATACCCTTCTTGGAAAGTTTATTGAATCATTTCAACCTACGTTTTAATGTTTTTATTGAACGTCGTAAATCTCATCTTCCTATGCAAAACCTAAAGCGCAAATTTTCTAACTGTAAGTTTTATGTCTTGCTGCCGACCCTTGAGTTTTCAGTGCTGATATCAGCTGCCCTACAGGCTATTGTTGGCAACCTCCAGTTTCTTTCTGATTGGACTATTGCTTTATCTCATAGTAAGCTAGATTGCAAGCACAGAAAACTCAAGGGTCTGCAGCAAGGCATATCACTAACATTTTGGAAACTGGCGTCTTAGGCTTTGCATTGGAAGATGCGTAAATGTTGGACATTTTGATTTGTGTATGCAGTGCCAACGGTAGCCCTTAATTTCTCCAACAGGCAAAAGCTGGTACATTAAGGGTAGTCAAGTCATCAGAATAAAACTTGTCCAAAAGTCTAAACTGTGAATCATATTCGATATGCTTATTTAAACCATATGTAAATTTGAAAAAATGATCTAAACATGTGAAAAGAATGAATTTTACAAAATAATGTTTGCCTTGAAAATATTCCAAAATCATTATGACAAGACATGAACGAGTCCCTCCAACGTTTATCTATCAAACAGACTTTCAATGATTTACCACATTTTGTAAGTAAATGACAAAGAACATCAAAGTGTCACAAACATTCAAAACTGACAGAGAACCAATTTTCGGTTTGTTAGTTAGTTAGGGACCTTCACCCTACTTCAATGTTGCCCCCAAGATAACGAATTGAAAATCGATGGAGACGATAATATCTTAATGTAAAGTAACATTAAATGGCGATCAATCAGAGGTATAAGGGGCAGCCTTTTGAATACTCTCTGACAGTGGCGATTTATTAGGCTGAGAGATATCAATCATGACACGTTTCACTTAGTTAGATGGAGAAATGCTGCTAAGAACTGGAGCATATACGAACCTGAGTCTCCTTCGAATGCTGTTCTGGTCAAGTGACAATATGGTATAATGTGGTCTATCGTATCATGTCTTTGGAACCAGTTTTCAAACTGTTTCAAAGAGAAATATTAAGGCCTTGTTGCCCTGATGAGCTAAAATTGTAAAACGTCCGTGCTCAACACCAAAGGGAACATATTCTTAAATGATCTATGTAAATTATGTTCCATACACGTATGTTCAACTAATTCATTTAAATTTATTTATTATTTGTTTCAACATGTACAATTTTTAACTAATTCATGATGTCAATAAATAAACATTATTGTTCACATATATACGATTTACAATTAATATTTACAACTAATATATGTATTCTTCCATCTACACATCCGTCTGGTATTCTTGATTTAACATAGCTTGTAAGCACTCAATACTCTGTTGTAGAATCATGTTGGAAATATAGAGAATCTCACCCTCGTGTCTTCTGATATCAAATATATCAACACAAGTTGATAAAAGTAACAAAGGCTTGCCGATATTTGATATCAGAAGACATGAGGGTGAGATTCTATTTATCATCCAAAATCATTTTTCATCCCATTAGCATGAAAAATGTACATCTTTGAACACTGCATAGTCCTAAAACTTCTAAACCAGTGACGTCATAGCATTGTGACGTCATGATGTTAATGACGTCATAGCATTGTGACGTCGTTGTGTTTATGATGTCATAGCAGTGTGACATCATTACTGATGATGTAAAACGTGTGTGATGTCATTTATTTTTTGATTACAGGGCATTGTTCAAAATCTACTGTCAAAGCGATATCTCCTAGGAGATATCGCTTGATCTTCCACAAGCGATATCTCGTGTGGAACACAGTTTTGGATGATAAAGGTTTTTATGCGACCTTTCAACGATATTCGAAAATGTGAACTAATACAATTCTACAACACCAGATGACGCTGATCCTTCTCAATAAGCAACGTACCCCTAAAATACAGAACCAAACGAAAATCATATCTTTATTGAATAGGATTGACCATTAGGTCAACAGGATTTTTCGCTTTAATGACAGGTAGAACAATTTCTTATGGCGATGAACGAATCACACGAAAATAAATTCAATTACATACTTTTATCAATAACATGATTTGTTACGTATATGAACGGAGTTCGGTCAAGCTACGCAAATTCATTTCCTTAGTTTAATTGATTAAAATGTATTAAGAATAAAATGGCTTAACGTTGTTTTCGCTTATGCGCGCAATGAAATAAAATCAATATTTTTTGCATAATCGGAAAATATTGATAAAACGTGGTATAGTGCCTTTAATGACCACATCAGCTATCGTATATTCTTAGCCTTCAACAAGTTGCTTATACAATGTTGCCCTGCCGCAGACAAATCAATATTCTAGATTTAAGACAGTGATACTGCGACAGGGAATTAACACTGCAGTGACATGGGATGAGATACATCTAATCTATTACAGCATCTCCTCTCCTCCACACCTTCTTTATAAACCCGGTCCGGTTCCTGAATACCGTCCTAATCGATTATGTTATCAGCTCCCCTTGACCTAGCTAGTTCTTTATCCTTAAAATTAGAAATGTCATTTGCTATCGATTCGGTTATCGGCTGTGATGTTACTTCTCGTAACCATACAATGATGTCACTTTATAAGTTTATGTTAACAACGTGATTTTGCTATCTGCTATGATTTTACTTTTTCGCAACCATACAATGATGTCACTTTATGTTGACAACATGATTTTGTTATCTGCTATGGTGTTACAATGATGTCACTTTATGTTAGGTTTTGTTATCTGCTATGGTTTTAATTCTATGTTACCATACAATAATGTCACTTTATGTAAACAACATGATTTTATTATCTGCTATGATTGTACTTCTCGTAACCATACAATGATGTCCCTTTATTACCACCGTGATTTGGTATGTGCTATGATTTTACTTCGTCGTAACCATACAATGATGTCACTTTATGTTGACAACATGATTTGTTATATCTGCTATGATTTAACTTTATTGTAACCATACAGCGATGTCATTTCATGTTAACACCATGATTTTGTTATTTGCCTTGATTTTACTTTATTGTAACCATACAATGATGTCATTTCATGTTGACAAAATGATTTTTGTTATCTGCTATGATTTTATTTCTTCGTGACCATACAATGATGGCACTTTATGTTAACAACATGATTATGTCATCTGCTATGATTTTACTTCTCGTAACCATACAGTGATGTCATTTCATGTTGACAACATGATTTGTTATCTGCTATTATTTTACTTCTTTGTAGCTATACAGTGATGTCATTTCATGTTGACAACAGGATTTTGTTATCTGTTATGACTTTACTTCTACTTAACAGTGCTATGATGTTATTTCATGTTAACAACAGGATTTTGTTATCTGCTATGATGTTAATTCTTTGTAAGCAAACACCATTGATGAAGTTCTGTCAACTGACGTGATATCATGTCTTCATTTAATGATGTTTATGGTATGGCAAGTGTTGAGAGTTTTCAGATTTTAAGAAAATATTTTTCGCTATTAGTGTGATATTACTTTCAATCTCTACAGAGGGGATGACATCACGGCTACAATGGTTTGGCGTCACTTCTGCAAGCAACGCAACGTCAGCGCCGGTGCTAAGTGTCAACAATGCAACAATGTCGAGTGAGGATCTCAACAGTTCATTCAGTTTTCAAAAAGGTTTTGACGCAATTACCATTGATTCACTACAGAAATCCAGAATATAGTCTATTTACACTGTGATATAATTTATCAATGAGAACCCTTATGTTTCTACCGTTGATTGTGTTATATGCTGGTATCAAGAAGATATTTCTGTTAAACTGTACAAGGATGTACCTATTTGAAAATTCATATTTTAAAAACAATTTATTCATTTGTAATGATGTTAAGAGACTTTAACTATATCATACACATAATTTTGTTTATTGTTTCGAATAGATTATTATCAACAATGATATTAATTTCTAGGAAAATGTTTGTACTTTAGACGTTACATCATAAATAATTGCCATGTCACTATACGTGTAGGAATTTTGGTTTCAAATTGGCTAACTCTCACGTCACTAAAAGGAACATCCATAAATAAACCCTGATCCTCAAAAAGGAAGTATTGAGTTAACTCCAGGCAGTTCTTTCGATTAAAATTGCTAATGTTCTGATATTAAGTGTTTCATGTTTTATCTACACTTTTATTTATCTAAATCAATATATAAACCATTAAAGATACCAATATGCTGTAGATTTAATGCAACGTTCTTGATTGTTACCTATGGTTTACTATACTTTGACAACCGACGATAAAAGCAAACACAAAATGTGATTAAGAAATAAGAATAACATTTCAAATTAACATTTATTCGAGACTGTAAATGAACTTAAACATTAACAAAAATCAAATTCTCAGTTTGTGTGTTAGTTGTAAATGACGATTCGAACATGAATGAATTGCCCAAGATTTTGTTCCTTGATTTTCCAGTCGACTTCATGTGTAAGCAGAACCGTTATGGATTCTTCTGCTTCATGATCGCCAATAATACTGAATCATGAAGTACTTCATGCCTAGTTAGGTACCATTTCTCATATACAACCATATTGAACCATGAAGTCAAAGGGGTGCTATTATTCCCACTGTGGCAGCAGTGGTGATAAATGTCTTTTCTACAAATAAACGATATTGCACTCCGGAAAGTACACAGTATAGAAATTATAATATACGTGTTCAACAAAAGTTGATGCCATCTTATTTCTGAGATCAAGGTTATATAGCACTCTATAATTTGTCTGTACTTATTTGTATGTTTGTATGTATTCATATTGAAAATATGTGCAATTTACATGTCTATGTACATAAAAATAAATAAAATTGAAAACAAAAAAACAAACTCTAAAGCACAGATAGGAATCATGTATGTATAGAATTATTCAATGTTATTTATCATTCCGGTACAAGTAATGGTAAATTTTTTTTAAATGTAAAGGATTACCCATACTGAGAAACTTGATGTTGGATCGGAATAATATTCATAGCATACAAATATTCAAATCCATTTATTTCTTTGGTACCAGTTGTGACACATGTCCTTTTCCCACAAATAATAAATAGCACACACCAGAAACTAAATAGATTAGATAAGATTTACATTTCCAGTATAAAATGTTCAATGCCATTTATCCCTTTGGTAACACATGTCCTTTCCACAAATAAAGAATAACACACACGGAAAACCTGATAGAGGTGATAAGATTTACATACCAGTATAAAATGTTAAATATACCATGTATCCCTTTGGTAACACATGTCCTTTCTACAAATAAGGATAGCTCATACAGAAAAGTCAATAGAGTAAATAAGAATAAATAGACAATATAAATTGTTTATGTCAATAATCCCTTTGGTACCAGTCGTGATTCGTGTCTTTCTATAAAGTAGGGACATCATAGAGATCAGAATCATATATCAAGTATAGAAAAGATGGTGATGTGATGGTGATATGGGATTTATCGCCGTTTTCAAGAGTATTTCCCTTATACCGCGTATTATTGCAGGACGAAAGCCCGCAACACAATTGTGGCTATGCGTTGCGGTGAAACCTGCGAGCATCGGCTGAAAATAGAGAACCATGGGTGGTACTACGCTAAAATTCAGTGTAGCATTGCACCCAAACCTGACTGCGTGTAGACAAAGGTTTTGCCGAGCTCCTGGCGGGATCTAAACTAACGAGCAAAAGAAAGTATAACACTCACTTGTTTTCCATTAATTCAATATTTTAAAGAAATAAGATGCATTTGATTATGGAAGCAGACAATAACACTTTTCGGCTGTAGTTTGAATGGCTTTATTGGTGACTGTTTTATATTTTCACTTAAATGTCATCATTTAAAGTAGACTAGGGTAAGAAATGAAATTTACACCAACATGACCCCTACCATGTTCAAAATGTTGTAAATGTGTGCATGACGATGAACATTTATTGATTTTCACACAGAGTATGTGTTATATGTCGATGAAAAGTTGTGTATTGTCAAAATAAATTTAGGGAAATTTTAATATTGAATTTTTAAATTTTTTTTTTAAATTTAAAAAACCGCGTAGAGGTATTCTTTTATTTATTTAATGTTTTGGACTAATTTTCCAAACAAGTCATTTTTGGAAAACGACGTCAAAAACTCGAGATATCTGACTTTGAAAATTTTACATATGATAAATACAACTGAGTGTTATACTTTCTTTTGCTCGTGAGTTTAGTATAGAAATAGAAAATGTCATTTAATCTCTCGGACAACAATAGGGATCTCTTTCACCAACACAATGATACATATAAAGAAAACTCTTAGATAGCATTTCATTGTTAGAGCTTTGATCATGTTCCTCCCATTGACGTGGAATCCTACTTATATTATAATTATTTTTATCAAAATAAAACATGCTACAGACCCTTTAAGATACAGGTTTGAATTAAATATTTGCACCATTATCTTTGGACATTCTAAATTTCTTGAGAAACGTATCACATATTATTGTCAATTGAAAACTGTAATTATACCCACTTCCGGTATCGTTGCTATGGTTTCCTTTGTTCTTACTTTGGTGAATTGGCCGAAAAAGAGACATCTCTTTTTGACAACAGTACATGAAGCTCTTTGATAGCCGACTGTCAGCTTCGCTCTGATTTTCAATTTTGATAAACACATTCAAAAACGTGTTCCCTGTGTTGCATTGATCGGAGATTTCGCGAAGAACCTCTCCAATAACCGAAGTATCGTTAAAGGTCACCTGTCTTTAGGAATAGCGTTTCCTTGAGTACTTCTGTTCTCTTGGGAAGCTTCTGGAATGACCCCAAGCAGACGATAATCATAATCCAAAGGAAGCAGACGATAACCACGTTGGTTCGTCTAGTAAGAGTAGCAGTATGAAGATACACTGTATATGAGCATTTTTTTACCATAGTATTACCGAAGGTTCAACTTGATGGCAATTGCTTAAAGTATCTTTCGTTATCTTTGTTTGTTGAGGGATGGCTAGATTTTGCGAAGACCCAATGTTTGCTTATTGAATGATCAGAGACTGAATGTGTAACCGTCAAATATTTACACCCTGTGACCCACATAAAATGTACTGTTCAATGTTTGACCTTTAACCTTGTGGTTTACGTTTGATGACCTAATATGTTTGAAAAGTGTATACTCTTCTGCTCGTGAACTGCAAATATGAATGGAAATGTAATACTTTAGCCACAAGTGAGCAACAATATGCATAGTTGATATTTTGGATAATAATAATACCAACGGAAATAATATAGTTTCATTTGTATACCTCAGCATCATTGTACAGTTATGTTAATGACAGAGTAAGAAAGGGGTGTTATTTCTATTGAAAAAATGCCTAATCCACAGATGATGTGCTAAAATTACCCTCAGGGTCAATATGTGGTGAGACATATAAAATGTTTATGACAGAATGACCAAAAATTAAACTTTGTTGTCCAAATGACCCCAATAGACAATATTTCATGCCATTGTGATCTTGAAAGTAATATAAGAGATGGATGATGCTGTGTTTGTGAACAGAAGAAAATTACAATCTTTCCCTGCAACTAACCGAAACTGTATTGATTACATAACGTTTGATCCGATAATACAATGTTTGATAGCACATGGCTTCGATAATAAAGTACAAACAGAAAATAGAATGCGGTGTTTTGCTTATGATGTGTTTCTTTGTTGTTTTATATATACTCTCTTAGCTGCTTGTTTAATATTATATCACTTGCAGTAAACATTGAAGGATAAAAGTCAACCTCGTTCTTTTCCGCAACAATGAAATAAGATAATCAAGCAAACGAAGTTACAAAGATTTTGAGTCTAAGTGAATACAGAAATCAATAGGACAGAATGAACTTTGGTTGGCTGCGATGCTGACAAAACGGATGTACCATTGGTGGATAGACGTCACTCAATAGCAGACGACTTGAAAGAAAATCTTCCTGACATTTCGTAGACTTGTTACCCTCACGTGTGCTGATCCAGCTTGCTTTGTGATGGACTCTCTTCTCATGTATCAGAAAGTGTATAGGTACACTACGCTCGCGTGATACTAAGTGGCTATAGAAGAGCTAAATCAAGCTTCTTCTCCGAGGGACAGAGAGGATATTGCTTATTTTAACCCACGGCTAATACCAGCCCGTGCACGTTGGTGTCTCTCTCACCATCATGTCAAAGATTTCCACATGACGTAATAGATAAATATAGAGACACTTGTCTGAAGGGATTGAAATAATTAACCCCTTTATTGCGTGTTTCCTTGTCTTAATGGATAATTAAATGATACAATCTGACCCTAGCGCTGGTCAGAAGATTGATTGTTGACGAAGCCCTGACATTGAGTAATGGTACTTACATTGCTTGGTAAAGAGAGTCCAATCCCCGGTCCTCGGCTAGAGGTGGGACATCATTAGGGCACTAGGAACAGTAGGAACATCCTAAGAGCACTAGGAACATCCTAAGAGCACTAGGAACATCCAAGAAACACTAGGAACATCCAAAACACTTAACACGTCCTAAGAATCCTCGTGTTAGATAAGACCTCGTGTGGATATGTCCAGATGACTATGTCCTCTCGAAGGAAGAGATATTGTCCTCTTGTAGGATAAGGGATACAGTATGTCCTCTCTCTGGTCCTGACACTGCACATCTAGTAGCCAGGAGGACATGCCTGGGCTCAGAGCGTCATTAAGGCTTGAGTTGAGTTTCTCTCCTCAATGAATTGATTTCCGATAAAAGCGTAGAGGCGGAATGATTGCAATTTTGCCCGACAAAGAACCACCAAGAAATAAGATTGAGTTATGTCAATAAGTTTGGAATACTTTAATACAGATTTAATAACTCATGATTCTAACACTTAATGACAAGCTACGACTCGAGGGGATGGTTTAGCATTAATTCCAATGTCAACAAGGTGTTCCTTTTGAGATGAATCGAATCGGGTCAAGACAGTTTTTTTTTGACAATTGCATTTTCTTCTTGTGAACTTGCCTCCTACGTGTGACTAGTTGTTTTAAGGCAATTAAAGGGGCAGTAGCAGGTTTTTTTTGATAATTTTATTTTTTTAAATTTTCACTGATAATAGTAAGTTTATGATAAATGTATTATTTTGATAGTGTCAACAAGTTCATAACACAAACCAATCATCCATAGTCAGAGGACAAAGTATTAAGATTCACACATAATCCATGGGCGGCCATTTTGTGTAAACGCCTTTAATATATTTTGTGTAAGAAAAGGGAATCACATGGCAAAATTTTACATTATATGTTTGAATTATTTCTGCTCTATTTAGTTTAAATGCGATGTCTTTCAATTGGAACCATTAATTTTCCTGACATCACCTTATATTCCCCCTACAAACGTGCTACTGCCCCTTTAAAGCATGATTAGGACTAGTGTTATACGTGGTTTGCAAGTAGGTGTGATTCAACACAATCTTTAGTACAAATGTGCTACTTAGATCGCCTGACATTTCCTTGGTTAATGCCTGAGATTGGTGTTGACGTAGATGGACAGGCGATTGTTGAACGTCTTATGCCATCTAATATGTTGGCTTGAATTTGTCCTTTCATGAAGTTTACAAAATTTAACAATGAGAACATCGTAAAGAGTTTATTGAGGATCTGTTTTATAACATGAAATAACACTTGAGTAACTGACTGTAAATTTACTTCGTAATGGCTTAAGGTTTTTAAATCAATAAAATGTTGTATATGATGGCGGATTTAAGAATGTACATGTCGAAATCAAAATCATTTTACTTACATAAAACCACTTTAACCTCGAAGTTAGAATATTTTAAATGTTAAGACTCTGTAATCCTTTTGTAATTTATTTTGTTCAAATTTTGCAACCAAATATAGAGTATGTTAAAGGGATTTTCCTAAAAGAAAAAACTTCGATTAAATGATCCAGATTTTCAGTCATACAAAAAGGTGTCACTAATCAATAGAAACTACATTTAGGGTGAACAGCCTTAATATATTGCAAAAAGAGGCATTGATTTTGTACTTTCATATAAGAAATCCTTGTATTGATTGGAACAGATTGTCTTGTGATTGGAAACATTAAACTTTTTTTTCATGAAATCAATTTATTTCCCCAATGTTTTTTACATGACCTTCATGTTGATAGTTTAATATATATTAAAAAAGGAGAGTTGGTTTCCCACATGAAATGTTGCAAATAAGAAATAGTAAATGTCGGATGGTTCAGATTCGATCAAATGTCTTTAATACGATGAATTTATTTAACTAATCGAAGCCTTATAACCTTGTTTACATTGCTTGCAACAAGGCCTCACGTTTTTAATAATGTCAAAGGGTATCGAAACAAAACTTAACAATTGCATTGACATGTCATCCCATCAAATAATACAAAAGGAAGCTTTTTTGCTTAGTTACATGAACTTTCTTATTTCCCTAGTATTTACGTAAACTTTATTTATAAATGAACCTGATGTACCTGACATTTTTTACATTAACATTGGCAAATATCACAATATATCTATATGAAATCGAATGATGGCTTGAATATAAGTGATATTTAATTTTTCCGAAAAGAGGAAACCGCCATACACGAAACACAGCACTGAAATGTCAACAACAAATGCTCTGGTAACTAATATATAACGTTAGTAATTTTGGCAATTGTCAATATAGCGAAAAGGCAATCGGTGCCATTTCAAAAGAAATTCATTGGAACCCTATTGATCATTGCTAACTTTTCAGTTTAAGAACACTTCATTATTTTCTAGAGTGACTAAATTAAGTTATTAGTTTATTTAGTTGTTTGCAGTATTTGGACCGATATCTATGATTTATATGGTACTTTTAACCGTCTCAACAGTTATGATTACGTTAGCAGTGAAAAGTCTTCTTGGCCCCTCATAAGAATCTAAAGTAGGTATTTGTCCAGAAAAGTCTTCTTGGCACCTCATAAGAATCTAAAGTAGGCATTTTTCCAATAATATGTTCATATCAGTGAACTAAGTGTGCAGTTTTCTCTTTAACTTCTTACGTCATAACTGAATCCTGATGAAGTATAGACTTGTTCACGTGTCCTTATTTTTATAATCTCCTAAAAGAACAACTATTTATGAAAATGAAGCTTTCAAGATCTCTACACAAATTCTGTTTATCCCGAAGTACAAACACGTCCAAAAATAGCTACTTAATTGCAACTCTTGTGTCATAATTCTTGTGGTGTATCTAAAGGCACGTTAATGGTTTTATGTCGTTCTTGATAGACTATCCTCGCATCGATTGGTTAGCAAACACGACTTTATCTTCACAGGGAAATCTAAGCCAATAAGCAAATATGAAAAAGGTTTTATTCTAGCTAGATATTCAACAGTCGGTGTAAAGGGAAGTTTTCTCTAAACACATTCTTCAAGGAGATTCTGACTTTGTAATTATGTTTAACCTATTCATTTTATCAATGTTATTCTTTCAATTGCTTTTACAAGTACAAGTATATGCAGAGAGATTTCAATGACATACTGAATGACCAGACAGAGTATTCTCCGAAGTGCATGTAGGCTGCGGATACAATCTCATTAGAATCAGATCGAACCTAGCACTCGTTCATACCTGCGCTTCTGGCCAGAATACTACAAATTGGTTGTTGAAAGGGTCCTGACTTTTGCTGTCATCTAACATAAATTCAAATATTCACAGACCGATATATTTCCTACTTGCTGGGTTTGAAGGTCAATAGACACGGTTCCTTGTGATAAGTACTCATACCAGAAACACAGGGAGGAACGAGTGATAACTTCATTGTCATTCAGAATTAGCACTTCCATCCTGAACATTAAAGATACGTGTTCTTGTTCATTTTTCATTCATATATTGATATTCTGTATCTTCAAGTTGCTCCCATGACAATTTATGAATCAAGACGATGCAAAATGGAAGGAAATTGAAAGCTTGTACTGATGAAAAGATATGCTTGTATATTACATAGTTGTAAATCTCAATAAACAGTAAAAATTACCATGTTTTTTGGTAAAGCTAGAAAGGTTTTGGAAGTTGCAGAAATTAAAATAATCGATGAAACTGTTTGGTTTGCAAAAATAACGTCAATATTAGCAGCCAAGTAAATGTCAAATGCTCAAAGACTCTTTCTCTAGCCGTTGTTAATCGGTAGAGAAACAAGACTGCACCGCTTCAGATTCTATGGAAAGTGCAAATGTCTTTGGGCAAAGGATTGTGAACACCAAGGCATCAATAGTCTTGCACTGTTTATACAACTTTAAAGAGTCAATCTATTTAAAGGCACGGTTGCACAATGACTCCCTTTAAGCTATCAAACACGCTAATGATGATTATAAACAACCCTCAGGCACATTCAAAGGTCGCCGTATGTTTCATATTGCATCAGATTTGAGTTCGGATGAAGTAATGCAACGTTTGTTTTAAAGAAATTTTGTGAAGTTGGAATGTCGGAAAAGACAACTTATTTCTTCATCAATGCTTGAAAAAGACACAAGAACCTTGTCAAAACATCGAAGTAAAGAATTTGTTATCCAAATAGTTCCTCTACATTTCAGAACAAAGTAATATGATACATTAACTACAACCATATCTTAGATAACTGTTCTACACGCAGGAAGATTGTGGTGCAATGAAACACTGAATTTCTGCGCAGTACCACGCTAGTTCCAGCCATTGCTCGCAGGATTTACCGCAATGCATAGCCACAATAGAAACCATTTACATTGTGCTATGCATTGCGTTGAAACTAGCGAACCACGGTGGTACTGCGCTGAAATGCAGTGAAGCATTACATCAACCGCACTGAGAACAGAAGAACAGATCTGTACTGCAGACAGAGGTGCCCGATTCCATGGTGGGATTCGAACCCAGGACCTCTTGATCCGAAGCCGAACGCGCTAACAACTGCGCTATCACCAGAGAAAACTTGTAATTAAAGGTTAACCAAAATACCCAAAATACCCAAATATTTGAATCTCCTTAATTTACAGAGTAAAAATGTTTGAATTTAGGATTGTTTGGAAGGATTAACTTTTGAATGTTTCTCTACCTTGTTTAGGATGAGCGATATTTTATTTGCGCTTAGATATTGGACGACTTGCACACTAAACAAGTACATAATTGCATTCACGTTTGTTTTAATCATGTTTACGGTTTATACGTCAGAGAAAACCCGATATCTTGGTGTTGTCAGAAAATCCTTAGGTGGAGAAAGAAAATTCACTTCCAAACAGTTCTTTTAAAAAATGTCTTCCAAACTCCAACCCTCGTGCTTTTCTTCTTTGATTGTTGTGCTCTATCCATCACAATTAAGATTTTACATATTTACTCACAGAGAAATAGTATCTCGGTAGGAACGTAGAGGAATGTTTACTTACAGATCGATTAGATAGGGCTGAATATGGACAACATCAAAAAGCTAACGTGTGTTTAGGTATTACAGACGATTTATTGCAAATGTTTTGCAATTATGGTGCTATTTTTGGACAATTCATTCTTTGATGATGAATAAAAACAAGCATATGCATATAAAACTACATGATTTAGGTTTTCAGCATGATTCTCAGAAAGAACTGGTCCAGTCTCGAATATCAAGTTAACTTTCTTCACATGTTTTTGCTGTGCATTAATGCATACATGTCTCCCACTTTGTTTCCCCCCTCTGTGATATATATGTATTCCCGGTGAAGGATTAAACGGTTTTTCCATAGAAAAAGTTATTATCAAGATAGTATTTCTGTTTTGTCAACATTCACAGAACAAATACCCAAAACTAGAAGTGCGATTTCGAGGCCCAATTTTTCAAATATCAATATTTAGATAACATAAGTAACTTGTAGCGCCAAAACTAGGAATGACACCAATACTTGAAAATCATATTTAAGAGAAAGGGTAAGCAGTTACTGTGAACAGCAATGGTACAGTCACGTTTAAAATCATATCATTTAGTTACTCCTCACAAAAATTATGCAGAAAGGGTATTTGTCACAAAAATATGTTTATCATTCTAAGAAGTGAAATTCAACGAGAATAATGTAGCCTAGGTAGAAAAATGTCTAGGATACCTTACCTTTCATCACATGTCTGATCACATCACTTGAACTCAACCAGCCCTAAAACCCCCAAAAATATGACATGCTTTCGTATTTGACGTGTTGTTTAATATTTTGTGAGGAGTATATATGGACATTAAACAATATCTAAATATCTACAGCTCAAACAAAACTTTGTTTAATTACTTTGAATCTTAATGCAAATATCATGTCATTATGTTAAAGTTCGCACCAAAGTATGCACCAGAGACTATACATACAGTTGTATATTTAGTCGCTGATTGCAGCAAAGGTTATGATTTTTGCGTAGATGAAGGAAAAGCACGTTCCCATTACAAACTAAAATATGATACTCATAGTACTATATGAACACAACATACGCAATAGGCGATACGACTCAATTTTTGTGTGTCTTTCTTGGGGACGTGATCAGTCCACCTTCCTACGCAAAGCTTAAAACGCCAGTTTTCGAACTGTCATTTTTATGCCTTGGTGTCGATCCTTGAGTTTTCTGTGCTGACATCAGCGCTCCTACAGGCGATTGTTAGCAACCTTCAGGTATTTTCTGACTGGACCTTTGTTTTCTCTCATAGTACGCTAGGGAGCAAGCACAGAAAACTCAAGGGTATGCAGCAAGGAACAAACTGGCAGGTCAGAAAATGGCGTTTTAGGCTTTGCGTAGGATGTCCTCACCAATGTCTTAGGAATTTAAAAATTGTCATTTTCGATTCCAACTTATCATGACTTGATACAAAGTCACATTTGATGGATATGCAAAACATTGCGACCTCTGATTTTGATGGGGGGCCTGTAGGCTGTTTATAATCATTATTAGCGTGTTTGATCAATTTAAGGAAGCCATTATACAACCGTGCCTTTTAATAGATTGATTGTTGTAGTAACGGTGCAAGACTATTGATGCCTTGGTGTTCACAATCCCTTGCCCAAAGACATTTGCACTTTCCATAGAATCTGAAGCGGTGCAGTTTTGTTTTCCCACCGATTAACAAGGGCTAGAGAAAGAGGCTTTGAGCATTTGACATTTACTTGGCTGCTAATATTGATGTTATTTTGGCAAACCAAACAGTTTTATCGATTATTTCAAATTCTGCAACTTCCAAAACTTTTCTAGCTTCAGCATGTTTATCTTTACTGTTTATTGAGATTAACAACTTTGTAATATATAAGCACATCTTTTCATCAGTACAAGCTTTCAATTTCCTCCATAACATTTTCCTTCGTCTTGATTCATAAATTGTCATGGGAGCACCTTGAAGGTTCAGAATATCAATATATGAATGAAATATGAACAAAAAACGCGTATATTCAATGTTCATGATTGAAGTACTTATTTGGATTCTTTTATCTATTTAATCACTTTATTTCAGTGTTTTGAACTTGGTACAACACGCTTATACATGTAATGCAGGAATATACAACATTTGACTACTGACGATTAAGTTGTGAGGAAGACATTATTCAAATGTATACAAGTTGTGGTAAAAAGGGCAAGTTGACATATTCAAGAAAATCAGCTTATGACGAACAACGTACAAAGGTGTCATATTTACATCGTGTGTCAGTATTTGAAATAAGCATACAAAAACTGTTTGGTAATACAGAGCCGCAGAAAGGAAAAACTGTGGGCCTAACTGTCGGCATTCATTATCAGTACTGATTTGACTTATTCTAAAATAATAATATTCTTGTTGTCAGTATGTTATAAATACACTACACTGTTATCAGTTTAGAGTTATAGTTATGAGGGTTTGGGAGGAAAATATGTCTTACAGCAAGTATTGTTAGAAAGGAACAGGAGTATATAAAAAAAACTGTGAGCCTGTAAGGACCTGAAGATATTAAAGTGTAGGCCCTTTTGAATAACTGTCGGTGTCGGGTCTACGGGCCTACGCTTATTTCAAACACTGTCGTGTGTAAGTGTTTGCTTTATGTATCTGATAATTGTAATTCAGTATTATATCTGCGAGATTAGGGAACCTTTTGCAAGTTTTCTGGAGTAAATGTACTCCTTTGTTAAGATAAATAGGAAATTGAGAACATCGATACTTTTTTCCCTGAATCCCAGAATTATTGTTTGTATTTTTAGATCCAAGTGGGTGGTAGAGATGTTTTGGGTAAGATAATTCATTATGTTGAAGTCGGTTATAGAATATACTACTTCCTTTCTCATTTTTATATTGTATTTCGAGATTAGGAGGTTTAAAAAGTTGTTCCTGTATGCTGATGTTGATTAATTTTTATTTGGAATATGATCTCAACGAAGATAGTAACGCTGCATAATCAAGGAAATTTGTTTTGATTTTAAATCTTTCCAAAAAAATTAGTGTATGATAAAAAAGTTGTTGTCATCAGTTAAAAAAATCATTTATTAATTTAACAGTTGATTGTAGATAATGTTCGGAGATTATGGGCTTATTTCCAATTGTTATTTAACTGTCTACTAAAGCTATTTTCAATATCACAAATTTCATGTTATTCAGATCAAGCATTCACTACATCTTTTTAAAACGGGTATTTTTATAATGATATTGAAGTTATCACTCGTTCCTCCCTGTGTTTCTGGTATGAGAAGTGCTCTAAAGGAACCGTGTCTGGTGACCTTAAACCTAAGTAAGGAGGAATTTATCGGGGCTGTGATTATTTGAATTTTTGTGAGATGACAGGCACAGTCACGACCCTATATACAATCAATATGGAGCAGTTCTCATCTTAGAAACGCAGGTATGAACGAGTGCTAGGTTCGATCTGATTCTATTGAGATTGTATCCTTAGCCTATATGCACTGCGGAAAATACTCATTCCGGTCATACAGTTTATCGTTGAATTCTCTCTGCATATACTTGTACTTGTTAAAAGAAATTGTAGGAATAACATCGATGAAATTAATACGTTAAACATGATTACAAAGTCAGAATCCCCTTGAAGAATGTGTTTAGAGAAAACTTCCCTTTACACCGACTGTTGAATATCAAACTAGAATAAAACCTTTTTCATATTTGCTTATTGGCTAAGATTTCCCTGTGAAGATAAAGCCGTGTTTGCTAACCAATCGATGCGAGGATAGTCTATCAAGAACGACATAAAACCATTAACGTGCCTTTAGATACACCACAAGAATTATGACACAAAAGTTGCAATTAAGTAGCTATTTTTGGATGCCTTTGAACTTCCAGATAAACAGAATTTGTGTAGAGTTATTGAAAGTTTGCATTTTCATTTATAGTTTTTTAGATTATGCAATAAGCACATGTAAACATTTCTATAGCTCATCAGGATTCAGTTATGACGTAAGAAGTCAAAGAGAACACCCCACACTTAGTGTACCTATATAAATGTATATTTGGAAAAGTACCTACTTATTCCTATGTGGAGCCATGAAAACATTTTCTGGGAACGAGTTAGTGAATTCGATGCGTTGTCACCATAAATATCAATCTTAAGGCAGTAAATCACTGAATAAACTAAGACGGAATTTGGCTTTATAATGATACATTCCTACAACAGTCGATACTTCTCGACCAAATAACACAATAGAGGAGGTTTGGCTCTATAGGGAGGCAACATGTATCCAGGGGGTGAAAATCATTTGCAGATTTTACTCGAATGATATGTTGATATACGTTCTTTCTTGTCCCAGTTTCGCTTTGACACTACTGTAACACACACACATTACCTTTCAATATTACCTTTTACTGAAAAAAATACCAGGTGGTTTAATAGCGAAAGACGTCCCAGGGTGAATTATACCTACTCATTCAGCTTTGATTTGCTTGTACAGGTACAGTTTATATACACTTTACTGAAAATACAATCCTTTTCCCAAGGGACTTCTTATCCCAATCTATGTACCAATGATTTGCGTAACAATTGCCTACACGTACCCTGTGGAAATGAACAAACCTCCATCTTCATTCTCTCACTCATTCATTCTTCATTCTTCTGGTTCGATGAACACCCTGACACAATGTCTGGTTCACGAACGTACGAGAGTTCATCAATCTTGTTCTCTTTTCGAAACACCTAAAGGTTATAGGGCTACACTTTAGGAGGGATGTAGCAGGGTTAATGCATTTATCCAGTGCTTTTATCTTCATTAGGCACCATTTTACTTTTAGAAGCCAATGTTGAAGAAATACATGCAACGTTCTAAGCTGAAACTACACGCTAATGCAACAAAGCGAATTATCACTTGGGGGGAACACATGCCATTTAGATAAATGTAGTTCAAACTACAGCTGTATAATTTCTATTATTAACCATTTCTTAACAGCAAAAGGTTACATTTATGAATTGAAGGATTAACAAAGTACATATGTGGTAAACTCGTAAAAACAGATGTCTACCCCATACACCATTTCAGCTGAATTTCGTTTTATAAAATTCCTCATAGTTCTTTTAACTCAATTAAAAACCATATTCTTTCTATAAAACAATAAACTGTCAGTTTTGTTTCTTTTTATGAAACTAACCTTTGCCTTCAAAATGACAAAATCCAAACTGGTGTGCAATGGAAACTTGCGATAGCTTCATTCTCTTATTCAACCTTCGAACAGTTACCTTTTCTACATTCACCTCCTGATGAATGTAAGTCATTGAAAAATAATAATGATATTGGGGAAAATAAATTATAGGATTATAAATTATAATTTAAAAAATTATAAAATAAAAATATCCATATCTTATTTTGTCAATCGTAAGTATAACATCTTTGCAAATGTGATTGAAGAATTGAAAGTTCTTCGCAACGTGGGCAGACAATCTCGATTCTAACCATTCCTAATCTGGAGTTATACAAGCTCAAACTTGGTCTTTAGGCAATCCCCAGTGACTTCCAATGTTTCAACTTCAATCAGCAGTTCACAGGCATGTTCATTGATTTGTAAGAGGAAGGTCAAAAGGTTTTATTACATCAGATTTCGTGTCGAAGGAGAATTTGTCATTGATTAATTAACCCCCTGAGTGCCTAAGCCTTCTACGTGAACAGAAAGTAGATAGTGCCGCTTTCCTCGAAATGAGGCTCTCACATTGACGCCGGTGGAATGACATTTTGAAAAGAATTGATACACTGGGAGTGGTTGCACAAAACAAGATTTCCTTTAAGATTAGCGATTGTCGAAAGTGAAACAAGGGTTGAATGCTTCAAATTGGAGTATTTTTCGATCAGCCAGAGATGGTCAGGCTATGCAAATTTGTTATAGTAAATAGTAAGACTTTGATGTGAACAAGGGTTGTTTTAACAAATTGAAGTATTGAAGAACCAGTTAGAGTATGTGAGACTATGATGTGCAACTAGAGTTGCATCAACAAAATTGATTATAGAAGAATCAGTCACATTTGGTAAGCCCTTGATCATCTTCCTACGCAGGGCCAAGAAACTCATACCTTGCTGCCGACCTGTGCTTGCTCTCTAGCTTACTACGAGAAAGAGCCAAAGTCCAATCAGAAAGTACATAGTAACTGGAGGTTACAATCGCCTGTAGGACGCGGATAACAGCACAGAAAAAAATGACTGTTCGGAAACTGGCGTTTTAGGCTTTGCGTAGGAAGATGGCCCTTGATGTGCAACTAAAGTACGAAAGTAATCAAGTCAAATTTGATATTCATCAATGTTTTAGATCATAGATGGAGAAGGATGTTGTTAACAATTCGAAGGGCCTGCGGACGTAGAGTATGGTGTTAACCGCCTTTGTAACCGTTCTCACATGTTGGTAGAGAAGTCTGTGGAACGATCAACAAAAAAGTAAGAAAGTCCTTTCTATTTCCGGAACCAATCGATAAAATATGCCATCTTTGATAAGTATTTCACAGGAGTTAGTATATTTGTCTGTGGAACTATCAACCAAAGAGTAAGAACCTCGCGTCTATTTCTGGAGGAACCAATCAATAACACATACAGACATTTCCTACTTAGACCAACAATTCCGGGGCTCTCTTCATTCACAGCTACTCGGCTGTTGGTTGGCGGGATGTTTGGTCACTCTTGGTGTCTACTTCATGTCATTCCAATTTTAGGGTATCTAGAAATAATATAGGCCTAAGTAAAACACACTTTCATATATACACAACAATATAAGTTAAGCACCCCCCTGATTTTTCACAGAGGGGTGTACTTCGTGGAAGTATGCTATGGGACTTAGAAAACGAAGATAAGCAAAACCAATTTTTATTGAGAGAAAAATCATTTGGTCATTAGCAAGAGAAGTTTTGAAATCGTGTGGGCACTAAAAGTGCATGAAAATATGAATTGTACAGTATGAACCGAAATGTACATGGAATTGTTAATCAAAAACACATATTGTCACTACAAGCTCTTGTTGTGTGCCACCCGATCAAAGCAGCTTAAACAAAGTGAATCAGTGTTTCAAGAATCACCAAACATCAGTAACGTGGGGTGCCCACACGTGCACGAATAACTGCAGCCGCTGTTTTTGGCATACCCCTAACCAGGTTCCTTTAGAAGATAAATAATTGCGTATGTAAAATTTCCGGGATTCATTGTTATTCAACATCCGCAAATTTAGTTTAAAACCGACGGAAATTTTACAAACGCAACTATTTATCGATATTGTAACATGACCGTTAGTTATAAGCACGACAGTAAAATGTGAATCGGGCACGAATATTGGGAGAATCAAAACATTTTAATGTTGAGGCGGACCAAATAATGTATCCTTTCGCGGTGATTCGCCTCAGCCAATTTGCGGGTGTTCATTGCCATTTAACACTGGAAAATCCCTCAAATCAACCAATCAGAAACGAGTATTTGCCGAAGTCATGTTACAACAATTATTCAATCGGTATCCGCTGCCACTCATCGTGAAGCGTGGCCTCCAGTTCCCTCAGGTTTTGTACAGGAGGATCCCTTCTTTGTATCCGACGACCCAAAACGTCCCAAACATGCTCGATTGGGTTCAAATCAGGTAACATTGCTGGCCATGGAATACGTGTTACACCATTATTTTCCAGATGTTGGTTTGCAGCAAGTGCACGATGGGGTCTGGCATTGTTCTCCATCAACAAGGGTCTTGAGGCAAGTATGTGGTCATCGAAATGATTTACAGGATCCAGAACCTGCTGAATGTAGCGAATGCCTGTGAGTGAAGCCTGTATAGTCACCAAATCGAGTATACAGTCGTAGGAGAAGCGTCCCCAGACCATCATGGATCCTCCGACATATGGTACCGTTGGCAAAATGTTCCTGTGGGCAAGACATGTATTCCTGGTCCTCCATACGCGGGCTCGGCCATCAACAGCATACAGGAGGGACGACTTTCGTCGTTTCAGTGTACTCTCCTCCATGAGCTCAGGTTCCACCTCTGCCTGTCTACACACCATAACCTACGCTCACGTCTGGGGTGATTCGTGAGCAATTGATGCCTGATGATCCTTCTGGTCGTTAATTCAGCAGCTTTGAGGTTATTTCTCAGGGTTTGGTTGCTCAAACGGCGATGAGGTAACCATACCTGTTTTTCAGAAGGGTGCTTGCAGCAAACGGCGGTGTCTAACATGTCGTAACAGAGCTCTATCCTCCTGGGGCATGGTAGCTTTTGGTCCCTCCTAATCATTTGTTTGTGCATGACCAGACGGCTTATGACGGTGTAGTGTAAGTGAGTTCTTCTGGCAATTTCCTTGTAATATAAGAAAGTCCTGCCCGATGAAGCCAAATGATCTGCCATCTCTATGCATTTGAAATTCTCCTTCGTGCCATTGTCAATGAGAAGTGAAACAAGTGGTAATGGAAACGGAACCGATCCTTACATACCCAATACTTGTGGTTGTTTGAAACTTTGGTTTGTGCAACACATGGGTGGCGGGATTCACGTGCATGTGATTGCATTCGTGAGACAAGTTTTTTTTCAAAAGGTGAAACCTTATTTTATCCCTATTAGAACACTCCATTTGATTTGCCAAAATGAGGGTTTTACTTTGGTTTCAGCATATAGGTCGGCTGACGCGACCTCTTACTGCATCTCCCTAGACTCAATATGTGAGTATAGAGAGTACTATTGAGGCTATGTTTACTTACTGGAAGTGTGACATATGACTTTTACGAAACTTGTGATATTTGTGTATAAAACCTTGCTCGGGTTATACAAAAGTTCACACTCGTTTTGTAAAAGTCATATGACACACTTCCTCAGTTAATAAATATACAGAACGTCATACGTGTGCATTTGGGTCGTTTGTATTGAACGAGTAGATGTCATGGACGCGGAGGAACAACGAGTTCGAAGAACGAGTTGTTCCTCCGCGTCCATGATATCTTCGAGTTCAATAAAGCGACCCAAATGCACACGTATGACGTTCTGTATTTATTATATACTCCTTTTAAACCTTTTTACAAGTAGTTTTTGAATTTTTAAAATTATCTGAGAAAACGTTCTGCGCATTAATACATAATGTGAACAAGGCGATGACCCAGAACACCCTCGACTGATGATTTGACACCTCAATTATCTTTTTATTTTCTTATTACTCTGCGTAGTTAAAGTGTGAAAACAAAATAACGTCAAAAGTAATTCGATAGCCATTATTTATATAGTCCTGAATATGAAAAACGTTAAGGTCAGAATATCGAGCGACGGCTTCATTCAAACGACGTCACCATCGAAATGACGTCATAATCGTTGTGGGCTATGACGTCATAATGACGAATATCGCTAGCGATGCTCTCGGTATTTGGCTCAGGATTTCCTTTTTCAAAGTGTTTTGCAGTTTCTTTACTAATGATAACTGTAGTTTCTCACTATTTTATTCTTCAATGTCATATTAATAAGTAGGCTTTTACCAATGCATTGAGATACATTAATTATGATGTTTTAATTAGAAAAATCATTGTTACTTAGGCAGGCGTGCAATACGGATTCTGGAGTGCAATACGGAATTTGAAGACGTATTCCGTATTGCACCCTTGTATTACTATCTTAAGATTACATGAGTATATAATTCTATATATATTTCACTGCTTGGGTATTTTTGATGATTTTCTTTTGTTCTAGTGAGGTAAAACAGACCTTATTCAAGCAGACACATTGAGATGAGATAAGCGATAAGATTGTAATTGTATATAAAATTAGGTCTGTTTGCTGACATTCCATTTTGTATACCAATCTCTTCCAGAAGCCTCACCATAATGGACGGTCCAGTATTGGTTTTACATACATGTAGTTTATACATATACACAGAGCCCATGTCTGTGGTCTCAGCTTATAACCATGTGTAGAGTTGTACAGAAAATATGTGACAATCCCACATGCCGTATCAGGTGGTTAAGGGGGATTTTGATGTTTTCAATGAGTATATTTAAAAGAAATTTGTCTCTCATTAGTCTTTTCAAACAGTAAGTATTATTCTGATAAGATATAGATAAGATAAGAGTTAACAAGCAAAAAATTGAACGTGGCTCACTAATACCCCGACCGTGCATCCCTGACCAACTGAATTATTTGTCACTGCCAAAGTAGACGTCTCTTGCACAGCATTTGAAAAAAAAAATCTTCGGAAGGACGGACGCAAAAGTTGATATTATTATATACCCTCGACCGTTGGTCGGCGGTATAAAAACCTTTGTGGTAAGAGGATGACTCAAAGTTTGAAACTTCTTCAAAGAGTAACAGAACAAATATCTGAATTAACATTTATTAACATTACTGACTTTATACAAAAACTCAACCAAAAACAGATATACACAAGGTGTTTGTTTGTGCTGTACAACAATTTGCTACAACAATGTACACAATGAAAAAGATGGAATAAATATGTAATGAATTCAAGATAAAAAAACAAAAGAAATTCTGAAAAAGACTATTAGATTTGTAATTTTTCTTTAAAAAATCTGAACTAATGAACTGCAAGGAAGATCGTTACAATTTGGAAGAGGTAATACTTGACCAAGTTCATCTTGGACTCATCACACAACCAGAATGTATTGAGGTGTTTTAAAATGGACGAAGTCCTAAAATTATTATATGTCTATACAATAGTTTACAATAAGGGACATCTACCTCTGCTAATATCAAGATACGGAAAGCCAAGTATCACAGTCGCATATCGCTCATTTGTAAGGGAAATTGATTGCCTTTTGCGCAAAAATCTGAGATGTGTCACAAAATTGAAGACGTTGGCGCAAAATTTGAGTTGGTATTAGAAAACATAGCTTGAGCTTGTTCAAAATTGTGTCAAAAATAACGGCTTTGAAAACTGAGCAGGGAAATAATGTTGAAAATGTGTTTTTGGTAGATTGGCAGACGCGGCAATTCTGGTTCTGAGATTCTCAAGACAGCTTTGGGCAGTCAGGACTGTTGAAGTTTCTAGGCATCACATAGCCCTCCTGCTTCTCACTGTGAACAAATCAAATATATAGTTTGATGAGCTGTGAGGTAAGTTGAGTTGAGTTAAGTAAGATGACTGAGGGAGATTTCATTGTTGTTCAGCGGTGTGAGGAGGGGATGAGTAAAATTGCAGGGTGATAAGGTGAAAGATAAAGATGGGCTTCTCTCTGTGAATTTATCAGTTACTTAGTTTGATGAACTCTGAGATGAATTGAATTAAGTTTTGTTTATGTAAGATTGAGGTGGAATGCAGTGTGCAGTGAGTAGGGAGGTTGAGTGAGCATAATTGTGAGAAGATGAGATGAGGCAAGGTGAGATGAAAAATGTTTATGGTGTAGTAGGATGAGTAAGATGTGGTAAGGTAAAGTAAGATGATGAATTGGGAGTTGAGGAGGGATGAGGTAATAAAGCATTGATAAGATGTGATAAGATTTGGCGAGGTAAGTTGAGTTGAAGGTGAGGCGATGTGAGTTTGGGTTTAATACCGCTTTCCAAAGTATTTCACTTCTATCAGACAGATAACTCAAGTGGATAGGTGAGGTTAAATGAAGAGAGGCTAGTTACGTGAAGTCTATGTGAGATGACATTCAGGTGAAATATTGGCTTCAAAACCACTTTCTGTGAAAGTCCATATTTTCAATAATTTGAAATTACTTTATCATTTTCAGGGGTGGAAATAACCCATTGCCCGACGCCCGAGTCCAGTGATTTATTTAGTCGGGCAAGTCAAATTGCATACAGTAGTGTACCGGTGTTCAGTAGCGTGTCAGATCGTGTAGTATTGATCATTTTATTGAAAATAAAGTATTTCAAAAACAAAGTCCACCTATTTTATTCGTGTCAACAGAGATTGTTCATCAGCGTTACAAATTCTATCTGGAGTTACCTTTCTTGTACCAACTGGGCATGCGCACATGAGTTTACTAGAGCTCCGAACATTGACTTCGATATGCAGTTAGCAGTCACATTTACATAGTAAAACACTGCTGGGAGCTTGTATGAAAGGTGCGGTGAATTCGTAACTAAATAAATAACTTGAACACGCTTTTGGTTAATTAAATTGATCATCGTGTAAATTCGAATGCATGTGAATACTTTAATTAAGATAATTTCGCTTGCATTAACTCCTTTTGAATGGATGTGATTAGGGGTGCAACGATACAGGAGAGCCACGATACGATACATATCTCGATAGTTTTGCTACGATACGATACATATCTCGATACAGCCTTAAAAACTACTAAACTAGTAAACTTGGACATGTCAGCAATTAAAGCCATTTAAGCCAATAAAACTAACATCTACGCCCAATGTTCTTCTGAATAAAGGAAAACAAAGCTTTTCTTAATGTCTTTATTTCTTCAAAGACTCAATCAAAGAAATCTCAATTCAAAGTCACTACTCAAAGTGAATCAAAAGTGAAATGACAATTTAGTTAGTCAAACACTGACAGACGATCCTTTACTAGGAAAATTCATTGGTTGGAAAAATCGAAACTAGTGTAACGGCGATTCTGATTGGCCGAAGTTACTAAACACGCCGTGCTGTTATATTTACTCATTTCTTTTGATAATTTTGACTCAATAAATTCAACGTTTAAATTGTTTAATTGATATCATTTAGAAACTTTGAATGTAGCCATTTGTCAATTATTAATTTTCTAACATAATTCCCAAACACGATGTTGAAATTGTTGACATTTCCATCCGAAACGGTGTTAGCAAGTAAACACGCTGTGATGTAATTTACTAATTTCTTTTGATAATTTTGACTCAATTAATTCAACGTTTAAATTGTTTAATTGATAATATTAAGAAACTTTGAATGTAGCCATTTGTCAATTATTTATTTTCTAACATAATTCCCAAACACGATGTTGAGAATGTTGACATTTCCACCCGAGACGGTGTTAGCATTTCATAGACGCCTGTAGAAATCGATCTAATATTTCTTTATTTATCAGGGTTTGTTTTCAAGAGTTCGTATTTTTTTATGAATATTGCTTTAATATCTACGATCTATATATCTTTGAAATACTGTTGTCACAGTGTTGTGTTAACTTTGTTAGCAAATAACCTTTGAATTTCTAAATCAACCTCCACTAACCTCATCCTAAATTCATCAGTAACTACTTCATTAAACACCGGTACAATAAACAACGTGGTCGACAGAATGCAGTACTAAGCTTTCGCTGTAATCAATTCTGATATGTGAATAGGTTAAACAGGGGAAATCTTGCTAAAACCAGGTAATAAGATTTCTTTTTGATTGATATGTGACTATGTGTGATGAAACGAATCGTGACGAATCGATTTTCAACTTTTTTGTATCGTGTATCGTATCGTGTTGGAAGTACCGAGATTCATCGGAACATCGGTGAATCGTTTCACCCTTAGATGTGATATATTTCGATAAAGAATTATAATTTGCAGAAAAAAATAGACAGAAATATTATCCCTGTTGAACTGACGAGGCGTGCTACATGTAGCTTGTCTGACGAACCAATTTATAATCATGAATGGAAACAACTTTTTAAAAATACTGAAATATTATTTTAAAAAATACGACTAGAATGAAAATTGTTTCTCTGTAGTTATTAGAATTTAGTTGACCTAGTCTATTTAAGAATTCGTTTTCGGTATGAAATTTGATTTAGGTACGAATGTTACTATTGTACAATATCATCAAGGCCTTGTCACATGCAAGTCAAAGATCGTCTGCTTGTTTGCTTTATCTTATTTCAATCTGCATTTGACTTGAGTTAATGTATGTACTGGAGACCAACAAAAATTAGCTGCTAAAAATCTGTTGCATAACCCTGTTTCACAGTAAACTGTTTTATAAGCTATACCTTTTAGCTTTATCTACATAACATTATATTTCAATCATTATTTGACTTGAGGTCTGGTACAGTGGATGAAACATCAGGGCAAATGATTATACATGTCCCACTGGACCTGGGTACAGTGGCAATTTAAAATGAATTTCCACCCCTGATTTTATTAATATTAGCAGTTGATTACTCACACTTCATACTGCAAGTGGTTGATGACATCGTTGATGTGTTGTTGAGAGATCTCTCCGTCAATCTGTGCCAGGTACGTGTAGAGATCCTTGAAGAGAGGGAAGGGGATACGAGCGGGTCCGCCCTCAGGGTCTGCCGTCAAGATCTCACAGATCGTCTTCATCGCGTCACTGATGTTCTGAAAGTGACAGTAATATTAGTATAAAGTGTAACCAAAGACCAATCATGAGTTGCTTGATTTCTGTGTAATCATTTACTTTGATCGTCATCACAAATATATCGAATAAAACCCTTACTCTACACATGTACTAATATTGAATGTATGTATATCTTAATATCCTGGGAAATGGAGAAATTTGTTTTCATCAGACTGAGCAAAGAAATAATGTACCTTCTTTCCTTTCTTATCTTGTTCAAAGCAAAACAAAGTTGCATATTCTAGAAACATGTTTTCCGGAAAAATTCTATGTACACAAATATTTGTGTGTACTAACTACAGTATTCAGGTTCATATTACGGTTGTCTCAAGTAAAGGGAGATAATCTCAAATTCTAACATTACAGTTGAATCAATGCTAGCTTTGGCTGCAAGGATATTGATTTATTTTGCTCAAAGATTCTTATGAGAATATTGGATAAAAGCAACACACAAACTTCAGAGATATAAACAACAAAACCAAGACTCACTGAGGGATTTAAATGTTTTAATTTCATTCTTTATAATTATTTTCAATTTTCAAGGTTTTAAACACAAACCCTGTGAAAAATTGTTAGTTAATTTTTACTGTTTCATCCATTTAGAAGTTAGACCGTATATTATTTTTAAGAAAAATCATTTTTGTTGTGATCTTCATTTGTAGCAATCTACTTTGTTGCATTTCATGTAACAAGTTTTATTTTTTTATGCTGGACATAACAGTTACTGTAAGGGAAACATTTGATTTCAAACTTTATGAATGACAACACTAAGTGGAACACGAGTTGAAACAGTAACTCATAACTAATTTTTTTACAAGAACTCAAATAATTATGCACTTAAAAAATAAAAGTTAACAAACCTCTCCTAGAGCTGATGCCGCTAAAGCAAAGAACTTGTTCCATTCAACGTCGCCACCGAAGCTGCCGATTCTGACAAAATCATCAAACTGTTCCTTCGGCAGTGCAACATCTTGCCATTTCTCTTCAATAATGTTAAGTGGTACTGTCTTTTTGGGTCCCAGCTGAAAATGGAAAAATATTTATAAGTCAATTAATTGTGGTCTGATTTAACTCTCACCATACATAACAGTATTGTTGCAGGTTGAAATTTTATCGAGAAGGTGGCAAAAAATGATTTGATTGGCTATATCCCAAGTCAGGCCGCGCGAGCTAATCTAGCTTTAGTAGCTTATGAGCTCAGGGTACAGATTAGTGGAGTTAGCGTAACGTTTGTACCCTGAGACAGGATGAGCTTCAACCATATCCTGAAAGATGTGTCACGATATAAACTATATGATTCGAAACAATGCAAGTCATGATACACTATTTCAAGGCAAGTTTTAGAAGAAATAAAATGCCTTTGAAAAACATCACAATTTTTAAGGTTAAAGAATCAATCTTGAAGTCAACAATACATATCATGATACAAATATTTTATGATATGATTATTGTCAGATTAACTAACACCTTACCTGACGATTAAGAACACCTAGAATTCCAGGCGTAAGCCCAGTGTCTGTTTTCTGTGTGGCAACTGGCATTTCAAGTCTTTCCTTCACTGGGGGAGTTTCGCCCTTGGACATTGCTCGAAAGTACCTACAAACCACGTGGATTAAGAGTACAGACCTCATAAATATACAGGGGTCGAAATTAGTACTATGGGGGGAAATAGCCATTCGGACTAGTGCATTCCGGAGAGCACTAGCCCAAAGACATTCTGACTATCCATATACACTGATATAATCATATTTTCTTTAAATTCAACTAGTCCTTCGGACTACCAGTCATTGCACTTTACTAGCCCAGCATCTTTTGCATTAGCCATGGACTACCGGGCTAGTGCTAATTTCAAACCCTGTTTTACATGAAATAGATTATTGACAGTTATAACAGTGTATAGTATAAACATTCCTGGCTGTTTCTTTTTTTTAGGTTCATCCATGAAGTATATGTCTGAAGGATTCCTAACTTTACAGCTTGTGAACAATTATCCAAATATTAGATATTTAGATTATCTTGGAATATCTAGAAGATAACAGTGTTTGTTTTCATCAAGAAAAGAATGTTTACTTCACTAATGACTGATTACAAGGTAATTTTCATTGTTAGATTCCAGTAGGAAAGTATGTCTTTCTGGATAACAACTTCTTTATTGTGAAAATCCTAATGTCTTGGTGTAAATTTTTACTAGGTGAAATGTGAGGGATTACAATGTCATTTTCACAATAAAGAAGTTGTTATCCAGAACACCTTGCTGTCTTAAGTATGCCATTTTAATTGTCCTTCAAAGACTTGATTCTTGTATTTACGATGAATAATATAATTTGAATATGCAGTAAAAAGGCTAATACTCACGCTGCTGACCAAGCGAGGACATCCTTAGGCTGTGTTCTGATGGCAGCTTTTGTGAACTGTTTGAGGATGTCAGGTAGCTCTGGTGGGATGTTGATCTGCTGGGAGCAGTAGTAGGGCTCGTCAGGGTTGGTAGGCATGCTGAAATAGGGATACATTTGGTACATTAATAGTTAGAGAATCATAGTATGATCGGTTTAAATGTACCGTATTTCCTAAATTACACACCTGCCTTGAATAGACACCCTTGCATATGGCTTTCTAAACAAGATAAACGCCTACCATAATTAAAGGCCGGGTTAACCAAGTTGAATGTTTAAAACGCTTCTTTGTTTGTTGAATTATCTACATTTTAACAAAATAGGTCTATACTAAATTTTCCTTGACTACGAAATAGACGCCTGCCTTGTATAGAAGCCTATTGTGTAGACCGTTTGAAAATAATTTTCATTGTGTGCCCGTTGCTCCTGGCAACCAGAAGCGATGTTCTATCCTCATAATGCTGAGCTATAAGCAAGGAAGCAACATCTTCCATCTTTAAACGTCTTTTAGAATGAAGACAGGGCCATTGAACCCAAGCTTCCTCAGTGAAAAGTGGATACCCTACCAATTGAGCTACATCCCTTCCCAGATGTAATAATGCATTTTTACAGTGTTGCTTCCTGAAAGGGGTTCTTGCGAATTTGCCAACCAAGTTTCCCATTATATTTAGAATTTTCTTATCTGGTTTGAATTTACCATCTTAGATCCCTGGTGTGATTGCCTACAAATAACACTGATGACTTACAGACAGATTTGAGAAATCACTCTTTTATTGACAATCATTGTTTGATTTAATCATAACAATTTGAAATTCATTGATACAAAAGGAAAATATGTTAAATATGCAATGTATTTAAGTCCATGCAGATAATTGACAATGGACAATACTTCAATTATTACTTCAAAAAAGAAGGAAACTCTGTGATAAATAACTAAGAAGATATCAGGGTATAAATGATGTTTGCATCAATCTTGTGACAAATATTATCACCATTCAACCACTGCTTGAAACAGAAGTTATGTAATCATAAACCTAGCAACAAATTTTTAGATTTATTGTTATTATTTTTTTATGACGTCACAAATCAGTGCTTCAAGTGTTTACTGTGTAGCATGCTGACCAAGAGAAGAATACCGGTAGACTACTAGTATTGTTTTTCTGGCAATTTTTAAACAGTTCAAAATTAAATAGAAAGATGATTATTCTATGCCATCCTCAAAGTTGTGACATTACTTTTAAGGCAAATTATGTTATAACCCTCATACTTGCTTTGGGCAGTTATTTATGAAACATTTATCTCATAGATATGATATCTAGTATTATCTACATTTACAAGAATTTACAGAAATTTGGGAGGAACTATATAGAATTGTTGTTCTGTCAATCAAAACATACACACGTCCCCTTCCCTTACTCAAACCCGAACCCTTGATACCGGTCTACATGATTACGAAATTCGTTTTAGACAATGTTTACTTCTTCATTATTCTAGAAAGTTGAATTTATTTCTGAATAACATTTTATTGTTACATACCATTCGTAAAAATAAGATAGTAGATTCAAATGATTATTCAGAACAATGATTAATACAGATAAGATGGATACCCCAAATCAAAGCCAAATGGTTTTAGATCTTATGTTGTTTCTTGGTTACAACTTGGTGGATAATTTGAATAGGACGAGCGATGGCGGATCGTCTGGCAAAATAAACATAAAATATTCAAGAACGAATTTGCTGTTCATCCGCAGAAGTACAAGAACACGTAAAACAAATAGGAATATACTTACTCTGAATATTATAATATCACAACGCAAGGTACAGACCACGTATAAAGACTGACAGCCCGCTTTTTCTTCCCCCTGTTTTCAACCGTTGTTGATGGCAACAGGTCGCGCAGAAGTTTAACGCAATGAACCACTTCCGGGTTACGGGCGCACTCATTTGCATATTATTACTAACGTTTTCTCCTTGCTGCGCTACGGAATTCATATATTGATTTTCTTTAACAGCTTGAGCATGGATCTAGTCAAGAACTTGACAAAATATTAAAATATTATGTTTTTGTAACATAATATCAAAAACATCTTGATATGTGTTTATAAATGCTAGTAATTGATAAAATTACGACCTGCTCCCATTTTCATTTATTTACCTCACTTTGTTTACTTCACGCGAGGCCCACGTGGAAGGTGTCGTCTGCTTGTGCAGTAAGATCACTTCTGGCGATTGAATATTTATTTTTCTCGCATTTTGACGATTTGGAGAGATTTGTAGGTATTTTATCAATAACAAAATTTAATATTTTGTGAACTTAATTGTTTCCACAACGTATTTTCTACTCGTTCTGTCAAATCAGATAAATATTACGTTTTGAATTTCTGTTTATATAAATAAATGTGACCATCTTTTTTGACAGGCACTTGGAGAATGTCAACAGCTCAACTGATTCGACCCCAGGAGAAAACCGGGACGGTAGTTAGGATTACCTGTTTGAGATGACTCTTTATTGTATATTTCAATATCTAGGCCTACTGTAAAACGCATTGTACAAAATATTTAGATGGTGTAACTGTTATCCACATTTATTATATGATTGAGGGTGAGATACTCTGTTCTATCAGTGAAATAAACCCTCTATCTGGCTACAGTGGCGATAACCTTTATCGTCACTCTACTGAGTGGTGATAAACTTTATCACCACTCGAGTGACGTCAAGTTCAAGACTTTGACGTCATGTAACAATGGTCTGACGTCATGAATTCTCATATGACGTCACACTGTTACCGCGGTGACGGGCTCTTCCAAGCGGCCGCTCAACATGAAATTGGCCTTTTTTGACGTAATTAGAAGGATTTAATCATATAATAAATAGAATATCTGTCAATTCTTGACAAATACCATGTTTATCTCATCTCATGAGGTAGACAAGTTAAATATTTTCACTCGTGGCTGCGCCACTCGTGAAAATATAAACTTTCTACCTCACTCGATGAGATAAACATGGTATTAGTCAAGAAAAGACAGATATCCTCTATTTCTTTTAATTTATTATCTGAAAAGTCCCAATATTGATGTATGACTTGTCCAAAGAAATAAGAAATAAATGTTCATGCTAAATGTGTGTCTTTATTCCTTACAAAGTGGGCATCTATATTTCCCAATGAGCAAGTAACAGAGCAACAGTCTGCACTCTTCGTGAAGAAACTTCTGGCTGTAGCAATCTCCAATGTGACCTACCTGAGAGCGATATTTCCTGAGCATGCTTTTGGAGACAGGTGCCTGGAAGGTACTTCATATTTGTTATTTTACTTCTCAATTGATTTTATGCAAAGCATTTTCTGAATGATTGTTTTGCAAGTCTTTTTGAGTGTTATGAATAAATATCATGTAACTATATTTTTCAAAACTGTTTGGAACATATTTAAAATTTTCAAGAGTCAATTTCATTATTCAACTTGAAAAAAAACCCCAAGACTGACAAATGGAACAACACTGAAATGTAAGTTTCTTCAATGATCCATACATTGTTTGATCTATTCACTTGCAGTCGTCAGGACTTTAAAATGTGCTTATGGTAATTTTGTTATCAACATTAATTTACCTAAACATATCTAAAGCAGTTAATTCATTGTGTCGCTATGAAGATTTTGTCAAGATCAATGTTGGAATAATGATGTTTTGTAGACCATCAGTGTTGTTCTAAAACGGGGTCCTGGGTACATTTGCCACCAGTTTGGCTTGGTGTCCAGGGATTGGGAAAAACATCTTTGATAATGGGCCATTTTCAGTAATTTTCTGGATTTCAAATGGGCCATTGCCCTTATGTCAATAGTAAGTTTAAAAATTTCAGTGGGCCATTTTTTCACTTAATGTGCAATATGGCCCATGGCCCCTGCCTTCCCTAATCCCTAAAATTATTAGATGTAGGATACTTTTACCATTGCAAAGGGGCCATATCTGCTAAAATATTGCCAAAATGACCCCCTTAGCTGATCACCTAGGAACAACACTGGACAATGACATCAATCTATAGGTGTTCTATAGGTGAACACCAGAGGGTGGTCAATTTGACCAATTTTGAGCAAGTGCATGAGACCCTTTGCAATGAAAGAAGTATCCATCTTCTCAAAATTTGAAGGGACACAAAGCCAAAGAGTTGGCAAATTTCCCCAGGACCCCTTTTAGGAACAATGTGACATCATAGATTTTCTTCAAAATAACTGTCAATTTTTCTTTCATTATTGTTTACAACATCATATTTTCCTGAGGTACTCCTAAAACATCTGACTGGTAAACATGCAAAATTGAAACATTAAATTAAACTATGAGAAAACTGGTCATGACTCTGTACATCATGTAGTCTGATTAAAGTCGACTGTGCTTCGAGGAAAATAGTATCTCTATTGCGGTTCTAACCACACCCAGTCCGGCTTTCCTCTCATTCACAGTCAGTTTTGGAGAGGAAAGCCCTGATCAGGGTTTTACATAGTCAATCGAAACCGAGAGTCCTGGGGACTCAAAGCATATATTTTTAGGAGTCCTTTTCCTATTTCAGGAGTCCTTAAAAACATTATAGAAGTTTCATACTTAATGGAAAGGTTGATAAAGAATTGCCTATAATGGGATGGTTATTGGTTGATGTTTTAATACCATCTTGACATGAAAATCATACTGAAATGTGTTTTCATTGAAAAATTAGATATTCGTATCAGAATAATACTGAGTCACAGAGGACCAACATGATTAGTTTTTGGGGGTCCTCCTGACATTTTCTGCGTCAAATACTCAGGAAAGTTGCATCCCGTAAAACCCTGCCTGATACATATTTTTTATTTTGTTTCCATCGAAACACGGTCGATTTTAATCAGACTGTTCATGAAGATGAAGCAGTTATCTGTTATGCCTGGAACTGGTTGAAGCACTCATAAAATAGTACAGTCCCACTGTCCATCACAGTCTCTGAACATTTCTTCAGCTGTGTTAACCTGTACGATGACACATGTATATTTCCTTCTATTCTATGCAAATTAAGATTATACTTATGATTTGAAATGTTTGAAATAAAACCAATAATCATCTCATGCACTATCTTTATATAACATTTATATACTCATGAATGAATATGTTCATCACATGTGACAAAGCTGAACTGATTTTTGTGTGTGTAGACTTAAACCTGAAGATTCTCCGAGATGATAGTGCCTGTCCAGGAGCATGCCAGGTCATCAAGTGGGTCAAGGGATGCTTTGATGCCTTGGATAAAAAATATGTAAGTATTAAGGCAGGAATTTTCAACAGCTGGAATATTGTAAAAGGGGTGTAGTATGACTGTAAGTCCAGCTGTATGCCCTTCATTTTTGTAGTTTTTTCACCCAATGTGAAAAATTGCCCATGGCCCCATCCCTCTACATAATTTCATATCAACCTTGTTGTAACATTGTTACAAGTTGTAGATTTGTTTCAGTATGCTAATGTACAATTGTTGCTAATTAATTACAGTCTGATATATATTGACTGTGTTCCAAGGAATTAAAGTTGCAACATTGAAATTATTGTAAATTTTGAGATACAAAATTGTTCATCAGGTGTTTTCCTCTCCACTTGATTTCTGCAGTCTCACCTTTGAATTACAGTATATACGTAGTATTAAAAATCTCTACTAACATAGATACTAATTGTACTTGGTTTGTTTTTCAGCTGAGAATGCTTGTAATTGGAGTAAGTATGCAATTTCTCATTTTATAGAGCTATATACTTATCATGTTAAGTTTATGCTAAATATTGTCAAAAAAATTAATTTCTACCAAAATATCTTTTCATTGGATAACTGTGATAAATCTTAAAATTGTCCTGATACTTATATATCAATTTCATTCCAGATCTACGTTGATCCAGAAGATCCAGAGGTAAATATGATAACATAAGTCTTTCTCTACTAAAAAGATGAACAAGTTTAAAAGAACTTCAGAAGCTTTTTTTATCACTCACTTCAGTCTTAATATCAGAAACCTTTGCTGATTCGCATCTTCTCTATCATAGAATATTATGTAATCAGTTTGGAACTGGCAGTTAACAGAGCTGAGTAGGTCTTAGATATCATTATTCTTGTTGATTGATATCTGATGAATCTTAAACTCTCTTAAAATCTGGAAAAACATCTTAGTTTGCTGAGATCCTTGTTGGGTGCAAATATTTTGTAATCTGGCTCTTCTAAACAAAAGAGAGAAGGATGGTGCTTAAAATATTTCGCTTTCTATTGTTTATCTGTAGCTACAGTGAAACAAGATGAGTTGGATTTTACATTTACATAAACAACATTGAATAATGTAAATATGTTTTGTAAATATCTCAAAATTAATACAAACTTCTATTTAATTTCAGACTGTAATCGAGTCATATACCTTCAAATTTTCTTATTCTAAGGAAGGAGGTATTGACATATACAGGTTTGTACAAATTATTTGACACTTCTGAAAGATAGAAATAACACAAATTTCCGCTACTGCAAGCCATAACTTGCACAAGCCAAAATGACTTGCTGAGACATTTTAATCTTTTCAGTATTTCCCAAACTTTTCTCTGCAAGATGAAGCTGAACAGTCCAATGTTAAATCTTTTGCAACCTTTTGCCTGAAAATGGCGTTTTAGGGTGTGATTTAGTCATTAACAATTTACAACTGTGCAGTTTAATTTCAGCAAATGCAAATAAAATTTACAAGCAGGTTAATTGCACCTAATGCAATTTACAGTAAATGTGATAGCTTCAAAAACTAAAGGTAAATAATAAACATACAAGATAGCACTGATGTGTAAGTTTTCTCTCCCAGGTCTGAGTTAAAATTCTCATAAATCAATATTCTACTTATCAAAAATAATTTATTGCTGTGTTTCTTTTGTGTTTCATCAAAAGGAACAACCAGAAAATATCAAGTGCCTACACAGCTGTTGAAACCAAGAAAGCTACGATCCGCCTTCTGCGAACCATCGTGGTTCTCACCCAGACACTGAAATCTCTCCCTGATGATGTGATGCTCACTATGAAGCTCCTCTACTATGATGAAGGTTAATATTGCCATATGGAATAAAAGAAAATGTAATGCTTGGTGAAATCAAGATGCTAGTGAATCTGTCACAGATAGGCAAACATTTCTGTCAATGATTACATTAGTTAAATATATGTTTATTAGGGATTGGTCAGCAACAGTAAAATCATTCAGCTTTCTAAGTCATTACTCACGTTGTAAATCAGTGTTTGAACCAGACGAGTAATTAATTGGTCTTATTAACAAATTACCCTAAAGGAATTTTTGTTAATTTAGAATTGCATGTAATTTCAGAAATATACATATTGGGAAAATCTTGTCCGTCTGCCGTTACAATTTTAAGTTTTGACAGGGTAACATGTTAGAATCTTATCCCTATCTAAGGACCCCAAAAGCAGGCTCAAACTGTATTTGTTTCTAGTTTCTTAGGTGTGAACGGTTAATGATACTACCAGTATACATGTATTACCTATATTGGAAGATGGACACAGGTTAGTATTTCTTGTAAGTCCCTAGGGAGTTACTCATCCCGTGTCACTCATCAGTTACTGTCTAAATCTTACAGGGATGTATATATGTCTGGCAGGTGTGACATTATTCATCTTCTAAAAATTCTTGACTCCTTCAAAGTTTTAAAAGATATGAATGATAAATTTGACAATATTTTTCCAGTGACTCCACCCAACTATGAACCTCCAGGTTTCAAGGCAGCTGACTCTGACAGTTTCAAATTTGATGAAGAACCAACAAACATCAAAGTTGGTGATGTTAAAACTGTAAGTTTGTCAATGCCGCTTTTAGATTTCAATTTGTAATTTTCTGATTTAATAATATTATTATGTTCCACTTTTCTTTCAAAATTTTACAGTAATTATTATGTAAAAGGTCTTTATTATGTAACTGATATTGAATATAATCTTAACAAAAAAGAAACATTGTAATTATACCCCCGACCAACGGTCCGGGGTATATAGAAATACCAACGATTCCGTGTGTGTATGTGTCTGTCTGTCTGTCCGTCCGAGGACATTTTTTGTCCGACCTATTACATGAAAACTATTCATCCGATTTATTTAAAATTTTGCACATGTCTTCTACCCTACTAGGAGGGGTGCAGTGCGAAGTTACAACAAATTTCTTTAATATTCGAATTTTTTACAATTTTCCATGTTTTGAACGTAGTCATTTTCCAATATCAGATTTGTCCGTCCGAGGACATTTTTTGTCCTACCTTTTACGGGAAAACTATTTATCCGATTAATTTCAAATTTTGCACATGTTTTCTACCTTACTTAGTACTAGGAGGGGTGCAGTGCGAAGTTACAGCAAATTTCATTAATATTTGAATTTTTTACAAATTTTCATGTTTTGAACTTAGTCATTTTCCAATATCAGATTTGTCTGACCTATTACGGGAAAACAATTCATCCGATTGATTTCAAATTTTGCACATGTCTTCTACCCTACCAGGAGGGGTGCGGTGCGAAATTGCAACAATTTCATTGATATTTAAATTTTTACAACTTTCAATATTTTGAACATACCGGTAGTCATTTTCCAATATCAGATTTGTCCAACCTATTACGAAAAAAACTTTTCATCTGATTCTTTTCACATTTTGCATGTGTCTTCTTCCCTACTAGGAGCGGCCCAGTGCCAAATCAAAACTAAAATTGATAAGGGTATTTTGTGTGTGTTTTTTTTTTACAAAGTTCCATTTTTTTGATTAGTCATTTTTCTCAATTCCTCTTTGGGGGTCAAATGCTGTGCAAGAGATGACTACATTGAAAGTAAAAAATAATTCAGTTAGTCGGGGATGCACGGTCGGGGGTATTAGTGAGCCACGCTCACTTTTTTGCTTGTTAATGGCTACATACATAAATGTTTTATAACACCGTGTATTTTTTACAATACTTTCCTTGAAAAAGCCCCAGATACAATGCCTACCTGTTAAATGTCACATTTCCTTCACCTATGTGCTGTTAGTAACACTTTTTTCTCTTTTTTACCACAGCCCTTCCATACGTGAGTATTTCAGTTACAGGATTTGAAAGTGAATAAAAATAACTGAAATTTACTGAAAATTAAATGAGGTTCATTTGTAAGTCAATAAGTGCCATAAACAAATGAAAAATTCATTGACCTTTCCCTTAAAGGGGCAGTAGCACGTTTTTAGGGGGAATATAAGGTGATGTCACGAAAATGAAAATTAATGGTTCCAATCGTAAGACAATGTATTTAAACTAAATGGAGCAGTTATAATTCAAATATATAACGTAAAGTTTAGCTATGCGATTCCTTTTTCTTACACAAAATGAATTAAAGGTGTTCACACAAAAATGGCCGCCAATGGATTTTATGTGAATCGTCATACTTTGTCCTCTGACTAAGAATGATTGGCTTGTTAAATGCAATTTTTGACACTGTCAAAATAATTCATTTAGCATTAACTTACTAATATCAGTGAACATTTTAAAATATAATATTATCAAAAAACGTGCTACTGCCCCTTTAATCCTATGTTAAAGATTAATGTACAATACTCTATGAAAAACATTTTCATTGTAAATTGTACATGTCTTATTGTAATGTGTAATGTTAAATGTAGATCACTCATTCACATCCAGGCTCCCTAACAATCTGTTCTAGTGTGAAGATGCGGATCAAGACCGATGGAAAGCAGTTTGAGATGAAGGAAGATTTGAATGAAGAGGAGGTAGAAGCTGTTAATGAACATGAGGTCAGCCAAGAAATATCAAACAACGGACTTGATGAGGATCACATGGATGTGGATGTTAGTAATTAAGTATATTTGTTTTCTCAAGGTCAGTGATGCATAACACTCAATTCAAAACAAAAGAAGACTTAAAGAAAAGAGACATATAATTTGTTTTTTTGATTTTCAACTACAATAATTGAATAGTAATAGTAATGAGATAAGAAAAACAATAATTGTCATTTCAATTTTAAAAATACCAGGGCTAGAAACTAAGACTAAGTCTGTTAGCCCTAGGCTAGTGAAACTTACTTTGGGCTAGAAGAATTTAGATATTGCTAGACCTTTTTCGGCTAGTAACATTTTCAAAATCATTATTGAAGTATTTGAAGATTCATCACATAATCAGTTACTGGTAAATACATTTTGTTTAATTTCAACTTTTACTGTTGAATAATCATAAGTCTGGTAACTGAATAATTTAAATCTTTTCATTCTTTAAAATAACTATTTTAGTATTGAGTTTGTTGAAATTATTGGTTAGTGCTATTGTTTTGGGCTAGGAAAAATTCAAACTACTAGCCCTGCAGGCTACCATCTGTTTCAAGTTAATTTCTATCACTGAAATACCGTTAAGAGGTTGACGAATGAGATTGGTTGATTCTTCTCATGTATTTTAGTTATCAATCTAAAACAATCAAAAGAAAACTAATAAAAATTGTAATAATGTCTGTTGTACCAACTTAATTTTTCTATTTTCAAATAATTGAAATTATATCTATCAGTTATTTGTCATATTTGCTTTGGGTTTATGAAACAGATGGATGAAACAGTTTTTACATTTAGTATTTTGTTTTGAAACTTGTTTATTTGTTAATCATTGATTTCTTTACTATATGAAAAATCTTTCAAATACAACTGAAATAGATTATTTTCTAAAAAAACTTACAGAGAAAGAATGAGATGGATCAAAATGAACAAGCTGTTGAGGATGAAGTGTCAAAAGAAGCCACTGCCTATGAAAAGGATGCTTCTGTTCCTTATATCAGCCCGGCAAAGCCAAGTTCAGGTATTCAGTTACTATATGTTTGATACACAAAACAAACCATAAATTGTAAAGTTGCTTTCATTTTTATTGAAAACTGAAATACCTTAATTGTCATTTGATAACCAGTTCTGTCAATTAACTTCATTCCAAATTGCTGAAAACATTAATCATAGGTCATTCTGTCATTGCCATTTTGACCATGTACATGTAGTTTATAATATCTACTTTAACTAGAAGTTTGTATCCATTTAGTTTTTCTTTGCAAATATTTTACTGTTTTTTGCCATTTTATACCTGTGGCTATTTTGACTACAATAATCAGAATACTTCTTTAGCGCCTTTTCAACGTCCTAAAATATGCTAAAAGCACTACTTTCATAATTTCCTTGAATTATTGTACTTTCACAGCTGCCATTTAGAACTAATCTTGACCATGTAGGTCCATACATGCTGTCTTCAAGTACCCATTTTAACAGCTGGGTTGGTTTAGTTGAATGTGGTTGAAGTGCCCGACCAAGGGAATCAACACAGGATTAGACCCATATTATAACAAACACTGTTGTTGCTCCATAACCCATGTGGAAAGTCCATTTGGGTAATTTGTGATGATGAAAAATAGTACATTCGGTTATAACTCTATAAATATGACCTGGTGAGTCCAGGGACTTGCTACCACAAGGTTTCCATATTAAGATTAGTCCCTCAAAATGGTACCGGTAAGAGTTTAGTATCCAGACTGAGAAAAAAAGTTTGCATCCTGGTCACGGTCACCCCCCAAATTTTATGAGTATTTCATAACTTGATGCAGGACTCGGGATAAGTTCATTACTGTACAGTGTAATTTTATGATTTGAGAAACAGAAGGTAGATATCTTGTTCACAGTTGTACACTTATCATCACATAAGCTGAATACAAGAAAACACGAGCAATAATGAAATACAAATGCTATTCAAACACTTGTGTTGATGTTGCAGCTGTCAGCAAAAATCAAGATGAAGTTTTGTCTCAAACTAGTGAGGTCCCTGCTGATGATTTCAAAGTTAGATGTCCTTGTGGCTGCAATGAGGTGTGTTTTACTTTAACCCTTTACATACTGATAGCGCATATAAGCGCAAGATATAAGTTGCTTCTACAACCCATTGACGCATTGAGGCGCGCTGATGTAACAGCTCCAGTCACTCAGTGACGCCTACAAGCGCGCTGTTTGGAATCGCCGTATCCTCAATGACGCTTCTATGCGCGATAGGGGATGTTGAGAAAAATGACTAACTTTAGATAAAAGTAATGTATTTTAATGAAAATTTACATCATTGCAGTGGAAATCTATCATTATTTTGAATATTTTCTGTCAAAATCATAAAATTTTTGGAAAAAGTTAGTTTAATGACAAATCATGATATCAACACATTGAGATGAATTGATTTAATTTTCTAGATCTACGAAAAAAGGTTTGTTTTTATAAGACTGATTATTTACTAATTACAGTTCATAGAAATACATGTTGAACAAAAATGTATTGAATGGCATTCAAATTTATTTTCATTATTCCAAATCTGACAATAGTCTTGATATTATTTAATTATATTACCCGGTAGATTTTTTCATTTTTAATTAAACTTATATATCTGGACACAGAATGATGGAAATATGAAATGTCTTACCTTATTCTTAGTTTATTATCACCATATGAAGTTATTTTCAACACAAAGCATCTTTTAATCTTTTTAAGATTTTTTTTTTCTTTTTTTCCTTTTTCTCTGGTATTGAGGCCAGAAAATGGCTGGGGTATTGAAGCAACATGTTACAAAAAACATCTTTGGTGTTATAAGCAACTTTTAATTTTTTTTGCAGTATGTAAAGGGTTAAAACCCTATATTGAAATAATAACGTCAATATTAAACATGAAAAAAGTTTATCAAGTAAGCATGAGATGAAGTGTTACTCTATTTATTTGTTTCAAATTAAATAATGAATACAAAGTTAACAGCCTTGACCAAAAAAAAAGAGTTTACATGCTTTACAGTCACTGATGTGGTGTCAACTTGCTACAGTAATACCAGAATGTTTGAATTCTCTAGAGCTTCTTTCTTAGTATTCTTACCCAAATGTAAAGAAACGATGATCATTGACTACCTAGGTAATGTAAAGTACTTTGGACTTTAATTTAAATGAGAAAGCTTTCAAAGTGTACAGTGAACCCTTGTTAAATTTGTCATATTGTATTTCTTATTCAAATCTCTTATAGGATGATGGTTTGATGATAATGTGTGCAGTATGCAAGTTCTGGCAGCATGGAGTGTGTTTCCTCGTCACAGAGGAGGACAGTGCACCGGACGAGCATTTCTGTGATGTCTGTGCCACAGTAAGTCTTACAACCTTATTGCAATCGTAGATATTCATAATTACAGCCCTGGTGTCTTAAAGCATATTAGCTGGTCTTGTGTAGTTTTTTCCTTTTCACTGTGATCGCTAAGTGTTTTTCCTAAAGGAATTCCTTGGGATATTTGACCAATCTGTTGTTTTTGTGTCCCTTTAAAATTGAGAGGTAGCAGGGATTTTGATTGCTCTAGGCCATAGGCCATTGGCTTATTACATTTTCAAATGACCTATTAACTTCTATTGACTTAGGACATTGAGGCTGATCAATAATTGTAATATTATTTCTACATTTTGGCTTATGAATAATGAATATTGATGTTCACTTGTTAAATGTAATTAATCTTTAAAAATTGAAAGGTTAACCAAACCATGAATTCAAATTGCACCATAAGATAAACAAACAATTTTAGTTGAATAATTCCAAAAGTTATTAATACTTGTTTTAAAGCGCTGTAAGAGCTTCAGGTCAATGGCCTATTACTAGACATACACTTAGGACATTTGTCCTATTCACATTTCTAGGCTTCAGAATCACTGGGTAGGATATTTTAATTATTGCAAAAGGTTCCATATGTTCAGAATATACCAATATGACCCCCTCAAATGAGCTAGGAACAATATGATTAATACTGAATTGATAATGAATAGGTTGTTACATCACACTCACGTCTTTGGATATTATTATGTTTAATTTGTATGTACATTAAATTCAGATTCCATTTGTATGATTGCATAGTTATAATTATAAATGTGGAGAAAATGTTTATATTTCAATATCTTCAATAAGTTACCATAATATATGTTGAAGGTTTAATAAAAAGAATTTGATATAAGATAAAATGATAATATTTAAATTTCAGTTGATACAATGATAGAACTATCCTCTTACTTTTCTATAAACAGGAAACAAAAGATTGCACTGACCCTCAGCTGTCAAACATGAGCTCAATAGCTGTTCAGGTATCATTTTTTCTCCTCTATTCCATAAACTTTACGACAAACTCTCATTCCTGTGAGTAAGCTACAAGTACCCATCGAATTGCACATCAAGCCATATTTAACAAATTGACAAAGTTAAATTGTTTTTTTCTGATAAAAACATCCTTGATTCCTGCATCAAATACTTCAGGGTTTGTACAAGCCTGTGAAAAGCCAGGATAATGGGCATTTAACCTTTAAAAGCCATGAAAGCCTATTTTAGCCTTAAAAGACTTTGAAAATGACTAAAAAGCCTGAAAAGCCTAAATTAACTTATAACCACCTCAAAGATTTTTAAATTTTACTTGCTTTTGTTTGGTGCAACACAAATTTAGGGTTACTCTTTTTATCTTAATACATCCAGAAGTCTTTTCACGATTTCACTGTTTCTGACTCAGCAAGTCATATTTGTAGTTTTATCAGTGGTTTTCTAACGTCGTTTCACCCTGGACATGCAGGCTACCTGCTTATGGCGGAGAGCTCTGCTTGCCTGCACCGATATGAACAGAGTGATGGCACCCCCTCTTGCTCGCCGTCTTGGTGTCGAAATGACTGTGGCTCAGGGGCTCATCAACCGCCTTGAGAAAGAAAAGTTTGTCAGAACAGCAGGAAAGGGTAAAAAGTAAGGTTTTGCTACCAATATCCTATACTTTCATTAAAATTGTTTTAAGGAAACAGTTATACAATCTGACTGAAATGAATAGATTGGCTGTCTTTATAACACTGTAACAGGTAAGAAGCCTTGATTATTACTCAGTATACTCACCCTTGTAGATTACTGCCATGAAATATTCATATAGCAATTTTAATGTAGACCAGTACCACTGCATGTATGACATCCAATATTAGCACTGACTGTCGTTTACTTGCCCGTAATTATGCTTAATCTATGTGTCAACAGAATACTCTTCCTACATTTGATAATGTATTCATTTTTGATGACTGATTGCTTTTGTATCATAATCACTTGTTTATAAAAATTCTAAATAGAATACTCTTAAGTATCCTAGCTATAACTTCATGTTTATATAAACAAAAATTTCAAATTTGGCTTTTGTTAAGTAGTTTGTTTCTACTTTTTCCATTATATTTATTTATGTAACACAAACATGATAATTAAGCTTGCTTATCAGGTTATTGTTATATTACAGACTTGGAAAAGTGGTAGACAAGGCTTCAATCAAGAATGTTGGAATTCCAAAATACTTCAAGAAAACTCCCAAGACAAATAATAACAATAACACTGTGGCAACAAATCAGGTACTGTATTTTTCTTTTTCAAAACTTGGCAATTTTAGAAGCTGTTTTTGGTATTTATGATATGGCCCAAATAAAATCTGTAATGGTTCTTGAATCAAAATCTCTCCATGAGATATATTATGAAGTATATTAGTAATAACAAGGGTTCCTTCTGTCTCTCCTTCCTTACATGTGTCTGAATAGATATTTTGCAAGAAATCACAGAAAGAGTATTTATCAAATGTTTATAAATGTTTTTAGCACATCTTATTCAATCATTATCAGTCCTCAATCAGTACCATTTTTAAACATGACAACTTTTATATAACTTGCATATTAAATGCCTGAAGGCCATTCAGCACATCAAAAATTCAACTCCAAATGATTACATTATTTTCTCTGATTCCTTGTCCTGTTTGCAGGCTATTAAAAACTGTAAAACTGATCACCCCGTGATCAGAGATATTCTCAAACTACATAATACCTTTCTACCTAGCCATATGGGTATCAGAGGCAACAATAAAGCTGATACAGCCGCGAAGGCAGCTTTAAACTTCAAAACTATTTCACCAACTAAAGTTCTATATACAGATTCAAAACCAGCTATTAAATCCTACATTAAACAGCATTGGAGGTCCACCAGCAACAACATAACAAACTTCATACCATTCAACCTCATTTAGGTTATAAATCTCTTTCCTCTTTTACCCGGCAGGAAGCTTGTGTCCTTCGACGATGTCGTATTGGACATACTCATTTAACTCATTCTTATCTTTTAAAGGGGGAAGATCCCCCTATGTGTATACCCTGTCAATGTCCCCTCACTGTAAAACACATATTGTGTGAGTGTTGGGACACAGCCCAAATCAGGGAAACATTTTACCCCAATATTTCCATTTCACAACTTTTTAGCTCATCAGGTCTGAAAGACCCCATGGGCTTATGGCCTGGCAAGGCGTCCGTCCATCCGTCAGTCCGTCCGTCCGTCCATCTGTAAACTTTTCACATTTTCGACTTCTTCTCCAGAACCAATGACTCTAGAGAGCTGATATTTGATGTGGAGACTCCTTGGCCAATGGGGATTCTAAATTGCAGATTTCATGACCTCATGACCCCAAATTGGGTCACAGGGGTCAAAGCCTTAAAGGGACATTGAGTGTTTTGATACAAATTTAAGAACACTGCTAAAAATCTATATCATTGAAACATATATACACACACAAATTATCACCATTTAGTTTGACCTGAAATAAGCTTAGAAACCGAAATAATTAGAAGAGGTGTTTCCCCAGGATATAAATAGATCGAGTTTATAACTTTCTCTCGCAAAGCATTGTGGTCATTGTTGCTGTGCGTGAATTCGTACCCAAAACGAAGCTTTCCCCATCGGGAATTCGTACCGAAAAGAAACTCGTGCCTATAACAAAACGACGAACACGTATCCGCAGTCCATTTGATGGTTTATTAGTCATTAGTGATGTGTTTATCATTAAGCATTCTTTCTTAACAATTAAGGCTATTTAAGCTAATTACACTCATTATAAAATACATCGCACGTTCTGATTTTGAAATTATTTCAATGTGTAAAAGTATTCCTATTTACCCTCAATATATTGTCAATAAATATTTAGCTTCCAAACATAATTTTATAGATATGAAATCAATATTCAGAGTCAAAATCACGAGGATTTCAGACCTCAAAAGGCTCGATAAGTCGAGTTTTGCAGTCGCCCTTCCGTATATGGCTGACTGTAGAGTCATCTGAACGAATAATCCTGATATCATTATGATCTTTCGAATTTTGAAAGAACAAGTTGAAGTAATTTACATAAGTTGAATAAAATACCAACCGATGACGAATTTACTTATAATAACTCGGTCCTTAACGGAATGAAGAACTGCCTAATTTGCATAGAAATTTCGAATATGTCTAATATGATATCGACAAGAAAGCTATTTGTATTTTTTTGTTCACGTTTAGTATTATCTTGGTGTCAACATAGTTATGGTTGCATATTTAGACGAAATTAATGTTGAATTATCGAAACCTATAAATAAAATTAGGATATGTTTCCGGTACGAGTTCGTTTGGTTACGAATTTACTATATCCATGTCGTAGTCTGCTCACACACTGAATGTAAACACAGATGGCAAAGAGGGAAAAGGAAAAGAAAAGCTACATGGAATGTTTAGAAGAAAGTTCTGTTGATTGGTTATTCAATATCAACATAATGCTTAAATAATTTATTGTTCTCTGGTTTACATACTGTTGGTATTTGTTAGTAATATATTGATATTGCGGATGAAAATAGGCGAGCTGACGTAGTACGCAAAAATCGGAAATCTGCTCTATGACATCACAATTCACTAGCGTGCGCTTCCGGTTACAAAAAATATCTTTTGAACACAATAACATCGACTTATTGTGGTTTGTCAGCATACTCTCATATACCTAATTGTAGTTAAAATATTTATCTACCGATTGATATAATTTATAGGTGTTTTGAATAAAATGTTGTATCAGAAACATTAACATACTCAATGTCCCTTTAAAAACCTATTTTCATCTTCTGCTCCAGTTCCAAAAGGTCTAGAGAGCTGAAAAGTTGTGTGTAGACTCCTTGGCCAATGGGGATTCTAAAGTGTAGATTTCATGACCTCATGACCCCAAATGGGGTCACAGGGGTCAAAACCTTAAAAAACTAATTTCATCTTCTTCTTCAGTTCCAAAAGGTCTGGAGAGCTGAAAAGTTGTGTGTAGACTCCTTGGCCAATGGGGATTCTAAATTGTAGATTTCATGACCTCATGACCCCAAATGGGGTCACAGGGGTCAAAGCCTTAAAAACCTATTTTCATCTTCTTCTCCAGTTCCAAAAGGTCTAAAGAGCTGAAAAGTTGTGTGTAGACTCCTTGGCCAATGGGGATTCTTAATTGTAGATTTCATGACCTCATGACCCCAAATGGGGTCACATGGGGTCAAAACCTTAAAAACCTATTTTCATCTTCTTCTCCAGTTCCAAAAGGTCTAGAGAGCTGAAAAGTTGTGTGTAGACTCCTTGGCCAATGGGGATTCTAAATTGTAGATTTCATGACCTCATGACCCCAAATGGGGTCACAGGGATTAAAACCTTTTTCCATCAAAAGTCTGATGAGCTACAGAGCCCATGGTTCTATTTTTTATCACTTCGGTGAACACCGTATTTTAGATTTTCTTAAGGAAATCAAGCTTTTATAATTTTAATACTATATATCAGTTTTTAACAACTTTGTGATATCATGCTGATGTTTTTCAGCCTTCGCGCTGTTCCATTATCTGCTTTTTTTCAATCATTTTCATATTTAGGCAATTTCATTAACATTCTCGCCGCTAATGGCTGCAATATTGCCCAAGCAGCGCTTAACAATAACTCACTCACTCACGCATATTAAATGTTCCATATTTTTATACGATATGTTTAGGAAATTTGGTGAACTAAGGATTCAGTTGCTGTATATTCTATCAACTGTAGTACATGTTCTTACATCTTTGCCTAGACAAGTGCTGATATTTACTTTTTTCGGTGGCATTCAGATGCAGATAAATAATAATCGTTCAACCTGACTTTTGGAACACATCTATAAATACATCTAAGTTAAAACAGCAAAGTATGTTTTTAAATAACATTTTGTATGGTACTTCAACCTCTCTAATGATTTCTAGCCATCTTGTCAAGAATGGTTTCGAAACAAATATAACTGATATTCCATTGAATATTTATGTTTTCCATTGATACTTTGAAACAGGAATTTCTCAAATTAATGGATGTTGATAACTTTTTAAATGGTTATGCTGAAAGATAAATAAACTTTTTTCCCACTAATTCAGGAAGAGGAACAGCTGCAGAATGTAGAAGTTGTTGTTGAAGACAAGAAGAAGAACAAAAATGAGGTGATGATTTGTTTCAAGTGGGGTTTAAGAACAAGCGTAAGGTCATCTGCATTATCTTTTTTGTTCCTTCTGCATGTGAGCGGGCGGTTAAAAAAACATAAGAAAAATAAAAAAGATAAAAATGGTGTGTATTTGTAAATATATGAATGTCTTGTTGAGACAATGTAGATATTTTAATGGATGTGTCATAAAACAGATTTTTTTTATGAGAGCGGGGTAATTTTGATTATGTTGGTAGACAAATGACAAATTCAAACACTCTTTAGCTCATCTGGCCTGTAAGGCCCGATGGGCTTATGGCATGGCATGATGCCCGGCGTCCGTCCGGCCGTCCATCCGTCCGTCCGTAAACTTTTTGGAATTTCGACTTCTTCTCCAGAACCATAAGGCCTAGAAAGCTGAAACCTTGTGTACAGACTCCTTGGATAGTGAAGGTTATAAATTGTAGCTTTGGGCGCCCTGTGACCCCTAATAAGGGCACAGGGGCCACGCCCTAAAAACCTATTTTCATTTTCTTTTCCAGAACCATGAGGCCTAGAAAGCTGAAACTTTGTGTACAGACTCCTTGACTAGTGAAGATTATAAATTGTAGCTTTGGTGGCCCTGTGACCCCTAATAAGGGCCACAGGGGCCACGCCCTAAAAACCTATTTTCATCTTCTCCAGAACCATGAGGCCTAGAAAGCTGAAACTTTGTGTACAGACTCCTTGACTAGTGAAGATTATAAATTGTAGCTTTGGTGGCCTTGTGACCCCTTATAAGGGCCACATATGCCACACCATAAAAACCTATTTTCATCTTCTTCTCAAGAACCATGAGGCCTAGAAAGCTGAAACTTTGTGTACAGACTCCTTGACTAGTGAGGATGATGAATTGTAGCTTTATAATAATAATAAAGGCAACAGAACGTCCTTCATATCTATTTTCATCTTCTCCTGAAGTATAAAGCATAGAAAACTGAAACTTGTCGCCTATATACAGTGTTTAAAATATTGCCCGTCAGCCAGTCCTTGAACTGGCTACTTTTTGCCAGGACTGGTAACTTTTTGTTCAGGACTGGTAGCTTTTCAATTTTTTTCTTAAATTTCCCAAAGGAATTGACCAATGAATTTTCAGGACAGGCTGGATTTCCAATCTATTTTATACACTGCTATAAACTTAATTTTATGATTGGTGACCCTGTGGCCTCTACAAAGGGGGAATCACATTGGCCACACTCTACATCATAGTTGATGATGAAGCCTGATGAGCTACAGAGCCAATGGCTCTATTTTTTAAATTTACTTTCGGGAGGGTAAATCAGGGTCGGTGGAACCTTTCTCAACCCCCCATATTCCAGTCAAAACCTAGTATCTCATGTATAGGCCGACCCCCCTCCTTGCAGCTCCATATTGCTGACTGTAAGTCGATATGATGCGAGTTGCATTAAAACTGAAAGCTCATGAATCATCAAATGACACGTTAATTTTAAGACGTATATTATTTTCAAAAACTATAAAAGAAATTATAAGTGTTCACTTACAATGTTTGTTGCTTGTTTTAATCATATAACGTATTATTCTCGACTACTGTAATTTATTTCAAGACATCTCTAAGCTACTTTTTAAGATAATTTGACCTTTAAACATTTACAAAAGTACAAAGATTGATCAGATTCACGGCTTATGAATTTCTTCAACTCCTGCAGGTTGACATGCTCGTGAAACAAACAGAGGACATAACTCTCTCTGGGAGGAAGCTGAGGTCGAAGGAAGGTCAAAAGGTAACAACAATCCATTTTTATTTTCTTAAAAAGGAAAAAACGATTTTCTTAACTTTGACCACCAAAATCATTTTTTGTATCTACAAATGATAATAAAGCCATCTCTAACCCAACTGATCTGTGTTGCAGTCCTTAAATCTGGAATTTAAGTATCCTCATCAAGATTGAGGATACCTTAACTATGATGTGTGGTTTCAAAAATATCCTATATATTACGATAATTAAGATCCTTTACATCACTTAAATAAAGTGCAAAAGACATGAGTATTTATAGAGAAACTTGCTTTCAAATGAAAAGTAAACTGGAAATGTTACATAAAGTGTATAAATCACAAATTGGACATGACTGCTGCTTAAAAAAGTACCCGATTAAACTTTAGTTGTTTGAGAGGTATTTACAAAAACGGAAATATCAAGAACACAAAGAGTAAATGGATTATCAACTTCTTTATTGTAGAATGTTTATTTAGCGATGTTTCAGTTATAGTTCCTTATACCGTTTTCAAGCATCATTTTTACCAAGTACACTTCATCAGGGGTTCAAATTTGTCAAATGTGAAAACAGTGATAAGCTTTACAACATGTTTCATTCAATCTGTCAGATGATTTGAAGCATTATAATCATTATGAAAATCATGGAAAATGATTGTAAATCAATGTCTAGTAGATATATGTTTCACTTCTTTCTTTAAAAAGGAGAGTGAATCGATTCAGACACAACAAGCAGATGACAAGAAGAGAGGAAGAAAACGAGCATTCTCTAGAGTTGATGAGGTAACTAGCTTCAAAATGATCCTATTGTCTTAGAATATATTGTCCAAGTTACTCCATTTTGTAAGAGTTAGAGATGATATTACCCTACTTAAATCATACTCAACTTATAGTTTACTCATCAATATCATAAAATCATAAGTCAAAAACTTGATGTTGATAAAAATGATGAAATGAGAGAACAAAATTCTGGCATCATATGTTATTAAATGAACATACAGATGTATCAGCAAAAAATAAGGCTCAATTTGCAGACGAAGATAATTTAAGATTTGGTTTTGGTGTATTCTTGCAATGAAAGAAACAAATCTATTTAACTTTAATATTCACTGAATGGCACTGTTCTAAAAAGGATTTCTTGTCTATGATCTTCATTATTAAACATTCTTATCAAATGTATATTGAGTCATGGGACTTTGCAGGCAGAAGCTTTTCTTTTCATCATTAAACACCAAGTTTTTTATGATTTTTATGATAATTATGAATTTTTCCTTTCATGCAAATATAATTTTTCATATCTGTGTCAATGTGATTACTAGTTGTGCATATACATGATACATTTCATTTAATTTCAATGATTGTCAAATTGGCATATAATGTAACTTTCTGTGTTTCATCATATTGTTTGGTGTGTTTTGTCATCATTTTACCTTAGACAAATACAGAATTACAACAAATTGACAACTGTTTGAATTATGCCAAACTAATTAACAACATAAGAAACAATTTATTTTTCAACTGTTACAAATCTTGCGCTTGGTAACTTTAAAGAAGTTATTTGAAAATATAGAAAATATATGTACATTCAAATGAAATTCAATGCTGAATAATGGTAAACAATCTTTTCAAGTTGTCTCTTAAAGCAAATGAAAAAAGTGTTCATATTTGTTTCAGGCGAACGAATTTGAATTAGGTGATAGTCAGGATGTCGAAGATAACATAAACCACAGAAGGAAGAAGAAATCAAGTGTCGTCAGCAAGGCTATCATGGTCTAGAACAGTTCAACTTGTGATTTAGGAGCTTATAATCATTACCCCCTTGGACTAGACCTGCCAGTTTTCATAAGTGTTTCTGATGTTTGAAAGGCAAATATTTACATTGAAATGTTTAAAATGTTAAATAGTCTAAAACAGTTGGTTGTGATTTAGAAGCTTAATTAAATTTGCTTTGGACTGAAAAAACTCCTAGTCCTTGTAGCTTTCATTATCTTTTCTAATGTTTGAAAGGAAAATATTTATATTGAAACGTTAAAATGTTAAATGGAATATATTTCTGGTTATGAAGTCCTACTCAATATATAGACTTTTCATTCAATTTCAATAATGAAAAGAATTTTAAGTTTTGTGTATTCACTAATGGTTCCCTTTTTGTCAAGAATATGAATTATTGTGCATAATCATTTATTGAAAAACTGTGCCATGGAAAAGAATGTTTGTCAATTTGATAACAAGCAAAGAATTGAAATCTATATTTGTTTCATGTTAATTTAAAATTTTGAGAAATTACTATTTTTCAAATATGTCTCTCTTTTATTGTTCTATCATGCTGTGATAACAATTGTTAGCTGTTACATTTATCATGACTTGTTACATTAAAGTTTTTTATTTGAAACCCTTAAGATTTTTGGGTTTTCTGTATGGAATAGAATCACTGTTTATGCATCTCTATGGTGAAAACTGGGCTCAATTACCTCTTTTCACTTACACAGACAGGGATAAATTTACCTGCGAGTTCGCTTCAAATACTCATAAAATTTAGAAAGGGCTCATAGAAATTTAAGCTGTGAGTCCTGGGATGCATAGTTTTTTTGTGGATACTATGTGCTTACTTATTAAAGGACTTATTTAAATCAGCTTGGACTCACAAGACGTTTTGGTAGCGAGTCCCTTGACTCAGAGGGTCATATCCGTAGATACATCACTGCACAGAGTCTACAAAACTTACAGAAACTTAAAACTGAAACGAATATTATTCTTTTTTTTTTTTTTTTTTTTTTTTTTTATTTATTATTGGTTCCACAGTTTGATACAAATAGTAAAATATATACTATTAGAATATATTACATATATATAAAACATATAAGGATACATATGTAAATTGTATCTGCTATTACATAAGCTTAGTAGATTATATATAGTGAGCTGGGTTTCTATGTGCAAGATATATGGCAAAAATATGGACAGACCATAGGAATGATTATGGATCAAATATTTGGAATAGTGGGAACCACTTATCTTTAAATTGAGCAAAACTATCATTTCTTTTGGATATGAATTTTTCAACAGTGTAAATATCTTTCAAAATTTTGATAAAACTTTTCAAGTTAGGATTTAATTTCTTCAATGTCGAAATGATATGAACTAGCAATGGGTTAATTCCATTAAATCCAAACCAAACCAAAGATTTTGTTAAATCAAAAGTCTGCAAAATTCCATTTTGGATAATCCAATTTTTGACCTCTTTCCAAAATGATTGGGTTACAGTACATTCCCAATATACATGACATAAAGTTTCATTATCAACATTGCAAAAATTACATATTGCATTATCAACAAGTTTCATTTTCAAAAGCTCTTTTTTTGTGTATATAATTCTGTGCAAAAATTTGAATTGAAAATCAAATAGTTTTACATCTTTCAAATTCCTTCTGCAAATATCAAAGATCATATGCCAATCAAAATCAACATCATTGAATAAAATTTCCCATTTTTGGCACACATGAGGTTTAATATTGTCAGACAGGAGTATATCATAAAATAGTCTTGTACCTTTTCTTAAAGTAAAAAAGTCAACATAAGGACAGCTTTTACCAAGATCAGTGGTATGTATATGTCTATTGTTTTTAATAGTCATTTCCCATGATTTAGGAAAGTTATACAAAACATATCCAAAATCTAAAAAGGTACCTCTTATATCATATGTTATCTTCAACTCTTCAAAAGAGATAAATCCATTTTCATTACAAAGATCCTTAATTTCCAAAATTCCTTTTTCAGCCAAGTGTCTAATATAATGGTTTGGGTTTTTAAAATTAGTGTTTAGCCACAAGGGTTGGGCTAATATTTCCTGTATATTATCTACATTTATGGTCTTTTTTTTCACAATATAATTTCCAAGCCAGTAATACATCTTTCCAATAAGGATTGTCAATTTGTACAATATTTTGAAAATTTGCTCCATATTTCAATATGTCATTAAGTGGAAAGTTGCATGGGTTATTACTATTTGGCTTTCTTAAATATCTTTTGAGTGTTGACAGTTTCATTGCATTAACAAAAGTCTTAATGTCAACCATACGTAAACCCCCTTCAGCATAATCTTTTTTTAATATGCTTCGTTTGATTTTGTCATTTTTGTCATTCCAAATGAATTTGAAAAATATTCTTTCAAGGGAGGTCAAAAATTCATCAGGGGGATTAGGTAATCTATTGAAAATATGAACTAATTTTGATAAAGCTGATGTTTTAATAACAGTAATCTTTCCAATTAGTGTCAAATGTCTTTTTCTCCATGTTGCTAATAGTCTTTTGATTTCTTCTAGTCTTTTTCTTGTGTTGATAACCCACAGGTCATTCAAATCAGGTGTGAATTTAATTCCCAATACGTCAAATTCATTTCTTTGCCATTCTATATATAAATCTTGACAAATAATATCCCTACTTTTTGCCTTCGAACCAATCCAAATTGCCTTAGTCTTGTCTATATTTATCTTTAGTCCTGACATATCATAAAATATATTAATAGTTTCAATAGCAGCATATAAACTTTCATCTGTTCCATCCAAAAATAATTCAGTATCATCAGCATATTGTTCCAATTTATATTCTTCATCATCGATAACAATACCTTTAATATTTTCATTTTGTCTTATCATACATCCAAGGATTTCAGCTACAAAGAGAAATAGGTATGGTGATATTGGGTCACCTTGCCTGCAGCCCCTTTCATTAGGAAAGAATTCAGAGAAATATCCATTCTGTATAACACATGAAGACGTTTCATAAGTAAGAAGATTAATCCAGTGTATAATCTCCGGACCAAAACCAAATTTTAATAAGACCGAATTTATGAAATCCTTTGAAACAGTGTCAAACGCTTTTTCAAAGTCGATTAAAATCAACAAACCAGGAATCTCTCTTTTCTTAGTTTCGAACATAAGATCATATAGTAATCTTGTATTTTCGCTTAGTGTCCTTCCTGGAATAAATCCAGTCTGGTTATTATGAATTAGGTAATCTAAGGTTGTTTTTAACCGGTTTGAGATACATGCACTTATTATTTTATACAAAGAATTTAATAAGGTAATTGGTCTCCAGTTCTTTAATAAAGTCCTATCTTTATTAGCTTTAGGAATACAAGTTATAACACCTCTCTTCATAGTAAGAGTCATCTTATTTCTTCTAGAGACATCTTTGATAAATCTAAAAATCCAAATTTTGAGTTCTTTCCAGAAGAACTTAAAAAAGTCTATAGGAAATCCATCTATTCCAGGGCTTTTATTATTCTTCATGTTTTTAACTGCATGTGAAACTTCAAATATGTCTATTTCTTTCTCCAATGTTTCTCTCAAGTGGTCACTCAAGGTTGGAGTAACAACATTGTTTAAATGTTCATCTTTATCAATATCAGAATCCTTATTTGAAGAATATAGTCTTTTATAAAATTCTTTCAGTTCATTTAAAATTGATTTTCCATCAGTTATCACATCATTTTTGTCAGAAATAATTTTATTTATAGATTTGTTGACATAATTCCTGTTTTCTAAATTGCAAAAATATTTTGTAGCCCTTTCTCCCTCTTCATACCAAAGAATTTTGTTCGTCAGACTAATTCCTCTCATCTGTTCTTCTTTAATTTGTTGATGTTCCAATTTTAATTTAGTAAGATCAGACAGCAGAGCTTCATCAATACTTTGAAAATCTCTTCTTATATTGTCTTCACAGTCTTTGATCTTAATTTCTAATTCATCTGTCTTATCTTTTCTTTTCTTTTTAAGAAATGATGAAAAAGAAATTGATTTACCTCTAACTTTCATTAGAAATGTTTCTAGGAATAAGCTATCATCAACTTTCAATTTAACATCAGCAAATTCTCCATATTCATCATTATTTTCAGTATGTAAGTATTCTTCAACTGTTTCTTTCAAAATTGATCTAACCATATCTGGATATTCTGGATGTAATAATAATGAAGTATTAAATTTCCAATAACCCTTACCTCTTTCTTGGTTAATTGTGTTAGAGAAAGTAAAGCTAATAGCTGAATGGTCTGTTTTATAGCCAGGTATGATATCAGCCTCAAGTGAAATATTGACTAAATCGAATATTATTCTTGTCTCCTAACGTGAAAGATCTGTCAAAACCTCCCGTAATGGTGACCTTATTTTCCTTATTGCAACTGTAAAATTGACCGATATAACGTTTTTTTCTTCTTCAAACATCAATTATTTGAAGAATACAAATGGTGCGTGACATTAAAAAAAAAGAAGCATTCCGTGTGTGCCCCCGGCAGCCCACTTTTCTAAGTCAGTTTTATATAAGGGAAATTACGTTGTTAAGAACTTTTGAAGTCGACTATCTTTGCACCAACCACGGAAAACAAGTAAATTGGTCGTAGATATGATGGAATTAAAGTTACACTTTCATTGCATTTTTTCTGAGGATATACAAGCAGAAGTTGTGTCCTTCTTTATAAAAATTCTAATCATTCAATCACGTTTTTTTCCAGGTAATTATTGGATTAAATGTCAATGCAAAGAGCCTTGAGCAACATATCGTGCAAACACAACCCATGAACTGCCAACATTTCTCATGTTGAAGTCATTCATTGGCTGAATATATATCTCAATATAAGGCAATTGACATCGTAGACTTGAACGTACTGTATAGGAACTTCGCAGATGTCGCTTTGCTGACCTCATAAAATCATGATTTCCATGTAGCAAGTTTGCGCATGCAAATGTTACCAAAACTCCTCGCGAATGTCAAAACAACATGTTCATATTTATGATAAAATACACCACGTGGTGTGGTTATCAGGTCAATATCAGAGGTTAACTATTTCGTATAACCAGGCGTGCGATGGTTATATTTATAACCTTACCTCTTCACATCCAATGTGCGTTTAGTCGATGTGTTCTCGGTTCGATACCACAAAAAAGTTCGGCTTCGCCTCACTTTTTTGTGGTATCGCACCTCCAGAGAACTTACAACCACAGTGTTTTCGGGTACGTCAAGGTACCTAACACCTTAAAGTGTTGACTTTGTATCAAGGACATATTTACGAAAATATACATAATATCAAAACAATTTTTGAAACGTAGTTTATTTACAGATTTAAAGATTATTTTACCTAAAAATGCACCACATGGTGATATCATTTTGTTCTTTGTGCTGATCCAGATGAATGCAGACCTCAAGATCTTCTAGTATTTTCATCTTAACACTCCTACACCATTTCACGTCGTTCTTGGTTAGCTGAAAAGCTTCAGCAAGTAGGACACAGAATCCAAGTGAACAATGTTTCGAATCCTGTGGCAAGCTAATGTTCCATTCATATGGTCTATGTTGAATTATCCGTAATAAGGTCGACTTTAATGTTGTTTGGATAGTCAATCAAATGTCCATATGTAGTCCCTGAAACAAAAATGTAACGTCAGTTGTTGAAATTTATCACCGGTGATCTTTGTAAATTGCCTATCGATGTTTGATTTAATTGCTTAATGTGGATCTCTCTCTAGGTATGAATATTTTGTTCTATGATCATTTCAAAACTTTTGAATCTGACTTTTGAGTAATGTTAGAGTATACTTTTTAATGGACCATTCATATTTTAAAGATGAATGTCGAATAATGTGATTAATTGTAAATATTTCTCATGTACATATTTGATTGATATTGCTTTTGCCTTGTAATCTTTAAATGCCATTAGAGGAAATAAAGACATTCATTCATTCATTCATTACTAAACGATATTGAAAATAATAATTACATTAACAATCATTTTTCAACAGCAAAATGCTTAAATATTACTTGGTTGTTGACAGCTTGTTTATACAATGTAAACCCTCTGTAACATACTTCAGCATTTTCGTAGATCCACGCAAAAAATAACATTCAACAGCAAATACATGAATATACTTAAAAATTCAACTTACCTTTACTTCCGCCTGAAAAGGCCTTGAAACGCGGTCATAAATTTGTTCAAAACAAGAGACCACTTCATTTTCGTCTCCACCTTCATACCATGTGCTTTCGATTGTGTAAAGCTCGTGCGATATGATATTTACGTAAAATCCGTGCATCCGTGCATCGCAAGATGAAATTGACAACGCCCGTGCAGCAACAACTTTTTCTTCAAAAAGAGGAAAATATTTGATGGACTGAATAGTGTATTAAACAAAGAATATCATTTGCCATAAATCACAACTTCTGTGACGTTTTTGACAAATTGTATTCACATTATTTAATTTCAGTACAATAAAGAATTTTGGTGTTTGTAAGTCGAAACAACTAAAACAGATTGCTTCTAGCTCAGATTTGTCTGATTGACAACATCGCCATGACATGCTCAATCTGCACGTGAAATTCGCGTATTGTGCAAATGGCATGTTAAGAAGTTAAGTGTATTTAAGTTTTACCTCATAACACGACTATCAAATAACTAAATATTTGGTTGTTGTTCTACTTTTGTTAAAATACGAATTGGTAAAGCCATGTGGTGTATGTGAGATAATGACCACATCCTCGTGGCTATCGGAAAATAACCTTCTCGCTGTCGCTTGAAGGTTATTTTCCGATAACCACTCGGCTGTAGGTCATTATCTCAACCATAAACTGGCGAATCCATAACATAGAATATACAATAATTACATTAAATCAATGAATAGGCTACATTCCGCATATACACTGTAGGTATTCTCACATTCAAAAATGTAATTCTGATAACTGAAACAAAATCCAAATACACAGTATATTTTCGTTATTTGGATGAAGTTGTTTTTGCTATTTTAGCTGTTATATTAATCTGAATATATACACAAAACAGATATGCAAAGCGAGACGCGCAGAGCCAGTCATACTTCTATGATCTTTCAAACAGTTCGCCGATCTCTGTCGGTGGTATTAAAAAAAAAGGAACATGAAACGCAAAATTGTATTCTCGTTATAATTAAAGTGTAAATTTTGATTTCATTGTTCATTTCGTTTCAATAGTTGACTAAAATAAAGATAATTATCTGTCATTCTTAAAGATAATGCGTTATATCACCGCTGTAAGTATCCGTTGTGGTCATTTACGATCAGATGCAAAGTCGAGAGTAGAAGTCGGAATTTCTTTTAGAAAATTATCACAAATGTTTATCTTTTGAACGCTATATTAGTATTGTAGTATTAGTATTAGTATCAACATATTGATGTAGTTGACATATCAATTTCTGTAAATCTGGAACGTATTTATTATTGAAGAATAAGATAATTCGATTTTTCAAAGTGTGCAAAAAAACCACAACATTCAAAAGCAACTTAAATAGGGCAGTTAACTGATCTAAAGGTTATATTGAAGTTTGGTGCAATGCATCCGTCATATGATGACGTCATAAAGTGTAATCTTTACCGCTTCTTTTCTACCGTGAAATTATTGTTCATGAGGCATCCTCAATATCCAAGGGCAGTCTTCCGATGAAATAACACTGTGCCAGTCGTGATAATCAGTAGTTGATTAAAATATCATTCGTTTGTTTTTCCAGCGAGTATAGAGTGTAGTAGCAGTCTGTTCAAGGCTACCGACGATATGCAGGAGGGTGACCATCTTCCTACGCATAAAACGCCAGTTTCCGAACTGTCATTTGGAAACTGGTGTTTTAGGTTTTGCGTAGGAAGATGGAGGGTAACATGAATATCTGGTTAATAACCACAACCCTAACTCTAGAAATTCTAAGGGCCGCATTCCTTATAATCATCGGAGATGTTAGGAAAATTATATGGCACTAAAGTTTAGTTTTTTCTATTTCCTCCTCAACTAGAACTGTCATATTGCCGTCAGGGACTACTTCTGGCGGAGGATGCGGGACATCATGCTTCTCCAACCATTTAGCACTGAAGTGATCGGTGAAGACTGCACAGAACACGCAGCTCACTGCGTTGCTGGTTGTTCGTATCCGGTCCCTGAAATATAAAATAAGCGAAAATTGTATCAATCTCATTAAGAACTTGAGTGTAAGTGTCCTACGTTTTGAACGATGTCTTCTTTCTGTCGTCTTTTGTTCAAAAATATTTATTTATGTTTTCTTTCATTATATTATAAAACTAGTTAACAACATGAGTGCTACGATGTTTTCTCTCTTACTTCTTTTCATAGAAAATGTTAATATATTGCCCATCAAATCATTGAAAGAGTCAAATAGAATCATCGCATTGCGTGAATTAATCTTATAATAATCCATAAAGGAATATACAACTCAATTATCAGTTTACGAATATATATATATATGTTACAGTCAATATGTCAAATGCCTGAACGATTTAGTCATTTGATCAAATGACTGACCACCAGGCATTTTACAAAATGACTACTTTTTTCAGTCATTTGACTAAATGACTGAAAAATTACACCAGGTATCTTACTAAATGCCTATATATATGAGAACAGAAATTTTATGATGAATTGATGTTTTATTCCAGAGCATCAAGACATAGTTAACAAACATATTAACACTCTTGTAGTATACATGTATATTCATATGCCAATAATATGGCTGTTATTGAACAGAACACTATCTATTGCAACAGTTTAGACTCTAGCGGTTTCATTTCATAAACTAAGCCCTGTCTACCTGTTGTCGATTCCGATTTGACAGCCTCACGTAGTGATATTAATTCATATTTTTCCATTTCTTCCAAATTTAAGATTTTTTTCTGGGCAAACATCAAACTGATTTTCATTACAATACACTTTAAATCATAACTTTGTAGATCGTGGAGTTCACCAATGCAAAGGGAAAGATCCATAAGTTGACCCTAAGAGTCACCATGCCTCCAAAACCACCAAATTGTATGAATTATATCAATACAGATTAGGATAGATGGCATGCAGTGTCATTGTGTATAATAGCATATCTCTGTTATTTGTTATGTTTATAGTATGTATGTCATGAAATTGGTTTATTCTCGTTTTGTACACTGCCCAAGAAGGGTGTTCTCTGTGCAAATAATCTTATCTTATCTTATCTTATCTTATCTTATCTTACTACTTCAAAAGCAGGCTTTGAGGTCAGAGCCTTCAACACACAAACTTTTGTCAAATGATCCTGATAAACCATTATCCACTTGAAATTACCTTGTGGAAGTGACCACATGTCGAATAGATCTGCTTGTCTACATGATGCAAATTCTTTTGTAAGGATTGGCCTTACAACGACACCTTTCGTTCTTGGCGGCTTTCACTTCACGTGCTACTTTAGCATATTTCTTTGCAGATTTCTTTAGCATTCTGTCTCTTCAACCATGACCAATTGATAAGTGTGTTCGGACATCATATTTAATATTGACAAAATACAACACTGCCGAGTCACCATGTTCATGCTCTTTGATCAGTTTTTCAATTGTCACATTCATGTATATATATATTCATATTTGATCCAAAGATAATAGTCACTATTTGTCTGTCAGTTTCATGTTCTTCGGTCTGGCATTTATTGAAAAATACTCTTCTCTTGGAATTAAAATTTTCCATACCGAAAACTTTAGTCTACTTTATAATATTGCTTTAAACGGGATTTTTAGAACGTTATTTCAATTCTCAATAAGTTTCAAACGTTTATAGAACGTGGTTTATTTGATTAAGTTTTGGCTGAAACGCTGTTTTAAATCGTTCTTATACTTGGTAAACAACGTTCTATAGATGTTTCACTTAACCTTTAGAAATAATAAGCGTTTGTGTTCGCTTGTTATGACGATGTTTTGAAGATCACTTACGTGTACCACTCTATGGCCATGATAAGGCCGATGTTAGATGGCTGGATGTTCAGTGAGGAAAGGATAATCAGGAGTGTTACCACGCTAGCACTCGGGACTGATGGGATCGCTAGAGAACCAACTGTTGCCAGGATACTGCAATAATAAGTAGCCGGTCTAATGAAGGTCTTAGTGCAGAGACTCTATACACATTGGGTATCTGATATTTGGTTCTCTGCTTGAGAACGACACAAGAATCTGTGTCGAAACGTCGCATACAATGAACAAAGAAGTTGTCATCCATATACTCCTCAGCATTATTGTCATTCCGACTTCTAAAATGCCTTTCAAAGAAGTTGAATCTGATATTTGTTTTATCTCATTTTATCATATACTTGCTTATAAATACAGAGATTTTGAATGCACGATACACCCTTGGTCAAGCACCCTGTATCAGCCCGCAGGGCAGATAACCTGTATCAGCCCGTCGTCAAGGGCAAAAACCCGTATCAGCCCGTCGTCAAGGGACTTGAACCTGGAACCCTAGGCAACGAATGCGAATAATAGATCAAAATCGCGAGGAATTTAGAGTTGTCTCCCTTTGTACAGCTGACGTTTGAACGTGTCCGAACGTGTAACTTGTGGATTTGTCAGCTTGATACAAATTACTTTTCCATTTTGGAAATTCAATCCGAGAGAATAATGAACTCAAAAGTCGCAAGTGGCGTAGGCTCAGGAGCTGTGACTATCGGTATGTGTCAGTTAGGCTAACGTTAGGCAAAATTGATACAATCAGTCACTCATGTTAATGTTATGAATTAAAGTTTTAAAAATGTTACAACTATTTTTGTGGTTTCTTTTGTAATTATATATGATAAAAATAGTATGATATGGGTATTTTGATATCACATTCTGTATCAGCCCTCGACCAATATCAGCCCTCGAGCTAAAGCTCTCGGGCTGATATTGGGGCCTCGGGCTGATACAGAATGTGATATGAAATTACCCATATAACACTATCTATGTAGCAAGAAGGAAAATCCAATATTTTCATGTCAAGCGGGAATCGAACCCGAGACCTCCGGATTGAGAGGCCGACACTCTACCTGAGAGATATCTTCCCAGCCAAAGCCAGTAGGAATGCTTTAGACCTCGCCTTGAACTTTTCATATTTTCCGAGGCGCAGCCGAAGGTAATGCGAAAGCCACAAGTTTTTATAAGTTCCCGTACACCCCTTTTAAACGCTCGAAACCAAACATACCTCAATATTTTATCAGTACATGATATATCTATGTTAAAAGCACGTCTGTGATACAAACACTGTTGATAATAAACAGGCTTAAATAATAATAGAATACAATAATTATTACACCAAGAGAGTGATACATGTAGGAATTATAAAAATATTAAAACTGAGTGAAACTTACGCAATCATGACAACCTTTCCAGCATCAACATCCCCTTCGATTTGTGCAATGTACATGGCTGTTATTGTTATAAACATGCAACTCCCTTCCCTGTTGAGGGTAGAAGCGAACGGAACCACAAAACGAGACACCTTCTTGCTGATGTTGTTTTTCTCTTCACAGCATATCAGCTGATCGGGAATAGATACAGCTCTGTCAACATATAAGAAACGTTAACATGTGAAATATCAATATTAATATATTAACGCCTTGAAAGCATTGCTTTACCTCGTTGTTCATGGGACTTTTGTTGTTATACTTAGTTCAGAGTGTCCTGTCCACCAATTGGGTAAAAGGTATGATATGATGGTAGTCTAAATTTAAACATCAAGATGAAGGACGATTGGTTATATTCTCCTTGGGGATTGTTCTGGACTCGTTAACCAAGGGTAATATGTCACATAATACTTTGAGCAAAATATGTACATGGAAACATTCGGTGTAAAGAAGAATATTATTTTAAAAAAATTATTGATATTCGTTCGAGGATAATTATATAAATTAAACTTTGTCTTGGAAAAAAACAGTAAACAAACAACTGTGCCCCAATAACATACTCCCTGTTGCTGTTGAAAATGTTGTATCAAATTATGACTGGTGTAGTTTTTCATAACTAATAGTCAAGCGCGATTTTTTAAAATCAAAACACTGATTTTGAGAATTATATGATAGTCAGAAAAGTATTATTTATTCAAAAATTTATGCTCATTATAATGAAAAGAAGAACCTGCCATGATCAATGCCCATGTTAAGTCAATTTTAAGATTTTACAGTTTCGAGGCACTCAGTAAATTCTAAAACAATCCGCAGGCTAAAGCTTAAGGTTAAAGGCGTACCTCTAAAAATGAAAGGATAACGTACGTGCTGGGGGGAGCGAAGGCTGTCAACCAAACCCGAGAAGCACTCAACATGAAGGTGAAGGGGTTCTTCCTCTTGAGGGCGAAGTAGGCGAGTGGTAGGAAGATGAGTTGATGCAGTGCTATCCCTATTGTTACAGTTAGAGCAAACATCCCAAGGCTCTTGAACGTCTGGTCGATTTCCGCTGCCTTTGCAATGGACGCTGCTATTAGACTTGCCACGCCCACCGGGGTATACCTGATATATACACGATGAAGTTAATGATCGCCCTTGGATTCAACATCGTATGATGATACTAAAATGATAAATACGGGAATTATGGTGACATTGACGAGGACAAGATGATGATGATGATGATGATGATGATGATGATGATGATGACGGTAGCTTTTCTATCTATTATGTAAATATATAAATCTTTGATTTCGTCTTTACCGACCCGCGCCATTTTATGCCATATCCAACCCCTTCTTTATGCAGACGACAATATATTGACATGATTGTGATATGCCCAGTAGATGGCGTACCCACCTTCTTCTATATGACGTCATAACAACTCACCAGACAACCCATCTGAGAACCGTTATCATCACTTCACAAGTAGACTGGAAGAATTTTAGGAAAGGCTGTCCGATTCCTTCACACTTTGACGCTGCCATTCCAAGGACAGTACTTGCAATGATAAGTCCTAAAACAATTTAAAATAGATAAATCCAGAGAAATCTTTCCACAGCAAAGTTTATACCTTCATTCAAATATACACTCCTTGCAAAATAATTCAGCATTCTCTCTGAACAGAGACGTGCAAGTTATTTTCCACTAGTAACCTCTGTAACTTGTGGGCCAAATTTGCGGTTCCTATAAATTGCCCTTGCAAGGAAACTGCAAAAAAAGGGCTTTGGCTTTGAATATCTTCATTCAGTCGTGTGATTTCTAACATGTATAATAGCATGTTTGCATTAGAAGTAGTCTAGAGTATCATAAACTGCACTTCGCACCACAACGTCGAATGTGCTCCTGTCTCCTCATTCGTAAAGAGAACGGTCCATATGCTTCGTTTGTATAAATCGATACCATTTGTAACAAAGACAACCCGGGAAGACCTTCCTTGATTTATCTCTTGTGTCCGGTGTCAACAATCAACTGAAACTGTCGAATCAGTTTCTTTGTAGAACACACTTTCTGATACGTTTTATTGCCTTTACGGGATCTACCATTTTATAATGTTTTGGCATTATGTCAGATTATAAGAATTAGCTGGTATTCCGTGTAAAGCAGCCACTATCAAGAAGTAAGAATGTTTGCCCGCGGGATTGGCCAATAAAACTCACCCAAAATATTTGTCCCAGATGAGACTCCGAGACTTTTGCTGTAGACTGCCACAGTCTCATTTACGAGCCCGCCGGTTGAGTTCAGTGTGATGACCCGCTCTGAGATGATCTGGTATTTGGTTTGGGTCTGTTGAAATGCTGCTGCTACCAAGTTGTTCGGGAAGAGATTTCTAAACAAGATATTTAACAATTAGATGGTTTTGTCGCTCTTCAGGTCTGAAAGATGTGATAGACTTTGTGCATGGTGTTCAACCCTCCATCATCGTTGCGCTTTTCTACTTCTCTAGAACCACTGACTCTTGATATCGGATAATATATTGTTGTGAACAGCCGCTTTGATTAATAACAAAATTAAAGGGGCAGTAGCACGTTTTTAGGGGGAATAAGGTGATGTCAGGAAAATGAAAATAAATAGTTCCAATTGAAAGACAATGTATTTAAACTAAATGAAGCAGTTATAATTTAAATATAACTTAAGTTCAGCCATGCGATTCCTTTTTTTAACAAAAATTAATTAAAGGTGTTCACAAAAAATGGATTATGATTATGTGAATCCTCATACTTCGTCCTCTGACTATGAATGATCGGCTTGTGTATTGAGATTGTTGACACTGTCAATATAATACATTTAGCATTTACTTACAATTATAAGTGAAATATTTAAAATATAAAATTCTCAAAAAAAACAAACAAAAAACGTGCTACTGCCCCTGTTATGAGTTTATGTATAACTAAATATTGTGATCATGATGCTCCTTACAATGTCTACATTATGATACCGTTAAACATATTTTCGTCTTCTCAAGAAGGAAATGCTCGAGATAGTTAAAATCTTTCAAACATATTTCTTTGCCGATTGATAAAAGAACTTTAATAGTAATATCAATCACGTAACTGTTATCAGGTATCAATTGGCTAAAAACGATTTAAGTTAAAATTAGCCTTTATGTCTTATAGATTTAATTATTCTGTGGCTTTAAAAAGGGCAACACCCTTGAAACCTTTTTTTAATCTTTACTTGGTAAATGGAGATGAAATTCATAGATGTGGGAACCTCTTATATATAGTGACCCTGTGTCCCCGTGTATGAAGCCTTGTGACCATCAGAGAACATGTTAAATGATTGAAGTCGCTTAATCTGAACTTAATCTGATCTGAAACAGATAACAAGGATCCAACAGTTACCTTAGACGGGCCATCTTGAAAAGTCAATCAATTTTCTGTTGGTATCGACCCTTTTACTCATTTCACATTGCTTGTCGCGTTATGATTATGTAACATTATTTATACATTCATAAATAAATTCATAAAAACTTCATATTTTACAATTGTATTTTTCACAACCAAAACATCTCCTATGAATTACACGCAATCATTACATATTTTAAACTCAAGCTTAATATTTGGATTTCGTTTCATCTACAAACAGAACTACTTTCGCTAAATGAACTGACAGTTTCTGTCTGCCTTCTAACATAAGTTACCTAAAGGACATTTGGAAGAGTCACAAATGGCAACTTTACCAACATATGTTATATGAAGGCATAAAATCGCAATTTCGATATAGTCAAAATGACCATCAAATGGTAAAACGTGATTTTTGGTATCTGAAGCAGACAGAAGCACTGTAGAAATGTTTATTGTGATTGATTATATTCCACAAGTTGGACGCATGGCTTCGGCTTCTGTTCGCTCACGTATCAATCTAAATAAATTTAGATCAACAGATTTTTTATTTTGTTAAACAGTATGGCCTAACGTAAAACCTGTTATTCGATTTTCATTGAAAACTTGTACTTGTCATATATTTGTTATTCGGAGATTAATATTTGACACGTTTTTTTTTTATTCATGTCACCAAAAATAGCAGAATGTTTCGTATCAAAGCCAAACAGTATTTGAGGGAAACCCACGAACATCTTTAAGTAACATTGTAATGAGGTCATGTCATACTGAAGTGTGGTCACTGTGTATAACCGTACACCGAACTAGCGAGGTGTACGGCGGAGAAATGTTGCTAGCGAGGAGCCGAAATCGAAAGTTAGGTAATATTTCACTTCATAACTTTCAAATAAACAACGTCATGTGGTAATTTTAGCACACATACTTAGTAAAATGTATGTGCTTGTCATTCTGTATCCAAGGGACAGTAACAATGACAGTTGCGAGTAATGCTGTTGTCAGTAACATATTTGCTATCTCTGACTATGAACAGGATATGACATTAAATAGTTATGTCTCGGAAAGCTATTGACATGATAATAACATAGAAAAAGTTGATGAAACGACGATGATTGCTTTTGCTCCTCGCTAACAACATTTCTCCGCTGTACACCTCGCTAGTTGCTATCTCTGACTATGAACAGGATATGACATTAAATAGTTATGTCTCGGAAAGCTATTGACATGATAATAACATAGAAAAAGTTGATGAAACGACGATGATTGCTTTTGCTCCTCGCTAACAACATTTCTCCGCTGTACACCTCGCTAGTTCCGGTGTACGGTTATACACAGTGGTGGTGAAGGTTAAGTTGTCTTCAAAGCAGGACAGGGCGTCGATCGTCAACAGTGAGTTATTTACACTTGATTGAAATGCACGGTCAGGTACCATAAATATAGTGTGTATATTATACTACATTATCAAAAGGGGCTATACACTAACCTCTTTGCATTCTTTTCTATCTACATCGTGTCTATATACACTCTATTGAAATGCAGGGTTAAGTACCATAAAGATATTGTGTATATTGTACTATATATCATAAGGGGATATAAACTAACTTCTTCACATTATATATATTCTATCTACAAAGATGTTTCAAACTTATATTACATATTGGTTAAAGTCGATTTTATTCTTAATTTAGAGGACTTTTAAGGTTATTATTATAAAAAAATAACAGAGGACGTTTTGGTGGTATTTAGGCTCGTATGCTTATTTTTTGTATTATGTGTTTCTCGTAATACGATCTTGGGCTAGGGGTGTAACGATAGATCAAACTATCGACTTATCGTGATATTCATATATTTGCTGTGCCGATAGTACTTTATCGATAGTCATGTTTGAAACGATAAATATAATCGATGATACGTCTAACTATCAATAGTATCGACATTTTAGTCAATGCAGTTGTTAAGTCACCCATAACTAGGACTTTAAAAGAATACTTCTTTTCATTATGTTAATGTTGGTTATTAAGGATTTAATACAACTTCTGTATGACGGTTTAAGGTTAAGGCGATGTTAATAAACAACAAGTATTTGTCACAAAGGTGACAAGATCCCCCGCCGCAAATTGATGTTAACAACAAGAAGCCGGACGGACGTACGGACAGACGTACGGAGCTGAATACTATGTCCCCCGTGAAGACTCAAGGTTAATGGGTTCGTGAGATATGGCGCTAACAACATTTTCAAAACTGGTCAAAGTCTCGCCCTGACCTTGAAAATGAGATCAAGGTCACCGAAAACTTTAAAGGTCTGCGTATTCCCCAGATGAAGACTGGTACCAAGTTTGAAGATTCTAGGTTGAGCAGTTCATAAGATATCCCGCTAACAAGAAGCGGGACGGACGTACGTACGGACGGAGCTGAATACTATATCCCCCGCTTCGCGCTAAACGCGCGGCGGGGGATAAAAAGCATTACGTCCTTAGAAAGATACACAATCCCTTTTGTCTGACACATTTTACTTTTTACGGTTACTTAGTTGGATAAATCACTCATAATTCATATAAACTGATCAGATCAGGAAAAATATCCTTAACGTTTTATAAGTTGGATAAACCATGCATTTTAATATTTAATAATTTCACCTTATCAAATCAAGAAAATAACTTAAATTGGTTCTAAGTTGGATAAACCACTACTTATTCCGAAAAACTTACGTTGCCCGACAACATCAGCAAAAATGTCTTAAACAGTTTTTAAGTTGGATAAACCATGTCATTTATCTGTTCAGATCAGCAATAAATTATTATACGGTTTCTAAGTTCGACAGACCACGTCGTTTCCTCATCAACTACATATCTGAAACGGTTTCTAAGTTTGATAAACCACTCCATTTACATGTATCTTACTTGGATATACCACCCCTCTTTCATATTGATGCATTATCAAATCAGCAAACATATCTTAAACGGTTTCCAATTTGGATAAACCACCTCATGTTCATGTATCTTACTTAGATAAACCACCCCTCTTTCATATTTATGCATTTTACCTGATCAGATCAGCAAAGATATCTTCAGTTTGTAGATTCTTCGTGTCTGGTTGTGATGTGTCCCCGGTGGCAGTCTGGCCACTCCCTAGAATATAAAACAACGATTTTAAACTTCAATATTTCATTTCAACATTTAATTTCACGAGGATATGTGTTTGCGAAAGGTATTGTCAAATTAAAGGTATATTTCTTATAATTATGGAATACAAAAATAACAAAACATCTTCTTTAAATTCGCATTGCCATAAACATTGTATCTAATCAATCTTTGTACTTTTTTAAACGACAAATTATTTAGATAAGTAGTTTAGAGATAGACTTAAAGGGGCACTAGCACGTTTTAGGGGGAATATAAGGTGATGTCAGGAACATGAAAATAAATGGTTTCAATTGAAAGACAATGTATTTAAACTAAATGAAGCAGTAATAAATCAAATATATAATGTAAAATTCAACCATGCGATTCCTTTTTAACACCAAATGAACTAAAGGTGTTCACACAAAAACACCCACCAATGAACTTTACGTTAATTTGTTCTCTGATTATGGATAATTGGTTTGTGTAATGAGCTTTTTAACACTTTCAAAATAATACATTTAGTATCAACGTACAATTATCAGTGAAAAATAAATGTTTTTCAAAAACGTGCTACTGCCCCTTTTCAAAATTTGAAAATGTAAAGTTAATCAATCAAAGTATGGAAGCTTGAAATGTAACTCTATTGTTTAGACGATTTAACTGTAACCATATATGTATACTAACTATAACTATAATATTTGTATCATTTGCCCCCAGCTTCCTCTTGATGTCAACAATACGTTTTTAAAACAATAAAATCATTTTGTTGCAGGTTGGATCATTCGGAATACTTCCTTACTTACTTTATTAATAACCAGAAAACGTTCATAGATTCTAAATCAATTTTTTGGCAAGTCAACTGAATGCAAATCGTTAGTTTGACTGAGATTTATCATTCCCTGTGAATTATTCATATTTAAAGGGGCAGTTGCACGTTTCAATGGGGAATATAAGGTGTTGTCAGGAAAATGTATATAAACTAAATGACGCATTACTAATTCAAATATATAACGTAAAGTTTAGCCATGCGATTCCCTTTTCTAACACAAAATGAATTAAAGGTGTTCACACAAAATGGCCGCCAATGGATTTTATGTGAATCTCCATACTTTTTCCTCTGACTATTGATGATTGGCTTGTGTAATGTGATTTTTTACACTGTAAAATTAATACATTTAGCATTAACTTACATTTATCAGTGAAATATATGAGATATAAAATTATCAAAAAACGTGCTACTGCCCCTTTAATTGTGGAATTGTGGCGTAAAAAACAAATTTGTTTATACAGGTGAACTATACCGCCAAAATGAAATACATATGTATAAAATCATTTGATGATTTCATTTAAATGAATAATATATTATGATACAAATTATCAATGCAAGGGATTTGAAAGTTCGTGGGGGTATTTATGTATGTGTTTAAGTGCAACGTCCAAATAGTCGTACTTTTGTAATATCCTCAACACTTTAAAAAAATATTTTCATTACATAAATAAAGCATTTCTTTTCCACGAAACTTGTTTCTTTTTCTTGTAAACAATTATTCTCATCACGTAGGTAGAGCTATTCTTTCCAATGAAAGGGTAAAATAAAAAATGAAATCATGTCTATGGAATTTCCTCACGTTGTTAGAGTTGGTACATGGACGTGATTACGTGTTTCCGTGCGGGTTAGGTAAACACTCGTTTGTAGTCTCTACATGTATTGAAATCAGTGCATACAGAGCAGTACAATATGGGAAAATTATCTTGAACATAATTGTCTTTGATGCAGTTGTATTGTAGTAAGTCCAACGTCGAGTTTGCATATTTGGAAATAATCATTTATCACAGAAGATCAGTCAATGGTAACAGTGTTCAAAGTGTTCAAAGTGTTCAAAGTGTTCAAAGTTTTATTGATTTTACAATGGGGTGACCTTAAATTTCTCTTATTGAAATATTGAAATAGGAAAAGGTTGTTATTAAGAGTTTTGTCTTGTCTCCATGGCCACCTTTTCAAGCAAACGTCATAGCACTGTGACGTCAATAACAGTTTATTTACATTATTGATGATGATGATGATGATGATGATTATTATTATTATTATTATTGATGTTGTTTTTCTTCTTATCGTTATTTTCACCTGTGTAGTAGTCTCACCTGGTTTGATGATTATACTCAAAGGGACTGCAATGATGGCTCCCAGGGCGTTGGTTCCGATGATGTACCCCAACGAGAGCAAGCTGATTCTTCCATTGGAGCTGGGATCCAAGGACGCGGTTCCTGGAATTTAATAGAATCATGTCAGGCATTGCCAAATGACAGATACTAAAATCTTTAGTTTCACTATTTTTTTTATTGAACTGCGCTTTTCCATGGGTCGTGCAATCGGCGACAAGCCTTGAGAGATCATCAATCGGAGTAAAATTTTATTATTGCATGCCAAAATACCATATGCCAATGTTTAGTTACCAATGTTTACCATTTTTGGCAGTTGATAATCTCTTATAACACCAAATTGATTTCTTTGTCTTGTTGGTCATAATCAACTTTACTTTTAACGCATTGGGGGGAATAATATGACATGATATACATAGATGATTCAAGCGCATTATCATTAAGACAGTGCAGTGCAAAACAGAAACATTGACACATGGTTATCAATGCTTTTACTGAACTTGATGGCAAAATGAGTTACTGCCTTTTTGGCATCTTTTATTCGGCTCTTTCATAACAAACTTTTGCTTATAGCTGTATAGGTTTTAAGCATCAATCGAATTAACCGATGACATTAATTTACTTTAGACGTCGACAAGGGAAAAGTGTTTCTTCTACAAATGTTAAATGTTTTGTTAATAAGTACCTGCAATAACGCTGCTTATTATCAATGGAAGGATAATTGCGCTCAGCATTCGCATGTAAAGTTCACCTGGGAGACCTGAAACAGATAGACATATTTAAAAAAACGACAGCAATCGCAGATTATCACTTTCTTATGATGCTAAAGAGGGACTAAAATATAAATTTTAAACAAAAACGTCGATAAATGTCAATTTCAGTTGAGTAGATTTTGTACAGAATTTTATGTTTTAATTGTATAATTATTCTTTTGAAAAGTAATGTATATGTTTTTGACTTGTTGCAAAAAATGATGCTGAAAGAAATTTAAGTAAATTATTCACATCATGTATGCGTTTTGTGAACATTGCTGCTATAACAGCGTTTTTTTCACAAATTATGCAGTGCTCGTAAAACTATTTAGACAGTTCAATGCATGCAGGGGTATGTATAGACCTTGATATAGTTCAACCAGGAAGTTGATTTTCAAGAAAAAAAAAACGTGAACGTTAAATGATTCATGATTGATGATGAATCTAGTGCAAAACAGTCATTTTAAAGTAAAATATCAAAATATATAACTTAACGTATTTGCACTGTAGCTCGACAGAAAGTTATAAATCACAGAACCGATTGGACGATGGCATAAAAGCAGTTTCATTTAGTTCCACAACTTCACATTCCGATGAAGAATCTTTATCAACTGTTCCTTCAATGCAGAGGGAAGTTCTAGATGAGTGTAAGATGTGATCAATCGTGTTTCATCTTGTTGGTGATCTATTGGGGATATTAAATGGTATTTGGAATATCATTGCAATGACAATTACATAACAAGGTAGTGAACAATGATACATTCTGTATATGTATAAGTAAAATCATTATCATGCGTGAACAACTCCCTCTGTCGGGTTCGAAATTTGATAAATATGACGTTGTTGGTGCTGTTTTTAGTTACAACCCTCGTACTCAATATTAAAACAGATTATTATTGCACTTCAAATCACGCTATCTCGACCGAATCTGTTGACCTTTCGGATGAAGGTAGATCAAAATGTTGAGACAGTATTTAATTTTTGGAAACGCTATGTTTCATGTCGTCATTGCGGATGAAATAGTGATTCATCTTCGAAACAACTTTTCTCAAGTTGCTTGATCTTTCGTTGCCACTATAAGCTATGACATCTCTATGACATAAGTTTTCTATAATGACGCCGACGATTACTTAATGTCAGGTTGGATTTTTTTCCAGAAGCGATTCGGTGTGTAGTCTATACCGCTGTGACTAAGCGATGACGCTAGTGTTTGGTCGGTTGTAACTCTGAGTTATAAGCTGACATTTCAGGCAACTGAATATCGCCACTCTATACAAATTTCAGACATAGGGTGACATTTCCATTTTCGAAATTCACTTTTTACGTAATTGATTTTGGTATTTGCTCATGTATAAACGAAAATTTAGATAAGAAACTATCTGCTTTTTAAACATGCTGTTACAACATGTTTTGCGTCGAGTCTCGTGTTTTGCGTCGAGTTTTTTTTTAAATAATTTGTTTTATGGAAAACCCTTGCTTTTTAAACATGCAGCTGAGTTTACAAATCAATCTTTTCTCCGTCGAAGATGCAAACAAGTATGAAAACTGTATTTAGGTTGCATTAGGTTTGATGCTTTTACATGTACATGAGTCAAACAAACTTGCGTTTCTTCTTTTGAAGAGTGTCTGGGAGAAAAGGAGCTTATGCAAGTCCTGCCCCCCCCCCCCCCCCCTTGATTGGTTAAAATGCTAAAGCATGCTCAAACATGACGGTGAATACCGAAACTCCTTATTTTATCATATCATTTAAATTTTATTCTAACACAACTTGTGGCTACTTTATTTAATATTGAAATTTCAAACAATAGTTCAAACACATTTGTTATTCATTATTACCCCTTTGATCCTTTAGAGGCTGTGTATTGATAATTTACGTATTCTGACATTACTAAATTCAGTATCTCGTTTGACCAATTTCTTTCATTTCTTTTAATTCTGAAATAATGCTTCTCTCTTTCAAGCTTTTAACACACGAGAATATTCCATTTGTAAGTGTTTTAAACGATTGCCATATAATTATACTTTTAACAATCTTAAACTATATGTAATCTTTTTTCCAAATCACAATCTGTTATGCTGTTTTTAAAACACTGGCAACTAACAAAAATTATGTGAAGACATTAATGAGGATTTGAATGAGAGATTTTAGAATTGAAGATGTGAAGATTTATTTAATTTAAATCTTTGTCGTTTCTGAGTCATTTTATCTTTTAACAAAATGAACACGCAACTTTTAATTCTTCAACTTTGGAAAATTTGAATCTTATTTTTTAAGATGTTAAAATTGTCCTCATTGAAAATGAGCAAAAGATCAATACTCAACACTTAATTCCTAATCACTGGAAAAAAGCGTCAAAACTTAAGAAACTAACATTGCAGCTATTTTACTGTTAACTCCTACAAATCGTTCGAGTTAAGAAAACTTGGAACGGTCGTTTAAAATATCTTTGTATTTATTTTGACCATATGTTATATTATTTTTTCCGAAAAGATCTAACAATCGGTTACATTTGTTTTCATTTTCGCAGAATCCCATTAAACCCCTAGGACAGATGCTACAAACCTTTAAAGGGGCAGTATCACGTTTTTAGGGGGAATATAAGGTGATGTCAGGAAAATGAAAATAAACGGTTCCAATTGAAAGACAATGTATTACAAAAATGAATTAAAGGTGTTCACAAAAAATGACCGCCAATGGATTTTATGCGAATCGTCACATCTTGTTCTCTGACTATGGATGTTTGGCTTGTGTAATGAGGTTATTGACACTGACAAAATAATACATATAGCATTAACTTACAATTATCAGTGAAAAATTTAAAATATAAAATTATAAAAAACGTGCTACTGCCCCTTTAAAAAAAGAAATGTGATTACATATAAGTATTACTTACCCATCCATAACATCGCAGTTTGGCTTATTCCCTTGTAGTGACACGGTATGCCAATTCCAAAACCTACCCCAACTCCACAAAGTGATGTAAATATAAGCTGGTTTGATTTTAAAAGCTTCAAAGTCACCGATTGTTTTCTTGAATGTTTAAATAATGGTTTACTTTGTGCAGGAATATTTTCCATCTTGTTTTATCAATTGTAAAGCAAAGACTACTAAATAAACCCGTCTTTCCAAAATATAGCTACGTGTGTCAAATACGTAATACAAATTTTTATAATGGATATATTTTAAATTTCCACACGAATATAAGTAGTATTGGATAATGCATACATGTATGTTGTGCACATTTCCAAAATATAGCTACGTGTGTCAAATACGTAATACAAATTTTCATAATGGATATATTTTAAATTTCCACACGAATATAAGTAGTATTGAATAATGCATACATGTATGTTGTGCACATCTAAATGTAATTAAATGAAAATCTAAATGTAATTTATGTATATCTAAATGCATATTTTAATTGCCAAAAGGTAAAAGAAAAATGTTGATTTGAATTTCAATTTCCAAGTATTTGATGAATTCAAACATTGAGCACCAATAATATTTTATGAAATGAAATCATCAATCAATCATCAATCAATACATGCTTTAGTTTTCTGTGATGATGATGATGATGATGATGATGATTGATGATGATGAGGATGAGGATGAGGATGAGGATGAGGATGAGGATGATGATGATGATGATGATGATGATGATGAGGATGAGGATGAGGATGAGGATGATGATGATGATGATGATGATGATGATGATGAGGATGATGATGATGAGGATGAGGATGAGGATGAGGATGATGATGATGATGATGATGATGAGGATGAGGATGAGGATGAGGATGATGAGGATGATGATGATGATGATGATGATGATGATGAGGATGATGATGATGATGATGAGGATGATGATGATGATGATGATGATGATTGATGATGATGATGATGATGATGATGATGATTGATGATGATGAGGATGAGGATGAGGATGAGGATGAGGATGAGGATGATGATGATGATGATGATGAGGATGAGGATGAGGATGAGGATGATGATGATGATGATGATGATGATGATGATGAGGATGATGGCTATTTGTATAGTGCCACCAACTAGTCCATTCTCATGGCGCATTAACTGTGAGTAGTAAGAATACAACATAGGGACCCCTGCCGTAGGCGACAGTAAATTCAAACAAGTAATTAAATCGTATCAATTTTGTTTACCAGAAAATTATTGAATTGATTGATAATAATAATGGCATATTATTCTACATGTAGATAATTTTCCAACCTAACGTTTAAAATTTTACCATGATCAGGACGTTTTTTGGTGTTTTCAATTTTTAAGTTATGCCTGGAAGGATTTGAATGGAAATTTCAATAGTGATAATGTGTGAGTCTAACTGTGTACATTCACCGATTGTTTTATTTCATTTTCATCGTAATTTATCTACGTTTGTAAAGTTTTCCAGGGCTTGTAGTGTAGATTTATCGGAACTAAAGCGCTGGATTATCGAGGATGAATAAACATGTCATTATTATATTTTTTATATGGATATTTATATAGCGCGCATATCCAACCACTCGTGGTTGCTCAAGGCGCTAACAAGGAAATTCAGTATAATAATTGGAACATTGGTTCTTAAGTCATTATAAAATGGCCATAGCATACGGCATCTATATTTGTTTCAGATAAGCACCAATTTCAATAGCTGTACGAAAGTGATGTTATTGTGTTGCAATTATCCTATAATGGAAAATAATCCTACAGTGACTTGGGCTATATTCTTCTTTGTCCAACGCGATTTGTTTAAATCTAAAACAGAAGGAAAGGTGTATTGTCGACGTATGAAATGTATAAAACGAATGTTTCTTTTTATGGGAATTTCTGAAGACACAACTTGAAATGAAAACAGTTTAAAAGTTTTACTTAAAATAAGAAACTGTTTCAAGGTCAAATCAAACAGATTTCGATAAAATTCGAAATTTCGTAATAGCATCGCGTGAGCGTCAATTTTGCGTGAAATGTGTTCTGATCGTGCTAAAATTGTGTTAATGGTACAATAATTTAACACTAATTGTGCAAATTCCGCACGGAAATATATTGATCCCGATATTAAGATCCCGATTAATGTTATCTTTACAACTGTGTGCAATGTATTGTTTTTTAAAGTTATTTGATTTGGCTGTGGTGCGGATCGAAACAATCTAACAATCTGTAAATATTTTTGTTTAAAATTAAAGTTAGATACTTGGAAAAGACTGTCAATCTTTGATTATGACTCATTAATTAGGATATTCAGAACTGAAGCATTTTGAAAGTAAAAAGTTAACTCCTTGGTATTTGTAAAATGTATGTCGAATGTAAGTAATTTTATCCTTACAAAGACGAAATTCTAAGTAGAATGCCTCATGCCTCAATTTTATCCAAATTAAATGGGCATAATATTTAAAGAGGTCATGGACACAATAAATGTTAATGAAAGTTCGAAAGTGGTAAAATATGGACGTAATACCAAAGGATAAGTAAAATGATTTGGAAGTGGTGCATATGTCATACATGTATATGAATAAGGGTCACAAATTTAAGGGTCAAATCAAGAATCAACTGATACGATTTCAATTTACGTAAACAGAATGGAGTTTTAAAATAAGAACCCTTAACTCGGTATAATATTCCTAATATATAATCAATATCGGTAGTAGAGAAAGGACGTTTTTATGGATAATCATTACTTACCCATCCATAACATCGCAGTTTGGCTTATTCCCTTGTAGTGACACGGTATGCCAATTCCAAAACCTACCCCTACTCCAGAAAGTGATGTAATTAAAAGTAGATTTGATTTTAAATACTTCAAAATCCGGGACTGCTTTCTGGAATGTTTGAATAATGGTTTCCTCTGTTCCAGATGATTTTCCATCTTGTTCTTTCAATTGTCAAGCAAATATGGACCCGCTTATCTATGTATGTCAAATATGTAATACAATTATCATCGAGGAATGGAGGAAAGAACAATAAACGCGGTTCTTAGAAATATATAAACACATACTACAAGTTTTTGATGAGAACTTGATACTAATAACTAGAGCTGATGAGGCAGTACTCGGACACTTAACGTTCACAACAACATAACTCTCAAGTTAAGCGGAAGAATAAGTTTTTATGAATCCAAGGGAGGAAACTGCTTGATGATTCCTAATTAGCGTAGAGGCTGAAAACGTATTTGCCTGCATAAGGTAGTACATGTATCGCTTTGACCTGATGTCGCTGCGGCAGTACTCGGACACTGTCGGCTATTTCCGGTCAGCAGTGAGGCAGTATCCGGATAGTCAAAATAGGTTACAATAAATGAATATCATACATCTTAATTTGTCTTATTCAGTTAAATGTATTTCCATCAACATTGTGTGTAGCAAACTAAAAGTTTATCTATTTAAGAGTATTCTAACGGGCAACTAATAGGGAGTGTTGTAAAATTATTCAAAACGAAGGTGTTACAGTGTATGAACTACCACCGAAAGATTTATTTTTAACCATTAGGCCTTTGCTTCATGTTAAAAATTAAAACAATAATATAGGTTGCCGAAGTATAGGTTTAAGAAAATACCTGACTATATCATATACAAGTTAACATAAACCTCTTCTCGGGAGCAACTGTAACTGTCGGCCTAATCATAACCCTTCTGTACCGGTAGGTGTAATCGATTACAGCGATTCACTCATTTTTAAACATAATAATATTTGTTTAAATCCCTAGCAATGTCAGTAAAGTTACTTTTTGATTTCTTAATCTATATTGGGAATTGTTAAACATTCAATTTCCTTTTTAATTGCATACAATATGATAACAAAGATCTAGATTTTAATTTGTTAAACGACTTTCGTAAAATATTACGAGCATTCAAAACTACTTCTGTTATGTACATACACATTTCATTTTTAATTATTACGGCCCTTGACCTTTCTCAGTTTGTGCATTTCTCTCGATATTACAAAGTAACGATCAACACTCGTGTTGGATTTTAATGTAGCAATATTCTACATATAAAGTTAGGTATTGAAGGACTGAAAGTTACTATGCAACGTTGGATATATAATATAAGTTACCATGTGTTCGCGAGTTTGATATGGAGATTTATCATGTGTCCGAGTTAAATATCAAACGAGAACGAACGAAGTTCGAGTTTGATATTTAACTCGGACACATGATAAATCTCCATATCAAACTCGCGGACACATGGTAACGAATTTATCTCGACGAGCACCTTTTTTAAATGCTTTAAATCTGGCTTGAAAGATGAGATTGGCAAAAATGGCGTCTGATCAGATCAGTGTTACTCTTTTATTGAGGTATTTACAAATATAATTTTTTAACCATCGTGCTAATGACCAAAAGTATGGTCTAGTACCGGAGCGAAGCGCACGGAAATTTAGGATTAACGAAAAAAAATCAAAATACCGAGCAATACCCCACGTCACACAATCAACACTGATGACAATAAGACCTTTGCCGAAGAACTCAACAGTTTCTACAGCCGTTTTGATCATCAGGATTTCAGCATCAATAGGGACCAAGTAAGGAAAACCATTAGTGATAGCGATCTTCCTGTCCACATATCGGAAGAAGATGTCATCCAGAGCTTCTCCAGAATCAACATTCGGAAAGCGAAAGGTCCAGACAACCTTGACGGCATAGTGCTAAAGGAGTGTAGAGTTCAACTGTGTAAGGTGTTTTCAAGATTGTTCCAACTCTCAGTTGATACGCATGTCATTCCTTCCGTTTGGAAAACTTCAGAAATAATACCTGTTCCAAAGAAGACGCAGCCTAAAGAATTAAATGACTACCGACCAGTTGCGCTAACATCTATTGCAATGAAGTCCATGGAACGCATCTTGCTGAGACATCTCCGACAGGCAGTTTCCGAAATAATGGACCCACTTCAGTTCGCCTACAGATCTAGGAGAGGAGTTGTTGATGCTACATTGTCACTCCTCAATAATGTCTACAACCATCTTGAGACACCGAAATCTTATATCAGGATCTTGTTTGTTGACTTTTCATCTGCGTTCAACACTGTACAGCCTCACATCATGATTGAGAAACTGTTGAACATGGGCGTGAATTCTAATCTCATCAAATGGATTGGAAATTTTCTTGTGGACAGAAGGCAATTTGTCAAAGTTAATGGGACAGTATCGAGCACAATATCCATAAATACCGGAGCGCCGCAAGGTTGTGTCATCTCGCCCGTCCTGTTCACCCTCTACACTAACGATTGCGTTAGTTATAGTTCAACCTGCTCAACGATCAAGTTTGCGGATGACGCCGCAATTGTTGGAAAATTAAATAATGATATATCTGAACATATGTATAAAGATGAAATTACAAAATTTACAACTTGGTGTGCAGACAATCATCTACATTTAAATGTAAAAAAAACGAAGGAACTGGTTATTGACTTTCGAAGTAAACCATCTAAAATGTTTCCAGTCATAATAAATGGTGAATGTGTTGAGACTGTGTCGGAATATAAATATTTGGGAACCTACATTGATTCTAAACTGAACTGGAATTCCAACATTAATGCCTTGTTTAACAAATGTCAACAACGTCTTCATCTCATGCGAAAACTCAGATCTTTCGATGTTAACCCCTCCGTCATGTCAACCTTTTATACAGCTTTTATTCAAAGCATATTAACATTTTCATTCCATTGTTGGTACGGGTCTCTCTCAGTTCATCTTAAATCTAAAGTTAACAAAATTGTGAACGTTGCGAGTAAGATTGCCGGTGTCAAGTTCGAGTGTTTAACTGATATATATGAGCGGCAAATCGTAAATCAAGCTGTCAAAATCATATCTGACCCGACACATTACCTTCATTCAGAATATCACCTTCTCCCTTCAGGCCGCCGCTACAAAGTTCCAGTTTTGAAAACTAAGAGAGCCCGTACATCTTTTGTTCCTAACACAATATGTCTATTAAATAAATGTGAAAAGAGTTAAATGCATGTACATAAATATTTCATATGATTGTTCTCCTGTTCAAGCTCTGTGTTGATGTAAAACAAATTCCTGAAAAGGCAATAAAGTATTATTATTATTATTATTATTATTAATGCTGGCATTCCTAAATTTTGATTGTTTGGTCACGTGACCTCGTGCATTCGCACCACATTCGATTTGAAGCGGCCGTAGAAGCCCCGTTACTGTTATGGCGGACTGTCGAGTGAGGGCGAGCAAGTTGGATAGTGTCGGAGTTATAGATAAGACAGGCATCATAACAGAATGTACAGGTTGGTTTGAGAGTTCAATAAACAAATAGCGGTGACTTTTAATTTAACTGATGTTCATAGTTTGGCTTTCTGTTTGAATAATTTGAATCTCGAGCTTGCTGATAGACAACCTCGCTGCGAGTGAGCGGGTCAACATGCCGTTGAGATACCGTATGACTTGCTAATGTATTTTAGCGGTACCAATCTTTTATTAGAAGAACATTTTACTTATACCAATAAAGTTATTACATAAAGCTGACTTTAGCATGCACAGCGCAATCACCAAGCATACATGACGTTACAGCAATCGAGCGTAGCGTGGCCTTGTTTACCGAACAAAGGGCAAGGGAGACACTCCGTCCGTTGCTTGTTACTAGGGGAGCGCGTGGCCCAGTTTGACATAGCTAAATATACCTACGGCACGTGACCGGTTTTGACCAATGGTAAGCCGACATTGCTGTGCAAGTCGAGATAAATAGAGAATACTAAACGACGTTCAATTTAATACCATATTTATGAAACGAGTGGATGGTATTCGTATTTAACGAGCGAAAGCGAGTTCAATACCAATACTATCCACGAGTTTCATAAATATGGTATTAAACTGAACAGAGTTTAGTATTTTATTTATTACACTCTTTAAATTAATTATAAAAAATGCAAATTATGTTAACTTTCAATTCTCCTAGTTGTGCGTAGGAATACAATTCTTACAATGGACGCATATATGAACAAATAGGTCATGAGTAAGTCCGTTAATAACAGCTTTAATTTTGAACAATACAAATGAAAAACTCTCATTCAATTATCTTTTGTGTTATAGTTCATACAAACGCAAATTGTCGAGTTAAAAAAACCATCTCTCGCTGAATTGTGCGAATGAACGTTATATTAGATTGTTTGAATGAATGTCAAGTGATTGTGACGTCATCGGAATGTGCGTTTTCAAGCGGTAAGTTTGAGCGCTAGTGTAAGAGGGAGGAACACTGTCCTTGTTTGCGATCCATGGTGCGGATAGATTTGGTAATACCCTCTTCAATCAAAATTTCATCTTAATTCTAAAACAAAAAGGACCGCTGCGTTGAACGGTGAGCTCGTCGTTGAGTTGCCAAACGCTGCTAGGAGCTTAGGGCTGCAAGGGAGATAACTCTAAAAACATTTTAGCGTTTCGACGAATTTGAACTTGTTGCCAATAAAGATAACATTGCTAATGCTTACGGTAGATCACCAAAAAATTTGGCTGCTTTATCGAAATTCATATGTACTGTCACTGACATTTCAAGAATCGATCGTAATCGGAAGGGATGGCCTTGCCAGATCTACTATCGAATCACAGGCCTCCGTAGCAGATAGGTGTGTGTATATATAGATGTTGAGAAGGTCAGTCAGAAAATAAATTGGATTCGCTAAAATACGCTGAACTCGCTTTAAAATACAATGTCATTCATGATTCCAATTTTGTCTGCCAAGGTTATTACATTTAATGAAGTATGTGGTAGTATTTTTTACTGTAATATTTTCCTTATCAAGAATAGCATTATTTAAAATTAATTAAGCATGACACATTTGAAGGCCTTTTGTTTTGAAAAAATATTTCTGAATTTATATCTTTCTATTGTTTAAAATAAATTACTTAATTGGCAAAATCCTCAGTTACCATATTTTTAAAAAAATTATGTAAGTTTGTTTGAATTTATTGAAAAAGATGTGTCATAGTTAAAAAAAAGTTTTTATTTGTAGTTTTATTTCTCCACATTTTCTTAACATTTTTATTTTTTATATTGTTTTATTCTAAAACATTATTCTTTCATTGGCAAAATCCTCATCTATCATATTTTAAAAGAAAATTCATGTAAGTTTGTTTGAATTATCAAGTTAATGAAATAAACCATAGAATAATGACAAAAGGAAAAAGGCAAATGATATTGCAGTTAACATTATTGTTATGAAACTTTATATTACAATAGATAAAATTACTATTTATCACCTGAAGGTTAAATCACAAAATGTAATTCTATTTGAAAGTGATGCAAACTTGATTTGAATTGTATACAAATTGATTAATTTGAATAAAAAAACTTTAAACAAGGAATATGTTCTAAAAGAAATTCATAAAAAATTCTTACCTTTACTTCATTGTCTTCAAAGTACACTGCATGTACAATTGTACATGTATATCCTTTTTTCTATTCAAACGCAATCTATTGTCTTTTTTTGCAGACCAACATGTTGACAGGATGTAGTTGAATAAATATTGTCATATCTTAACTACATAGATGTTGCAGAACATACTAGTGTCACATTTGTTTGTACAGATAAATGTGTATGAATTTAAGTTCGACAATGTCTGCTTATAATAATTACAAATCTCATGGACATATTCTTAAAATTTGTTTGTTCTGACAACTATGGTAAGTCATTGCTGATTTGTTGTTACATGTGTGTTTGACTGTTTGCTGGAATTGTATGTCAGAGAAAACTTGGATCAGGTAAGCAGGTAAGTAATAATAAATTATTCATAAACCCAAGATAATTTCTTCTAATCTTTCCAATCTTAGGAAAGACAGATATTGAATTAAAAATCATTCTGTTCATTAGATTATTTTTTTAAAAATATTTTTAAAACCATATTGTAAACCTCCATGTGATAATAAATAGTTTTAGCATGCAACATCAAATATAAAATGATATAATTTACATTAATCTTACTCTTCTGGGAGAAATAAAATGTACTTAAGTTTATTAGTTTAAATTTTGTGTTTCATAATTTTTTATGTGACTCAATATGACATTGAAAAATGATCCTATCATAAAATTCAATGTTGGTTGTTGTTACTATCATAATTCTTCAGCATTCATGAATAAAAAAATAATCATACAAATAAATATATGTATAAAAACACAAAGCACTTTACAAAGGGTTGAATCATTTTATTAAATATAGCAAAATAAATGATTCCTTCGTTAAGAATGTAAGTTAATAATATAATGTTAAAAAAAGTCAACAAATTATGTTTCTGCACTGTAACAGTGAAGTCGAACATGTGTATGCCCTCCGTTTCATTCCCGATCCGAGTTTTCAAAATCAGTCATTGACACTTGACCTCGTGACGGAGGCAACTTCCGTCTTGCAACAAAACTCGGAATGGAGTACCTCTCGTTTTTGGGCAAATGAGACCATTTAGGGTGACTTTTTCCAAAAATTATTAATGGTTATGGTTAGTAGACATGTAAACCTTGCCAGACATAATTGGAATCATGGATGACATTGGATAATAAAGCGAAAAAAACGTTTTTCTGCCGGACCCCCAGCGAATCCAATTTATTTTCTGACTGACCTTCTCAACATCTATATATACACACACCTATCTGCTACGGAGGCCTGTGTATCGAATGCCGATTTGACCCTGATTCCGAGATCGTGTTTCAATTGAAGAGGAATGTTGTGGAGGTATCTCTGATTTTTTGCATTGTTTCTCGGACATTGTAATCATTAACAAATAAACACGTTGTTAAAAATAATTTTACTTTTATCTCGTATATTTTTCATTCGGACTGAGAACAATATACTTAAGTCGTAATTTTGATTGACATCATCAACCGATATCTTGGCAGGAAAGTAGTTCCGGATGCGATCACTTTCACGTGAAATGTTTCACAACAGTGTTGAATAACATGTCATTGTTTCACAACTGCAGTATCTTCAACGAGAGTGTAATAAAATCATCATGATCTACACTGAAAACTAAAACGATAGCAGCTATGGTAAAAAAGATTCTGGTGTTTTGAAAGAAATAGGTTTAAGAAATAACCTTGGGGTTCATAATTTACAAATAGAATTATGAATTATGGATGCAAGCCTTTGAGAATATATGTGAAATAAATGCAAAAGTGTTTAAAAAAATTATAATTAGTACCGTAAATATTGCCATCACGATTTCTGTTCTGGAAAATCACCCGGCGAATATTAATTTCAAATAGTGTCTTTTCACTGCTTAAATTCATAATTGCAATATTTTTAATAAATTTATTTAGCAATGTGAAAAAAAATCATTATTGAAAATCGAAAATATTGCTACCGTTTTGTCATAATATAAGTTATAACATTGCATAGCGGGTTTATAGGTATGTATTATTCCCGCGAAAGGTTTTATGCAACGAGCGGAACACGAGTTGCATAAAACCTGTCAACATTGCACTTCAAAGGATTTCTACCTCGACCCAAAGGTCGGACTCAAGTTACTACCCTGTGTGGACATGCATGTATATTTGTCTAAATTCTAATTAGGTGAGACTTCTATGTTCTAACTGTTGACATAACAATTATTTGACTTTTGAAACAGAAAGTTACTTAATAACGAGGCATTGATCAAATGCATTGTTGCGTTAGTTTGTCAATCTCTATTACTTGTCATTTAAACGTTAACTGAAATCGCTATGTAACAGCACAATCAAACTAGCGTAGATGTCTCACTCTATTTTATGCATAAAACTGATACTGCCATATTAATGAATATGAAATGATGTTAATCAGTTCACCTTTTGAGAGCACCTTGTTTGATTCTCATTATGAAATAATATGTTTTTTGATTATCTAAATTTAATAAGATATGTTTATGCTTATGTTATAAAATTTGTGACAGCTGGTGATTAAATGATATATTGTTGTACATCAAATGTGTAAACGCAGATTAATTGAAATTTTTAAAGCAAATGTTTTTTCCACCCAATTGTTTGATATATGCGTTTGAATTATCAATTGTTGCTCATATGGCGATCAAGGACGGGTATAGTTTACCAAATGTATTTCGTTGCTTCTCTATTCCCTCCTCTTGCAGATATTACCATACCGAATTCTGGGTATTGTTTTACTGATTAAACATACTTAAATTTTGAGACTGCATTTGAGTATTGTACGACAAATAACGATGTTCTTGACTTTGTTTATTTTTGACATGATTTCAAAGATTGTTGCAGATACCGACACACCTGCCAGACGACAGTGTCAAGGCAAAACAACAGCATCATCATCATCAACATCAACATCAACATCAACATCAACATCAACATCAATGGCGAATACTGATAAGGAGGGAACTTACAAGGCGCTTACACAAACCAAAATTGAGCATCAGTGTTCAAAACGCACCAAACCGACATTAACTTCGTTTCTTCATTCTGAATTCCGTGGTATGAAACCTGCCTATTAAGATCCTTGAACGGTTGTCTATCAAATATATAAGTTATGATAAAGTTTCTTTTCAATGACTTTCCTGTAGATAATGGACAGAACACGCACGGTTATTGTACTTCTGCATTCAGTTTATCCATTAAGGAGTATACATGTACGGTACTTTATATTAACGATATGAATCTGACAGTACTACTAGTTTTACTGTAATAACAATGTTTTACTTCCAGTTACGACACTCAGTCAACATTAGATAAAACACCCATTGTCTCCAACACACAGTCTTTCATTCACATGAAACTTAAGTATGTTCGTCTTAACTTTTTTTCTTTTATCTTAATGAAAGAATCTTGGAATAGGACAGCTTAATGGTTAGGTCGATTAAGTACACAATATGATAACGAGAATAGATTACGTAAACATCATGGAAAGTAATAAATCAAAGTTAATAGTTCTTGATCAAACACATTCTTATTTGTGTTCCTATCCCCACAAGCTTCTAATCCTTTTCCGACTGGTCCAGTTAAACTACCGACGGAGTTTCCTTCACAGCAGAGGTTCCAGCTCGATGTCAACGTCTCATTTGAAGAGGATCCGGGTCACGTCGTCAGTGTAGGACCCCATCCCTTACTTGTGACAGAGTAAGGAGGCCAAGAGACCAGGGATGAGTATAATACTTTAATTTAGCGTCCAGGCATTCCAGCGTCTAAGAGGCCCAGTGGTTCTGGTTACGTCTCAAGCTGTTGGTCCTGCCGTCTATATGCTGGTCTTCGTCCCCTAGTCTAGTCTGGTTCTGGCTGAATCTCTCTCTGCATCTCTCTTTCTCTCCACCTCACTATATAGACTGTTGCTTGACCACCCCGTCAACAAGCTGTAAACAAGGCTTATCCGTTCACTCAGCCTGTTAGCGTGGTTTGTGTCTCTTTAATACCCGAGTAACTCCAAGGTACCAGCAGTAATTGGCATTTATTGTCCACTGTTCGGTTACCTGGAGGTCAGTCCCTTCTAGTACGGCTCTTATTGCTATGATGATAACCGGTTGACAGCCGTGTACAGGTTAAAGAAAGGCACACGTTTTTACTAGGTTGGTCACAGGTGAAGGGAGAGGTTGACAGCTACATGTACTTTGTTACATTCGCCGCCATGTATATGAAGAATATTTCTCGAAAAATTCTTCCATCTAGATGTCCTGTCCTTACATACATGGACGTCTAATGACATGCCGTCCGTTAACGTCCTTGCGTTGTGTTCCTGTGTTTTTTCTTACTGGTGTGAGTCTGTTCCAGTTGTATCCAGGCTTGGATACGACAATCTCACGGCTGGCGCCGACGATAATGATGCCGTGGCGTCTCCTGTCCCTTGTTCATACGGTGCAGTAGCTACGCGCTCTTTCTCGGTGTTACCCACACCTACCGGTTCAACCGATACCAGTTGGAAGTCGGGTGCAGCCCGGTTACCTGAGGTCGGTCCCTTTCAAGGACGGCTCTTATTGCTATGTTGATAATCAGTTGACAGCCGTGTACAGGTTGAAGAGAGGCACACATGGTTTTACGAGATTGGTCACAGGTCAAGGGAGAGGTGAACAGCTATTCATACACTCATTATTATTTCTTCGGCAAATGCCATCGTTCAAAAGCTAGGGTCAAGTAGTTCGTGTTAACCATGCTTATGACATGGTCACCGGTAGATGATTTTAAGCGCGACGATGGAATTGGTGCAGCATATAACTAGGTTTTGCCTCCACAAAACTTTTAACACTACATGCGACTTCGGGACTGCGGTTAGATCAAGTCGAGAGTTTATTTTCTGAAATTGTAGAACTAGGTCGATCTTTTATCAGACATGTATATATACTTTTCTGTAGTAAAATCCCATTATAACATATATAACACAAGGGCCGCAGTACGCATAGAACGTGAAAATACAGGCTTTGGCTCTGCAGCTCATCAGACTTCATCTTTAATTTTCATTAGGGTGTTGGCCAATGTGGTTCCCGACCCACCTTTCTAGGGGCCACAGGTTCACCAAATTCACCAGTTCTTTAGAAGCCCCATTACCTAGGAGTCACTATCCATTATATCCTCATTTTATGCCTTGTGCTTCTTGAGAAGAAGATGTAAAAAGATTTAGTAGGGGCCCCTGGCTTTCCAACGTCACCAAAGCTATACATTTCAATATTCACTGCTCAAGGAGTCTTTACACAAGATATCAGCTTTCTACTCCTTGTTTGTTCTGGAGAAAAAAGGGAAATAAGTTTTCAGGGTTTGGCTCTTTTAGCCCCTATTAGCGACCACAAGGTCACCAAATCGAAAAATCATAATTCTCACTAGTCAGGGAGTTTATAAACAAGATTTCGGCTTTCTCTTTTGTTTTGAGAAGAAAATGAAAAAAGGTTTTTGGGCATGGCCCCTGTGGCCCTTATGAGTACAAAACCTATAAATTATAATCCTAACTAGTCAAGGAGTCTGTACACATTATGTTCTAAGCATTTTTGTTCTTGGGAAGCAGCCGAAAATAGTTTTTTAGGGCTCAGCCCTGTGGCACTTAAGAGGGGTCCCTATGGTCACCAAAGTTACAAATCTTAATCAATAGGTTTAAAAGGCGTGGCTCCTGTAGTCCTTTTTAGGGGTCACAGGATCACCGAAGTAATTAATTACAATTCTCACTTGTCAGGAAATCTGTACATAAGGTTTCGACTTTCTGGGCCTTATGGTTCTGGAGAAGACGATGTAAATAGGTTTTAAGGATGTGGCCCCAATGGCACTTGTTCGCAGAGTAACCAAAGTTATAAATTATAATTCTCACTTGTCAGGGAGTCTGTACATAAGATTTCACCTTTCCACGCCTTTTGATTCTGGAGAAGAAGAAAATAGGTTTATAGCGCGTGGCCCCTCTTGACCTTATTAGCGGTAACAGGGTATCCAAGGTAATAATTTATAATCCCAACTGGTCAAGGAGTCTAAAAACATGATTTTAGCTTTCCACACCTTTTGGTTTTGGAGAAGTCGAAGTAGGTTTTTAGGGCGTGGCCTCTGTGGCCCTTATTTAGGGTCACAGGGTCACCAATGTTACAAATGATAATCCTCACTAGTCAAGGAGTCTCTATACAAAGTTTCAACTTTCTACGCCTTTTGGTTCTGGAGAAGAAGTCGAAAATGCACAAAGTTAACTGACGGACGGACGGACGCCATACACCACACCATGTCATAAGCCCATCGGCATGGGCCTTGTAGGCCAGACGAGCTAAACATTAACATTTTGTCAATATAATGAAGATTGTAAATATACGACAGAAGCATATATGTAGGTCAGTTTTCTTTGCAGTGTTAACATACGGAGCGCTTGTTTGAATTCAGGCTTCTCAAAGTAGATACATGTACATATGAATAACGTAAGTTAAGTTTAATACACCTGTAAAAATGTTCTCACCTATTTGTGTACCTTTTCAAACGTCTATGTTGCATCCCAACCAGCGAAATTGACTTAATCATTTGTAAATTTGCATTTGGGTGAAAATTTATATGCCATGACATTCAAGTTTCAAACCGCAGCATTAACTTCCAAGTTTTTCTAGGGTTCATATTTAGAATATAATATCATTTTTCTGTTTTCCCACATTATGAAAACACCTTTTGCAGGTAAAGGAAAATCTTATTCAAATCGCAAATGATGATAACAATGTTCAAAGCAGAATGCTGTTAAGTATCATTTCATTGGTCACAAATTAGTTATTCAGAATGTACTCGAGCTGTACGAAACCCCTTCTTATTCTTTGAAATCAGTAGTAATAGACTTGTTGGTCTGATTGCTATACATTTTGTCTTACCTTCATTGTCCTCCATTATATGTGTTATTTAATGATGTTTTTGCACATATATGACTCAAAGAGGATTGAGGATCTCAACATACACCATGTCAATTTTATCATGCGAATCATTTTATTTAAAATCATACATAAAGCTTTATACAGATATCAAGTATAGAAACACTATTTGCCTAGCTTAATATGTTTCCTTTTGGCTTTAAACCTTATATACTCCTCATACCCCTATTATTTTAATATTCAACTTTTTTAAAATCATAAAACCTTTAAACCGTTAATATCAGAGTATCTTCCGATTGATTATAAATAATAACCAAAATAAAGCTTACCTAGCCACATCAAGGTATCCTTTGAAGGTGTACCAATCCGAATTGTGAAACCAACAATAAAACCAATTGCTACACCAACCATGCAAATTATCAACAAAATATTTTGTCGAATCCATTTGGGCAAGCATCCCTTTTTGAGTTCCTCTGTAGATATATCTTCTTGTGCATTGGATGCATTTTTCACGGCGTCTTGGGCTGTCATGTTTAACGATTGCAAGTGACAGGTTAACGACTGTACGCTTTGAATAAGGGGTTAACCCTTTATGGACACCTTTTACCAGTCAGGGGTGTTGTGTTTCATATGTGCTGTGAATACTGCTACCTTATTCAAGTTGATTAAGTGAGAGACAGTACGTTTGAGAACGCTTTATAGATGCTGTATCATACTTGCAATATTTTTAAAAGTATTTTTAATGTATTCGTTGTATTTTTAGAAAAATTTAGCAACCAACCTTGAGAAATTCGGACCAAAGTTCTCTAAATAGGAGATAATTTAAAAAAAAAATACCGAAACGGCAGTCGACATAAGGGCGAATCAAGTGTAGCCATTTCACAACTTCCGGTTTCTAAATGTACGCTTGAAAACCGTCTTTGTCGCGCTCAACTAGATTTCATTCTATTTTTCTTCGAATTAGGTATTCTTTGCTGTCAAAGTTGATACCCATCGAACGCAATTACGGTAGTTGAGACACGGTGTAAATCCTAGAGGCATAATGATTACGTCACCGAAAGCGGGTTCGTTAAATGCTATGCCCTTTCTACGAGGGGTACTGTGCATTGAGCGTCGAAATAACTATGTTATTGTTGATTAAACAATCTAAATATGATATCAAAATTTCGACGAAAGATTTTTCTTCAAGGTGATGTATTTCTTTTCTCAATAGCTAAATTTCATCCTGAACCAGTTGCAAGTATGAAACAGCATCTTTAAGTTTGGATGACACTAGATGACGCATGTAAAGTCCTTCCGGCATAGCTCTGAGGATCACAGGAGTGCCAAAACCACCACACCCCGATACGGTATTGACTCTTGTCGTTGTATAATAATTATGTGAACTTGTGCATATTTGACTTTAATCACTTTTGTCATCGATTATTTTCTGCAAAAGAAAAGAAAGTTTGTAATTGGACTTTTAGAAACTTTGTCATCTGTTTTAATTTTAATTCAGCATTTAAGTAACGAAGGTTCCAAACCTGTAGACAGTGTTCTTCATTGAACCTTTTCGTTGCTGTGCTATTTTGGACAGACTGACAGACATATATTTACTCAGTAAAACGCCACTGACACATACTGCATTCACAAAATGAGAATTTACATGAGTTTACATAAATACAATTGAATTTCTTATTTTCTAATTTGTGAAAATTATCATACACTTTAATTATTGTATATATTTGCTGAGCACATAATACTATTTGGAAAATGGTTGTTTTAAATTTCATCAAGATGTATATTCCTTATATATGAGCTTTTAAATAGAGTAGAAAATGTAATTCATCATATTGAATTAAGATTGTCTTTTTACAAATAGGGAAATATCCAAAATCATATGGGATATTATTTCATCTATCAATCTCTGGGGTCAAGTTCATATCTACCACACCTATAATTTATAACAAAATCTTAAGAAAGGAGTGATATCTAATCTATGATATGTCTAAAAATGAAGGAGAAAATTTGAAAAGTGTATGGTTAGATTGCCAAATTTGTTATAGATTTTCAGACAGATTTTTGCATACAGAAATAAAACCACAAGTATTTCCGACATCATGTGCAATAATGTGCTGTACATATAAAGAATGATAAAAGGTAAAACTTAAGAATGATAAAAGGTAAAACTAAAGTTAAAACTAAAGAATGATAAAAGGTAAAACTAAAGAATGTAACAGTATGACACAGGGGCGCATGTAGTATTTACATTTCGAGTAAAGGGTTAACATCCATCGAGGTACGAACTAGTTTAAGAACACGTTGTTGACCAAATGTAAACTGAAATCTTATACATGACAATAATACATACAAAGAAACGACCCCGAAGGTGATAAAACTATACAAAGCTAATAAACATAATCCTACCAGAGGCTCTATTCATGGCGGTATAGATGTCTCTTCAACGTTTGCAGGTAATAAATTGCTTTGGCTGCAGTAAGACGGGTTCATTCATGTTGTGCAAAGGACGACGAACACACATAGGATGCGACTGTGTCAATTTAAAGTTTTTTTATTCTTAAAACCGCTTGGGGCTTTGCTGCAATTGAAATTTTAGCTCGATGTGCTTATGTGCATCCCCAAAAGCAAAATACTTAAAAAGATGTAATCTTGTGTACATACGTCTTAGATGATAGAGATTCTAATTTATAGAATGTGTTCTCTGTGACCCCTGATAAAGGCGACAGGGACTACTTTCGTCTTCTTTTCCACAAGCATGAAGTCTAGAAAACTGAAACCTTGGTGACAGACCTTTTAACTGGTTGGGTATCATTTACAGATTTCAGGACCCTGTGACAGGGCTCAAGAGGCACACCCTTCAATCTGAATTTCGTCTTCCTCTCCAAATGCTTAGAAAGCTTAAACCTTGGTTTAAGGTGGATACAAGAACTAACCGAGAGTATACATAGATTTGGGGCGCCTGTGACCTGTAATAAGGGCCGTGCCCTTAGACCCCATCTTCATCTTCTCATATCCTGGCACCCTAACCATTTCTTGATTACCTAGATAGCCTGATGAGATGAAGAACAGATATTCACGATATTGTTCATAAGGTTGCATTTGCAAGCAAGATAATACCAATGTGTCTAGTGAATCTATTTCCATTTCACTGCCATATGTTGAACAGTTTTCCATGTTATTTAACTCTCTAAAATGATGACTTGCTAATCGTTACTAAAACCAAAACCTTGGATTAACAGATATTCTGCCGCTGGGGTCTGGCATCGTTGGCTTTATCATTTTAAATTACATTTGTGACGTCAGCCTATTGTTCTCTAGAGTTACATTTTACTTATTCGCTGAAATATTTCATACTAATTAAATTCATAAGGTATGTAGCGTTCTCTCCCCACAGAGGCAAACCACGTCATGTTGATTTGGTTTAAACATATTTTATTTCATAAAGAAAATTGGATTGGCGAACAAGCCACTCGGGCTTATATAAACGCCGCTCCAGTACATAATTACAAAGACTGGTACACATGAAATGAAAATAGTAATGAAAACAGAGTAATAACTACACAAGATATCCAAACAATGATTACATAAAGAAAGTCGTCACCCTGTTGTATTGTTGGGTATGCCTAATAATATTGGATTTAGCTGCAGTTCAAAATATTAAATATATTTTAGAAATCGCTTGCTGTTATGTTTATTTAGCCTCTGTTATAGTACGCCGATTTTTTCGGATAGAATGGGAGATGCCTGATTGGAGGCAATCAAAATTAGTTGTGCAATCAGCGACGCTGTTCATAAATCATCATTTTGGCTACTGAAACAAGGCAAAGGCATTGTGATATGAACCACCTTTTCCATGCAATTTTGTCAATTGATAAAGAAATTCAAATGTATTGTCATGAAATTTTTTTCCGCCAGGGAAACTGCCGGAATCCACGGATGTCGGCGTAATAGAACAGAGGCTAAATCAACATGCCTCTGTGGGGAGAGAATGGGTATGTAGTTGAATAAGCATTTACTTGAGTGTAACTGAAGTTAGGTCATATCCTCGTAACTCTCAGTTCTTCCATTATTTTCAACGAATGGAGAGTAACGAGGACATTACCCTATACGGAATATTGAAGCATCCGATATAAACTATTTATCTGTGAAGAAGAAGTGTATTTTCCTGAAATTTCATTGAATTACTACAATTGGTTATGACTCAAATTATGATATGAAATTCAAAGGTTCGCATATGTGAATTAGTTTTTCCTCAGCCTCATATTTCTCATATTACTTTTATCCCTTTTGAGATTTCCAAAATATAACATTATAAAATATAATTATTTGTCATTCGTGAACTTCGTGTTCTTAACTGATAAAACAATAACACTCCAATTAATTCAATATAAGTTTGATTGTACAAGTGATGATCGAAATATCTGAATATATCTAAATATGATCGAGATAATACATCTTCACATTCAGAAAGGTTATTGATATTATATGATAAATCAAATATATTGAACGACGTATCATGGTTTCGACATTTCACCCCGAGCTGTGCGTTTCACTAACTTTATGCAAATATCAGTCCTGCTTATAAACATTTTGGTCGAAGAACATTTTTGCGCTATTCTACAGTTAGCCTCGATACTGCCTACACTATAATCATTGGGCCACTGTATATTCTGTAATTCACTATACAAATCAGCTTGAATTATTATCATATGAAAGAAATATACGCAATGATTGTTCACATGGAATAAAATCATAAAAATTACCCGAATATAACCGAATGCATTTGTCATCGTTTTCCTGGAAAAGAAATATTGGGCATCAGCGAAATATATCTGGTATATTTCACTGTTGCAGTGAAATATATCTGGTTTATTTCACTGTTGCCAAATATTTCCTTTTCAGGAAAACGATGACAAATGCATTTTTTACATACATGTATATTAAATTTGTAAACAGACAAGCACATGTGCAATGTCATTGTCTTGCGTTACAGATCATGGCTTAACATTGAAGCTTCAACACATAAAAGGAAACTTTGTAATACGTGTCATGTTTATTCTACATTGTACATCTCAGCAATTTTTTTTTTACTATTGCAACGAAAATAAATAACATCAACTTGGGTATACCGGCAAGGTTGTCCTCTTTGTCAACTTTTATTTACTGCCTGTGCTTTTTTC